>OY744475.1:107085637-107685637 GCA_963556175.1 Tipula confusa
GTCCAGCTTCTTAAAAAATAAAAAATTGGCGCTGAAGTCTACGGAGGTGATAATTTTATGTGATTTTGCAGAAAATTATGCATTTATAATGCAAAATGCCGCACAGGGATTTCATTGGAATAATAAGCAAGCGACTATTCATCCATTTGTAATTTACCAAAATTTGGAAGGCAAATTACTTCACCACACCTTCATTATAATATCGGATTGTCTTCACCACGATACTGTAGCGGTTCACTTATTCATTGAAAAATTGATGCAGTTCTTGAAAACTAAAATATCAAGTTTATCTAAAATTTATTATATTACCGATGGCGCAGTGACGCATTATAAAAATAAGAAGAATTTTAAGAACATCTTAAAACACAAAGAGGATTTTGGAGTTGATTGTGAATGGCATTTCCATGCAACAGCTCATGGAAAAGGTCCATGTGATGGAGTAGGAGGTACCATCAAAAGAATGGCATCCAGAGCTAGTCTCACAATGGAATACAGCAGCACAATAACCAATGCAGATGAATTATTTGAATGGGCTAAAACGCTTAAGACAGATATTAATTTTGGATTTTGTTCAGACGCTGAACATAAATCCAAGCAAATCAAACTTGCAACTAGGTTTGAAGATTTAAAAACAGTAAAAGGAACTCACGGTTTCCATGCAGTTATTCCAACAGAGGATGGCTATTTGAATTGTAAAAAATATTCTAATTCTGACGATTATGTTAAATTTAAATTGTAATTTTTAATTTGAATAAGATTTAATGTAAAACAATAAAATAAAATTATCAAAAGAATTTGGGTTTGAAATTTTAAATATATGCAATGTAATTTCAATAATAAATATTAATAATTTAACTAAACTATCCTTTTTGTAAACAATTTCAAAACACTGAGAAATATCCACTGAAATACAGTTTTTCCATATAAAAATGAAATACTGTTTTTACTAAAACGCATTTTGCAAGAAAACAAAAAATAACGGTATTTTAGTTTTTTGATATGTTGTAAAATATAAGTTGTCAAAAACTTTAAATAAAAAAAAAAAAAAAAAAAAATAGGTTTTTGAGAAAATTTAAAGAGAACATTTTGGCGGGAAATTTAGAGAAGAAGGAATTAAACAACATACTAATTTTATATTTTTTTAGAAATCCTTATTAACTTACCTCTAAAATGAACCCAAAATCATAATTATCAGACAATTATTTTTTATTTTATTGCGATAAATACAATACCATGATTATAATTTTTCTCAAATTTTGACACCCTGTATCTTTAACAACAACAACAACCAAAAAAAATTAAGTGTCTCAAAATGTTTGTTTTAATCAAGGCTACACATTCAAAACATAAAAATCATAAAATTCAAACATGACTTACAAAAATTTGTGATTTCACGTATTTTTCACCATATATATATATATATATATATATATATATATATATATATATATATATATATATATATATATATATATATATATATATATACACATATATATTTTTCGATCCTCGATTCTTCGCTTCTCTTTAGTATACACCACTTTTGATTTATATTAAGTTATATTATCACATATACATATAAAGCTGCTAAATTATATAAAATGCCAGAATGTAAAAGAGCGATCTCAAGAGTAAAAAAAAATAATCTAAAATTTTTACTCTCGCATTTTGCGATTATAACCCCATATGAACATCATAACCCCAGAAAAAAACTATACAAAATTTTATTCGTCGGTTTACTTCTGTATATATTATTTTTTCTGTGCCGCTACCTTTTTGTTCAGGATCTTGAAAACTTTTTCAGGATCTTGAAAACTTTTCTTTTGTATTACGAACACATAGCTAAGTATTGTGATGTGGTTCTGATACTTTGCACATTTAACACCTCCATGAACTTATAGTACAGTGGTGAACACCTCTGATTGTTTTGGAAATATTAATAGGCGTGTATCCCTAAAAAAAGAAATAAAGTTTCATTAGTACACTTCAGCTGAGACATATCCTCATCACATATTCAACATTGACACAAACCATTTAGTTAATACACACATTTTAATTCCGAAAATAACCACTATCAGTTGATGGCGCCACCGCATAGTCAGCAAAATGTCTGGTTCAAGTTGCCCCATACCTACTTACCCCCCAATGGGCCTATTTACACAATGTTGTAGTTACATCTTGTTGCAACATAGCCGCGAATTTACATTTTGAACTGCTTGTTGCAACTTACAATACATTTATATGTTATATTTATGTGTGTGTAAAATAATCGTTTTGTAATTTGTCTTTGATACAAGAGGAACAAAATTTTTAAAGTCGGCATTTTTTTTGATTTTTGGAATTTGTGTTATTAAGATGATTTTTAAAATTTTTGAGTAATTTGTTTGTTGTGTGATTTTTTAATAATTATAATTATAATAATTATAATTTTACAATTACTCAAATAAATATTTTTTGAGCTATCATGTTGCACAGCACGGCAGATTTTTTTTTGCTAAGCTCAGACACCAAATAGCGCCAAATTTAGAAAAATGGTAGGAAATTAAACTAAAACCCACCTAAATTATATTTTAAAAATTATGCCGTATTATTTTTTCGATGTTTCTAAATTTGTCCGCATTACTTTTTTTGATTTTTTTTCATAAATAAAATAAATTTAGAATATGCCACCGGTGACTTGTGGTAAATTTTTCTAAAAGCGGAGGTTTGGGAATTAATATTTTCAACAACATTGGATGACCAAATGTATTTCATAGAGGATGCAGCTATGGTGTAAATTGTGTAATTTGTAAATTTATATAATACGTGCGGTATGTTGACCTGCGTGCCCGTGATAGTTGTTAGGCTCACCAATTCTATATTGTTTGCTCCACGATTGCGTTACTATCTTACGCAAAGGAATCAAATGCAAAGATTCTTTGAGGAGTTTTCAATTATAGTATGAGAATAACTATAATAATAATTATAGTTATGTTCGGGTAGTTATATATATTTCCAATAGGTTAAATTATTTAAGCAAAGACTCGAACTTTAGTTACAAATTTTGCCGTTTTTGTGCAAAGTGGCGCTTTAGTCGCAGTATCTGTTCCGCATTCTAATATTTTATATTTATATTTTTTTTATTTGTATTTTTAATGTTTTTTGATATGTTAATACCGAGGCCTCAACACAAGTTTATAAGTTACAAAAATTGCATGAGGTACGGGGACTTAATCGGTCGGCAGTCAACGTGTTAAATTGACATGAAAATTAGTTAAAATGTATATTTTTTTGAACTTTTTTTTAAGGTAATGAGGTGAACGTAATAGAGGGGATCAAGTCGAACAAGTTATTTGTCGGCTCCGTAACCTATTATGGCATTGATTCATTGCTATTGTTCTGGTCATGTGTTAGGCAATGGAGTGTTTTTGTGGCTACAAAGGAATTTAATATCTTCGTGATTCTTGAACCCTGAAAAACGATCCCCAATTCAAGGTGGAACAGTATATGCCAAAGAATGAATGGTTGATGGGTTAATCAACCGCTAATATGCGAACTCTGAATACCAGACAACCTTCAGTTTTAATTAACCTTTCCCTGGTAATGCGGAGCTCTGCCAGCGGTGACCATGAAATAAAAATGGAAAATAATTATAACAATAGAAGAGTTGAGACATCAGCGGATGATGCTTTTGCTAAACCAATTACGACTTCTTCAGAAGCATCATTTCAAAGCAGATTTAGGTTGATTATCGAAAAACCCGAAACCATGGTAATGACGTCTGGTAGAAGTCTGATGAAGGAACTAAAACCTCATTCATTAGATTACAAAAAAAAAATTTCGAATGGATGAGGAGTGTTTTAATTTTATACTAGCCGCAATCAAATTTCTAAAACATCGTAAGGTAGTTTCTGGATTAATAGTTTGTACTTTTTTGCCTTGATTTTCTTGTTGATTCAACAAAAAGGGTAATTTCACTAATGGACACTGGTAATGAAGTATTGGATGATAAGGATGAATTGGAAGGTAACGATAATGAAGTTTTATTTGTTCTTTAAATGTGCACAAATAGTGACAAAACGCATCTTCTTTTGCTTGCTCTGTTGTAGGTGGTTTGGGCGCATGCTGGTTTGATGTCCGTATTAATTCTAGAGCTTCTTTATGCAGTTGCTGTGACCAACTCTCTTTTCTGTTCTGTAAAAATAAATAATTTTAATCTATTAAAACCTATTAAAAAAGGAATTACCAAATTCAAAGTATTTCATTTTAGTTTCTAACAACCGAAGAAGAGTGGTTACAAATTACAGAGGGATTTAACTATAAATGGAAATTTCCAATCTCAAACTGTTTGGGGGCTCTAGATGGGAAACACATAAATTTTAAAAATTGTATAAAGGGTCTCACAGCATTATTCTACTTGCTGTAGCAGATGCTCAAGCAAAAACGTTTATTGATGTTGGATGCATTGGCGGGATAAGCGATAATGGTGTCTTGCAGCAGTCAGATTTAATGTACATTATACAACAATCAGATAAGCTCTTGCCCCCTAAAAGGCATACATAGGGAATTTAAGGTTATTGCCATATATGATTGTTGCTGATAATGCGGTCCCCTTGTTAGAACATATGATGACACCTTACCCGTACACAACAACAGACGGACATAAACAAATATTTAATCGCCGCTTAAGTCGAGCTCGACGAACAATTGAAAGGGCTTTCGGAATTTTATCCAACCGATCTTAGGTTTTTCAAAAGCCTTCGTGAAGATAAAGTTACGAAAATTGTGCAGTGCTATGACTTACTGCACAATTTTTTAATTACAAGGTAATTACCAGCCGTTGGTGAAGAGATGCCATATGAACAGCCAAGTACACTACTAAAGTGTTAAAATTGTGGTCAACAACACCAAAGCACCAATGAGGATTGTATAAATTTATCAAAGGAAAGAAGGAGATAGCCAGAATAAAGACGGTCGAAAGAATTACATTCTAGGAGGTTAAAGTAAAGTTTGATAAACCAGAAACAATCACTACCTAAACCTCAATAAAATCTTGAACTACAACAACTAGAACCGCAAAAATCTTAATCTCAATCGAAACCTGAAAAAGAACCTGAACAACAATTAAAACAACAAATTGAAGAACAACAAAAAACACAACAACTTGTACAAAACATACCACCCAATACACAACAGCACAGACAAGTGCGACAACAACGGAACCCTCAACAGTATTTTACACAACACAACCAACCACAGTATCAACTAAAGTCATCAAAAATGATAGGAATGGAGACGAATCAGCCGATTATGTGAAAAAAGGCCATTGCTGAGCGAACCAAAATTGGCGATCATTAGAGATGAGCAGTGAAAATTTATTTTTCCCATATAATATGAATGCTACCGTGCATGGAAAATGAATGTGCAAAATAAAAGCTTTGTAATGGGCCAAATAAATGCACAGAGTAAATCGCATTTGAGTCGATTGAAGAATGTAGATATATTATTTATGTGTGACATGGGAACGACTAGATATCGCGGGTAATTTAAACGGATATACATTTCTGTCCAACGCAAGATCAGATGAATAGAAAGAAGTAGCTATAGCTTATAGGCTAGCCGTGGTAGTCCAGCAAATAAATATGCTAGACCTTTCATTTTTAGAAGCAGTATAGCAGCAAAAACAGCTACTTAGGAGACCAATCTATTATTAATGAGATTATACCCTGGCATTAGATGAAGATGAAATAAACCGGCTTCTGCCGACCTTATCAATTTATTTCAATGGAAGAATGGAAAAAGTGATTTAATTGTATTTGGAAATCTGAACGCAAGGGCGAGGATTTGGGGTTGCAAGGACAACTGTGCGAGAGGAAACCTGGTGGCCGATCATATTTTGGAATCTCAGAGCGAGAGTGAAGAATGACTAAGATATTCGAATGGAATAAGATTCTGAGAGTGTTGGATGGACCTAAGCCTATCACTTCAGGAATTAATCGTGTGAGTTATAGACTGATGCAGCTGTTGGGTAATCACGCAAAACTATATTTGCTACAGGTATTAAACAGAGTGTGGTTGGATACAAGAATACTTAATGAGCAGAAGGAATGCAGGGTGTTTCTAATGCCCGAAAAGGATAGAGATCCGAATGATGCAACAAATTACCGTGGAATGGAATGTTGAAAGAAAGGTGTCAAAGATTTATGAATGAAAACAATTTGTTGCCCACCACTACTTACGAATTCCGCAATTGAATGTGCAGAGAAGTTTGTATGGGAAGTATAAAAGGATAAAAAGAAAGCAGTTGTGGTATTTTTGGCTATTGAAAGAGCGTATGGCGATGTGGTTCCATGGTAAATACACCAAATTCTTAGTGAGATGGAATTCCACGTAGAGGTATGTAACTGGATAAATGATTTTATATGTGAAAAGAAAAGAAAAGCTAAAAAGAAGAGGATACAAGCTGGAGGGGGTAGTGGGATATTGGGCCGCAAGAAAGTTAAATTTTTCATGGTCTCTGCAATCTTTACTCTGCAATTTTATTCTGCAATTTGTTATATATTGTTATAATTTGCAAGGGCCGTAGTATTGAATAAGCTACAATGAATACGCAAATGCGGGGTTAAATAAGGTAACAAGTGAGTGAGCAGTTATGAGTTTAAGAGTGAATAATAGATAGATTGACATTATAATCAATGAAAGGAAGACCGAGCAATTGGAGCAGTGGTTAAAGCTGCGGTGTTTGGAACGGGAGGTACCGGATTCGAATCCCAACAGGGGAGGGTTGCAAAAAGGATTTTTCATCACCTGATTACGATCGATGATGACGATGAACACAACTATCACCCCCGTTGGAATTCGGAATCCATGGGCCGAACCATCACTAAACATGTAATTAACATAATTATACGTTTACATCACATCACACACATTAAATTCACGACATGTGAATGTTGGTTGTTTGTTTACATAACATTGGCATTCAATCAATTTCGTAGTCGAACACGATTTATATTTTCAGTACGTTGCTGAATAACGATAGTTGCAGTGATCATCAATAGATGGTGCGATTACAAACCAAAAGGTGTCAGATGAAAAAATAAATAAAAATACGCACAAATCAATCGTCCATTCCATTTTTAGCCGTCTAGCGAGAGAAACACATACATCTCGACACCGAAAAAACCATCACCATCACCGTCATCATCATCATCGCAACAACAAAAATTAATATATTAAATTGTTTGGCAAAAAACTGTAAGTTCTAAATAAGTGCGTGCATAAAAAAATCAAAAGGCCATTTTGAGGTATAACAATTCACCAAGCTAGTAGGTCTATCGGTTGGCGCAGCTGACCATATACCAAATTACACTAGCCACCTATTTATAAGGGACTATCAGAACAAACACACGTTTCTGATATACACTGGCGCTGACCAAAGCGTCTCTTTACAATTCCCGATACAACTTGTATGAATCACTGAACTCAAGTCAACACCAACTTAGTTTTATCAGCCGTCAATGGTACAGCTACCAATACTTACGGAAGCAAATTACTGCAAGTAGATATTGGTCTAAGATGGAACTTTCCGCAAGCATTCACTATTGCAAACGTGAATCGTCCTATTATTGGTGCAGACTTTCTTAAAAAATACGATTTACTATAGTCGACCTTAAGAATAAGATCATGATTGATCCAGTCACACAACTGTCGATCAATGTGTCACTGACATAAGCGAAAACACCTTCGTCCTGAAGATTCCTGATTGACAACGGGTACGCCAAGCTATTAAAGAAGTTTTCTTCTTTAACAGTTACCGGTATCCAAATCAAGGAGACTGAATCCGATCCGATACAAAACGACCACAACGGAATTACAACATATGCGATACAACTAGGTATATGTTGGCCAACGGCATTACCAGGATCATGTCCACTTCACTTGGTTAAAACGAAATACCAAGAATTGTGTTTTCTACATTGATGACATACTTGTAGCCTTAACTTCGGAGGAACAACACATGTTTCATCTGGAACCATTGTTTCGGTACTTGCTCTTTAGACTTCGTTAATTACAGAATTTCCCCGAATGGTATTGTGCCGAATTGTATTGAATGAATTAACGCCATTCGGGAATTTCCAGCTCCACAAACAATCAGGCATATACAGAAATTTATTAGCATGATAAATTCTTACCACAGGTTCATGCCTAGGATTACGGAAACCTTAGTTCATATACACACATATTTGCGAGCTATATCTACCAAGCAATCAAACATTTTCGATACGGTGTCGAAGGTCGAGATTTTACAGTCTACATCGACCACAAACCGCTCACTCGAGCGATTCAATCCACAAGGCTGATCGAAACCCCTAAAGTGCAAGTCGATTCCCCATATTTGCTCCAGGGATTTCTTCTATTCGGTTCTTAAAGTGTTTCACGGAAGCAGCAGGCATGAGGAGAGCTCATAAAACCACATAGGATGGTTGTTTTGGTCAATTCTCTTAGCGATGGCTTGAATTTGTGTTGAAAAAAGGGTTTCTATTTCATTATTTTAAAAGAGTACCTATATCGAAACCATTTGCTAGGCTATTCAACTTTAACATACATAATTGTTCATTACGAATTTGATTTATTTTCATTCATCATCCTAATTTAGTTACGATACAAAATTCATGTTAAAAGCCAAAATTAAAATTTTGAATTGATTTACATGTTAAAGTACATATAAATATTTAGCCATTGCCGAACCTAAAACCATCCGGCCGACCACCCATCGTAGGGGAACGATTGAATGAATGATGAAAATAAAAATTGAAAATTATTATGATTGCTCATTATAACAACAACATCGGAATCTAAATGGTCATATATCTTAAAAATAGGTATATACATACATACACGATTACCTTAACATCACCGATAGTTCTTGTATTTGTATATATGTGTATATACATATATAGTTAGTAAAAATAATTACAAGAAAATCTAGGCAATATAAAAATAAATAAAATAACAGCAAGTTACACGATAGGAAACAACGCAATCTAACACGCGATTATCATATTTGACCAACCAAAAATAACACAAAAAAAAAAAATCAAATAACTAAAATACTCCCCATATTTGCCCACTTACACCTTACTTCCATAGTTTATAGTTAGATGATAATTTTTCACGTTTTATGACATTCCCAGTACACTATACGTGCATAACGGGGTGGTATTATGCAATCTCACCACATATTTCATCCAAACAGAAAAGTACACGTAAATTACGTTAATTGTTTGCATACATTTTCGAAGTTCTTGAATCACGTATCGTTTATATACGTTTGGGTATCGCACATATATATACCGAGGTAGATATATCAAAGCAGACTTAAGGCCAATTAAATTTTTTTTGTGTATATATGAAGGATACGATAAAAACAATTAAAACCATATAATAAAAAAAAAGGAAAAAAGAAAAGTTTTACGCTGTTTTCCGATTAAAAATAATTAAAATAACATTAACCGTTTTTCTTATCATACAGTTGATATCTAACTAACCGGAGTTCCAACGTAAAAATACAAAAAAAAACCTCCTCGTTCGTCCATTTTATGTATTTATCCATCCATTTGTTGTTTGTTTAGAAAACAAAACTGTTTTACAGAGCTTAAGTGTTTTAAACAAAATACCCATTCAAGATTTTAATTAAATCAAAAATTTGCAAGTCTCAAACTTAAGCAACAGATGGTACAATTTGGACTTAGTAGCTAAGAAATAATTTAACGATTTAAGTGAAATTTAACACAGTTTTTTACTCAACGAAGCCTTTTATTAGAGGTATCATTGAGCGCAATCAGACCACTATTACATATTGGGGCTTTTTTGATGTAGAGACAGCTCAAATTTAAGCAAAAACTGGATACAATTTGGTCTTAGCAGCTAACTCTATACATGTAATCAACAAAGCCTATTCTTAATGGTATAATTAAGACCAATCATACCTCGTTTATATATTTAGACTTTTTTGATTTAAGACAGGCTTGAACTTAAGCAAAAACTGGATACAATTTGGTCTTAGCAGCGAACCCTATATATTGAATCAACAAAGCCTATTCTAAAAGGCATAATTGAGCCCAGTAAGATAACTATTACATATTTAGGCTTTTTTGATTTAAGACAGCTTGAATTTAAGCAAAAGCTGGATGCATTTTGTGCTTAGCAGCGAACCCTATATATTTAATCAACATAGCCTATTCTTAATGGTATAATTAAGACCAATCATACCTCGATTACATATTGAGGTTTTTTTGATTTAAGGACAGCTCGAATTTAAGCAAAAACTGGATACAATTTGGTTTTGGCAGCAAACCTTTATATGTAATCAACAGAGCCTATTCTAAAAGGTATAATTGAGCCCAATCAGACCACTTTTACATATTTAGGCTTTTTTGATTTAGAGATAGCTCGATTTGAAGCAAAAACTGGATACAATTTGGTTTTGGCAGCAAACCTTTATATGTAATCAACAAAGCCTATTCTAAAAGGTATAATTGAGCCCTATCAGACCACTTTTACATATTTAGGCTTTTTGCTTTAAAGACAGCTCAAATTTAAGCAAAAACTGGATAAAATTTGGTCTTAGCAGCTAACTCTATACATGTAATCAACAAAGCCTATTCTAAAAGACATAATTGAGCCCAATAAGATAACTATTACATATTGAGGCTTTTTTGATTTAGAGACAACTCGAATTTAAGCAAAAACTGGAATCAATTCGGCCTTAGCAGTGAACCCTTTATATGTAATCAACAAAGCCTATTCTTAAAGGTATAATTGAGCCCTATCAGCTCACTATTACATATTGAGGAATTTTTGCTTTAAAGACAGCTCAAATTTAAGCAAAAACTGGATAAAATTTGGTCTTAGCAGCTAACTCTATACATGTAATCAACAAAGCCCATTCTAAAAGACATAATTGAGCCCAATAAGATAACTATTACATATTTAGGTTTTTTTGACTTAATGACAGCTCGAATTTAAGCAAAAACTGGATACAATTTGGTTTTGGCAGCAAACCTTTATATGTAATCAACAAAGCCTATTCTAAAAGGTATAATTGAGCCCTATCAGACCACTTTTACATATTTAGGCTTTTTGCTTTAAAGACAGCTCAAATTTAAGCAAAAACTGGATAAAATTTGGTCTTAGCAGCTAACTCTATACATGTAATCAACAAAGCCTATTCTAAAAGGTATAATTGAGCCCTATCAGACCACTTTTACATATTTAGGCTTTTTGCTTTAAAGACAGCTCAAATTTAAGCAAAAACTGGATAAAATTTGGTATTAGCAGCTAACTCTATACATGTAATCAACAAAGCCTATTCTAAAAGACATAATTGAGCCCAATAAGATAACTATTACATATTTAGGCTTTTTTGACTTAAGGACAGCTCGAATTTAAGCAAAAACTGGATACAATTTGGTTTTGGCAGCAAACCTTTATATGGAATCAACAAAGCCTTTTCTAAAAGGTATAATTGAGCCCAATCAGACCACTATTAAATGTTTAGGCTTTTTGATTTAGAGGCAGCTCGAATTTAAGAAAAAACTGTAGACAATTTGGTCTTAGCAGCTAAGAAATAATTTAACGATTTAAGTGAAATTTAATACAGTTAATGAAATCAACGAAGCCTATTTTTGATACCTCATTAGGTTGAATCAGACCATTATTGCTAGGAAAATTTAACTTTTTTAATAGGCTTACCATCATGTGTTATTTGGATTTTGTTAATTTTCGATTTACGGCAGTATTTTCACAGGTTTGATAGTCTAATTATGGGTTTTTGGGATTTTTGATTTGCGAGCAGTTTTGCGAGCGGTTCCTGTCGTCTTATTTGCCCTCGATGGAATTTATGGAATAGAAAATTGGCTTAATTTTTTTATTCTACCTTTGTGTGAAGTCAGACTTTTTGTCATCATTATCGTATTATTTCGAATATTTTCGAAAGGGTGGAGCCAAACGAAGATATAGGGGATATCATCATACTATTTAACAATTGGCGGACGAGATAAGAGTAATAATAATTTTCTCCATTTTCTAAACAAAAAAATGTGGATTCCACAGTCGCACAAAGCATAGGCAAAACTCATCTCAAAAATTATAATATGTACTCGTATATGTTGTGGGTTTTGTATAAAAATATATAAGGGCGGAAAACTCATTGACAAATTCCGAACACAGAAATTAAAAATGAGATGGTGGTACCATTGTTAAGTGGAAAGTCATAACATTATTTTCGTTCAGTATGTGAGAAAAATGAAAAAAAAAAAAATCAATTCATTCGTTTATAGTTCATATAAAAGGATGATTTTATTAGCAAAAATGTTTCGAAGGCAAAACAAATAGGGCAGCCGTGCTCTAAATGATTGCTCTTTTTTATGCAATTAATTGAAACTCGCTCTATTGGATTTCCAAGAGTGAAGTTGTTGTATTGAATCGATCGGCGCAACAATGAGTATCAATTCATCGACATTTATGTATACATATATGAATTAAGGGTTATGCCGTGGATGGGTTTCATAACTTTTTGTTTTTAATTATTTGAATACACATCGATGTACCAAAATATAACGATGTAAAATAAAATGAAAAAATGAAAACTTTTCAATTTAGGAAATCTACGAACTAAAGAAGAAATCGGGAAAAATAAACTTGATCAGAATTTATTAAGAAGTTTTTGGTAAACGATTTCATACCAGGGTGTGTGAGTGTAATAAAGGAAAATGATAAATTCTCACGTATTTCAATGGTGTACCATATTGAAACTTTTTTAAAGTTTCATTTTTCGTATAAATTTTTTTTCGGATTCGTTTAGCTCCTGTGGTCGGGTGGCATTCATATGCTTAGTAAATTACGTTCAAACGAGCATCATATCTATTGAGTTCCACACAAATATTCGTTGCTTGCCAAAGTAGTAGTGTCAGACACGGCTATTCGAAATATGGATAGTGTTACACACAATTCATCATCCTGTGACAACAATTTTGCACCTCGAGCACCCACAGTTAGAATGTAATTAAGTGTGTGAATGTCTATGAGAGCATCTAGATATAAAAACAACCACAACCCCTTTCAAAGGTTAATCCAAGTATGGTAGACGGTAAACCATTATGAAAGGAGTAAGAACCGTTGACATTACAAGCCTATAATAGGCGTAACAGTACTCCATTGTTCCTCAAACTTCGAACTTATACTGGATGTTCCAAGTGTCTAAACAAAAATGTAGTAGGTTCCTAACGGCTAATTGTTATCAATTTGGTGGGGTTGGGCACATTATTTTCGAGTGCAAAAACAAACGCAAAAATAAAGAATTGTTCCTCATTTTAGATGACTTCTTCGAATACATTAATGATTTATGCACTAAGTATGACATCATTAGAAAACACTTTGGAGCTCTAAATAAATTTCAAAACACGCTTGTCAATGATAGATTACTGCCGACTGCGGATATTTAAAGTATGACCTCCAAATTTAAAGACTGGTATCAATTGGAGTTTGGAAACCAGCGAAGTTCAGTGAAAGGTCACCCATTGTAGTAATTAAGAAACCGTTAAATAGAATAAGGGCTTTTTGAGACTTCAGGGCGGTTACAAATTTACAAACTAGACTTGAAGGACGCTTTTTGACAATTGGAACTTGATGAAGAACCAAAGCAGCTCACGATGATAAAAATACCTTTTGGGGTGTTTTCGATTTGCTCACTTCCATTTATTAACATGACGTTGAGCAATTGATCGCTGGTTTGGATCTTATCCCAACTTATCAGGATGACAAAATCAAAACAGGCCAAAACCATAAGGGCTATTTGGCAAATTTGGAAGATGTATTTAAACGATTGTCGGATGCTAGTTTACGCTGTATTCGATTCATGTGTACATTTTTCCATTAACTATCTCAAATACATTTCGGATGAAAATAACGAGTGGACCATTTAAAAGTTTAAATTTAAAAATGCAATATAACAAAAACGATTTGGAATTTTGCCAAATTTATTTTTGTTGTTGTGAAGTACAATTGTTCCGGTTAGAGATGGAATATTATTTCATTCATATGGCTGCCGCGGCTGGCCTTACACTTGTCTTTAACGGCGCCCCACAGAAAACTATCCAATGGTGTTAAATCGCAGTTTCTTGTCGGCCAATTGACATCACCATTTCGGCTAATTAAACGGCCATCAAACGTTTGACGCAATAAATCGATTGTGGCATGAGATGTGTGGCAAGTGGTACCATCCTGTTGAAACCAAACATCGTTCACATCAATACCATGAAGCGTGGGCGCAAAAAAATCATGTTGCGATAGGTGTCTCCATTTACCGAAATGGTTGCGCCGTCCTCATATGCAAAGGCCTGCAAATGTTGTTATTTACGCAAAAGAGGGTTTACCAGACGCAATTGTCAGTGAAAATAGCTCGGCTTTCACATCGCATGAGTTCACCAAGCTTAGAAAAGCTAATAATATGGAACATTTAGTCCGGCGTCGAACGGTACAGCAGATCGTCTTGTCAGGACATATATAAAGTGTTCTTGCTAAAAGTTGTGAAGGTCGAGGTAACAACTGATGCTCCTTACTTTCTTTACATTCCTTAACATTTACCATACATCACCAAGAAGCAACGACAAATCACTAAGTAAGATTTTAAGGTTCTCGGGGTCATGTAGTGACCCCATGTAAATAAAAAACGAAAACATAATTCGGAGTTAACCAACCAATTTGTGTAAAAAAATGTTGCAGCAGGGCCCAAATAGTTGAATAAAAACGATTAAGAAAGTGATTGATGCAATGTTGTTTGTTAGCAATAATGAGAAGAGAGAACTAAGAAACATCAGAAAACTCCAACAAATATTAATGATGAACAATTATAAAGCATCGAAATGCTCATGAGCAGGTAAAACAAGCAGGTATAACGACCGAAGCATTCATGATCGAATTCCTGCATTCCACAAAATAGCAACCGCATTACAACACATGCGGTTATTGGATATTGGATATAATAAGCAGTTAAGTGCAAATTGAGCAAAAGTGTTTCGGATCAGGTCATTTGCAAATTCAGGTAATCGATATGGTCCACAGCTGCATTAAGAAAAATTTGATAAAATTAAAACTTATAGCCCAGTGTTTTTATAAAGGTAACTAAAATCCATAAAGTCAACCAAGGTATTTCTTCGAATTATATAGCAGAAACTACCCAACTTTTTAAGTTGTAATAAGGCTCCTTTACAGAAACCACAATATGCAGTTTGTCAGTTCAAATATAATTTAAATCAAGAAAAAATAAAAGATTTAAAATATAAATGGCGAGCAAATTAAAGTGAAGAATCACGTGCGAAAATTCGTGCAATAGATGCTGAGGCTTATCAATAACCCATCAATCAAATGACACCCGAACAACTAACCGAACTTAAAGCTGCTTATAATTCACAACATTGATTTATGTTCAATGAGCATTTAAATTGCTCATTCTGAACGAATGTCAGCCCTAGAATTAGTTGTTAACCATATTGCTGACAACACATTACAGCGACGTCATGTTGATGATCTCAATGCTGAATAAATAGAAGCGAATCGTGTTGCAAATGTAGTTTTATATTGCTGAACACCAAAGCCAGGTGATTCGCTGAATCTCTGAATCGTATTAGCTTATTTTTTATGCAAAACATTTCAAAGATGATTGTCTACTTGATAGCAATTGCACATCATGTTACTGAAATGGAAAATTTAAACTGTCAAAAGAAATGAGCGTTGACGGAGAAGTATTGGAGTATCCTTTATTTTTATAAAGTATGTTGTCAGATTCACAAAATCTGCAATATACTCATTTCCATGTTCCTACATTCCTTCGTTCTACAATGTATTGTCAATTGTATCAATGGACGCCAAAATCATCAATTTATTGGGTGCCTTTATTGGAGCAACCCATTGTGAATCTGATTCACATTGGAAATCTGACAGCATATACTTTTTAAAAATGAAGGATACTCCAATTCTTCTCCGTCACCGCTCATTGCTTTTGACAGTTTAAATTTTCCATTTCGGCAACATCACGTGAAACCCCAATTCACTGACCTCTATGGTTTTAAGATCAATGATCAAATCATCACAAAATATTATTTATCAATAAAAAATCTACAGCATTACGGAAAAATATTGACCCTCTACTGAGATCTTTTACAAGATCTTTCAGACCATATTTTTTTACAGCCGATAATGAAATTGAGGAGAGAGAATAGCCAATAAAGCAGAACTATGTACTAACAATTTCCGTCGTCAGCCTGGCATTGCGTCGTGATAGTTCTAATACACCAACATTCAATGAAGTCGCAATGATCTTTGTAAATAAAGACGGAGAGCCACCATTTGAACGGGACATACATATTTATCCGAAAAACCCACAAAACCCCAATCAAAAATTTGCCACATTAACATTTTACCTTCAAATAAGGATCCGATGACATACTCGATTCTTTTCCCTTTTGGAGAGCTAGGCTGACATCCATATAAAGATTCATATAGTTTGAAGATTCTTATTCGAAAGTGGAGACCAACACCTTGGATTATATAGAACAGGATATACAACGTCTTCAAGCTGAACAATGCTGGGCTAGCAGATTATGTTACTAACTTAGAACCAGAGTTTAAATATTACAGCTGGTTTGTGTGTTATTCTTCAATCCAGTTTTAAGGGATCACCACGAAACATGCATAAACGATGTTGTAATTCTATGTTTATATTTTCCAAATGGAGTGCTCTGGATTTATTTATCACATTCACTGCAAACCCGAAACGGAATAAAATCACATAAAATTTACATCGCGGAGAGTAAGGAAACGATAGACCCGATTTGGTTACTCGAGTTTTCAAAATTAAATTGGATCTCTCATTGATGATTTGACTCAATAGGGTATTTTTGGAAAGTCATTTGCTTATGTTTATACTATCGAAATTCTAAAAGTGTAGCTTACCTCATGCACACATTTTGCTGACACTTCTAACAAAGCATACATTAACAATAGCTCAAATCATTGACGAGATTATCGCTTCCGAAATACCATCACGAGATAATAATCCACGTATGGTCGTGCTGCAATACTTGCGATAAATGGTCCGTGTGATCATAATATAAATACACATAGTACTATCATAGTATGCAAGCCCATTGACGTTCTAGATGTTATTACTGGTATCGTTAAAAAAAATCGCCTAAATGTCATATATTTATATCGACCCGACATCTGGAACACAAATGGGTAAACTGTTTTTTTCTTATGATGGTAGTACTATGTGTATTTATATTATGGTGTGATCTAAGATTTCCAAACGCGCCATGTATGATGGAAAATGCTCAAAAAAATTTCTAAAATAATTCAGCGACATTATAACTCTAAATTTCAACTCTAAATTTATCATACCGACTTCGTTAAACTGAGTAACCAATGTACACTTAGAATGTAGTTCCCTATAATCTATTTTTTGCGCTAAAGTACAATGAACATATTAATGCTGAAGTCTGTACATCTTTTCGTACCATCTAATACAACTATACAAATGCTTCTTAAGGGATTTTACTGCGAAAATGTTGCAATAGCATTGAATAGAGAGCCAGAATTAGGAAACGATGGGATGACTCATTTTAATAAATATCGGAGAGTACAGAAATTCTACATCACTATGTATTTTCAAAGAAAAGTTGGCAAGTAGGAAAGCGAGGCGGTGATAAGGTTATTGCATGAATGTACGCAGTTGGCGTTGTAATGTCTGTGCACCGCTCTAGTTTACCTATATTCACTTCCACAAAATCCCAAGCTAAACCTGTAATAAATATTTGGAACAAAATTCCTTTTACTTTCTTTTAATAAGCTTTACTTTGAGCATAATATAAATACACATGGTACTACCATGGTAGGTTAGCCCATTGACGTGTTAGATGTTGCTCCTGGTATCGTTTCAAAATAATCAAAATATTTGTCTATGTAAAATCGCCTAAATGTCATATATTTATACTAAACTTTGACGATATTCTATCGACCCGACATCTGGACTTCATTGAGTGAACTATTTTTTTATGATGGTAGTACAGGGTTTTCCAATAAGATGTTTCATTTTGATATTAAAAATAACGAGTATTTTTTAAGAACAATCTATGAATGTTTATTTTATTGTAAAGAGGAAGGTACGCCATTCACATTTAAAAACGATATCAGCCAAATGGCCGTCACGACTACGCTAGCAGCACCATATCCTTTTCATGAAATTCTCCATAACCAATTCTCACATTTGCGGCTGTATGTACTCGATAACTTCGCGAATTCCATCTTTCTTGAATTGATTGTGGAGCATTGGCATAGACCTTATCTTACACGGTGCCCCAAAGAAAAAATTCTAAAGATGTCAAATCATAAGATAAACTTTGAAAATACTATGTGTATTTATACTTTGCTTTATACAACTCTTTAATTTAATATTATTTAAGAAATTTATTCTTCTATCACCACGCTCTTGTGAATCTCAAAATTATCTAAAAAACAAACGCGAATAAAAATACTTTCAATTCAGTATTTTGTTTATATACTGCTGCCACCTTGGTAAATATCAACAAACTGTGGTATTAATATATAGTGTGTATTAGATAACCCGTGATTCCAATAATCGACTTCTTTGTATTTCATTGCTTGCCTACATTTTGGCGAATTAATTTATTAATGTGAAATACCGGGTGATACAGAAAATTCATTGTGGTGCACTGAGTTTATTGTAGCAATGTGCAATGTTTGTGCAGCCGCTTCAAAATGAAGAGCGATTTTATTTTATAATTTGGCTTGTACTTGTACGTGGTGCAACAAGTTTTGCATCGTATCATTATATTTAATGCCTAAATAGTTACGGGAAATGTTTGCATAAATATTATGTTGTTTTTGTCATCTTTCTCGACCTCTTTCGTTATGGGAAGATCACGTCACTGATTTCATAAAGCCATTTATGACATCAACTCAATCTTTAAGCAACATGGGTGTGCCCCAGGTCATGTGACTCAGGTCGACAATGATCAAACCTTTGACGTTTTGGTAGAGAAACGCGATGCTGATGACAGATTAAAAAACTCAATGTGAATCAATTTAACACATTTCGAGTCATGGGAGCAATTCATGATCTAAATTTAAGAACTCGAAGTTTTTATCTCTATAGGTTCTGGAAAAACTTGTCTCTAGGTCGATGAGAATAAACATTTGTCTCTACGGAAATTTCATCTAAATTACTGAGGGGTGAAAGGACAGTCAACAGTGAATTAATCTGCTAATTTCAATACTTGATACTTCAGTCTTACATAATATAAATACACATAGTACTACCAAGGTATGTTAGCCCATTGACGTGCTAGTGTATAATCGCCTAAATGTCATATATTGATACTAAATTTTGACTATATTCTATCGTCCCGACATCTAGATCATCAATGGGTAAACTGTTTTTTTTTTTTTCTTATAATGGTAGTACTATGTGTATTTATATTATGAGCCTTATCTATACGACTTAATTCGCCCGAAGCAGACAATTTACAAAACAATTCTCATTTCAATTGATGAAGTCGATAAACTTTTAAAAAGATATTATCAACAGTGATGTGAGTTCTTAAGGTAAAACAATATTTGTTGGTGGCAATTTTCGTCAGACGCTTCTAGCCGTTCCCGCTGGGGCACACATATGGATAATATTGTACCTTTGCATGATTTTAAACAGCTAACTCTTTTAACAAACATGCGGAATGGGGATCAAAATGAGCACAATGATTGGCTTCCCAAAATAGGATCAGCAGAATTGCAAGAATATATGAAGAATATATGATTGAAATCAAATAGAATATAGGATGGAATATAAGTTGTAGCAAATGTCAATACAAAAACTTTTAAATCGGATTATTATCGCGCCAACAAATTAACAAACATTGGATATGAATAGAAAGATAATTAACCATCGAATTGGTAATTCTCAAATCTATTAAAGCGCCGGTTCTGTTGTCAGTGAAGATCCAAATTACTAATTTTTTTCTTAAATCTCCAACATTTGACACGTGCATTGAACATTTAGCAGTAAGCCAGAGTGAAGTATCGAAAACTGCATCGATATTCACACAAAACTTTCATCCTGTCCACCTAAAAATTTGCTTGACGGGCTGCTAGCAAGGACTGCTTTCGTGTTCCGTGCAGTTGCAGAACGTATTCGATATTAAATTGCTCGACAGCAAGAAGGCACTCTTCATCAATCTAAATATTTTTATTTCTTTTGCCATGCTTAGAGCAGCACTGATAACCAAAGTAAACAATACCTCACTTCATAATATAAATACAAATAGTACTACCATGTTATGTTAGCCGATTGACGTGCTAGATGTCATTACTGGTATCGTTTTAAAATAATCAAAATATTTGTATATGTATAATCGCCTAAAAGTCGTATATTTATACTAAATGTTGACGATATTCTATCGACTCGACATCTGGAACGTTAATGGGTAAACTGTTTTTATCTTATGATGGTAGTCAAAACCAACACAAATGTATATACAAGCCATGAAGTTGCGATACTCATGCCAAAAAGTGACTACTATACCTAAGTATTAGTGTTGTGACGTAGTATAATTTGTATATACTTTTATTATATGCTTTGATGTAAATAAAAAATGAATACGAATGATGGAACAACAGTATGTTGCGCTCTTTAAGACAAAGCAAAAAACAAATTTATTATTTAACGAGAGAGAGAAGTATTGTTATTATTATTTACTTCATTATATACTACACTATATACTAATAATTTAGAGCAGAGTGGACAGTCGCAAAATATAATTTTTGTTTCGTTTTTTTTGTAGAAATGTTATGTACTTTGAATTTAGAGGAGTATGGACAGTGCGAAATATAATTTTTTGTTTCGATTTTTTACTGTAGTCAAATTCACTAACACATACACCAAATAGTAGTCATAATATGTTTTACTTAGCCAAGCTTCATGGCTTGTATAATATACAATAGTGTTGGTTTTGTGGTAGTACTTGATATATGTATTTATACTAAGCTCACTTGTAAAAAAAACTTCATTAGATATGTCTGAAATTTATACGAAATGGTTTGAGAGATGGCTAAAGCAATTCCAGAAGAACGAGTATGGCTCCAATCGCGATTCTCATGATATTTACTAAGTTAATAACAAAATCATTAAAGCATTGGACAATTAAAATCAAATGGACCAGCAATGGCCTTTAAAACTGGTTATCGTTATGGTGCTATAGTTGTTGTACATAAAAGTAAAGTTTTTGTGTCGAAATTTATTTGATAATTTTCCCGAACATACGGTATGTGTGTGATAAACAACATAAAGTTTTTTGACAATTTTACAATTTAAGAAAATTTAGTTTTCCTACATACCTATATATAGATAACAAATGTAAAAAAATATTTCACCCCTATATAAAAATTAACCCCTAAACGCATCATTCCAATTAACGTCCAATTAGCTTACTAACTTAAACAAATATTTGTGATGAGTTAAATCATTTAATTTAATTACACCACTTTACACCAAAGCTTGTTGGTATATAGATATCACTATTGTGTATATTTAGCTGGTATATAAATAGACAAACTACATAATGACCGTAATTATCTATTTATAATAAATAAAATGGAAAATTATTCTAAAACACCCACCCCTTGTATAAATATACGGTGTTTTGGGTAACACGATATAGTTTGGGTATTTCGAGTATTTAAAAACCAAATTTATAATAATCGTCCTTATTTCCGGCTCTCCTTTATTTTTAGGTCAGACAGACTTAATAGTTTTTTTTTGTTAACGATTGATTTTGAATTTTTCACATTTTTGGGTTGATCGAAATAGTTATGGTATTTTTACGTCACAGATGGTTACTATTTAGTTGGTGTGTGTAGTTAAAATTATCGTTTATTGATTTGCATAAAATTAAATATTAATTTGTGTGAAATTAGTAGTAAAATACAAATTTGGGGTTGGTATTTTAGAACCAATTTTAAAAAATTTAAATCTAATGATTTTTATGTGATTTACTTTATGTAAAATATGTGAAATATAGACAGATAAAAACGGTATCCGTCTTTAAGTTAAAATTTAAGTTAGGGTTTATTACCACCAAACAAAAACAAAGATTCTCTCAATTTAAACCAGAAAAAACGGCACTTATTGCATTTAGAAAATTAATATACTAATTTTCTAAATGCAATAAGTGCCGTTTTTCTAGTAAAGGTTACTGCACTAACTGTATTGTATGCATGATGTATGCTGCCAACTAGTGGACTATGAAAGTACCAGCAGTGCCTTTCATGCTTAAAGGGCATCACCGACAAAGTAGAAGACTGGTGATTTATAACACAAGTCGTTAGTAGCTTGTAGCTAATAAATAAATAATAATTAAAATAAACCAATATGAAACATGGTGTTAGCTTAGAGATAAAAAAAACAACAAGAGAACCGCGTGCTTAAGTGAGGTTAGGTATTTGGCATAGAAAAGTAAAGTTGTAATATTTAAGTTAAAGACAATAAATAGTTAATAAATTCTGTGCACAAGTGTTTTATTTGGAATTCAAAAATGATCTAACCAAAAACTAAAAAGACCACAAAATGAATTTTAAACGTCCAACTTGAGTTCGATTACAGTACGTTTTCCAATTAATGTGTAGGCGGATTGCATGTTCGAAAGTTGCTCAATTATGGTTCAGTGGCATATTCGAAAATGTAATTCGTGACATATTCTCCACCATCTTTAGTATTTGAATATTTTGAACATACCGCCGCAGTTGACTCGATGAAGTCAATTATATGGTAACAGACAAATCTTGCTTAGCGGTCGCTTGAGAAGGCGACCACTGAGTAACCTAAAAGATACAATGCGAATTAGTTTATCATTTCCCGGATGTGTTTCTGAAATTCTGGCAATCGACCATTTGGCTGGTGGCAAATTTTAATCTCGTAATAGTACGAGATCTCCTGCGATGAAGTTGTGATTCTCCTTGTGCCACCTGTAAAACTTATTTAGCGAGGAAATATATTCCTGTGGCCATTGCTTTCAGACTCCTTGCATCATTTGCTGGATCAACTGTCATCGATTAAAATGGGATATTTTAATTGGGTTTAGACTGGGTGCTGGTAACATCGTTAATAGTTGGGTGATTAGTAAATGAGACGGGGTTAGCGGGTTCCATTTATCTTCATGCAGCTCTACTCCTAATGGTCGAGAATTTAATAAGGCTTCAATTTGTTTAATAATTGTCAGGAACTCTTCGTAGGTCAATAAGACATCCCTGATAACACGTCGCAGGTAAAATTTACATGACTTAACTTTGGCCTCCCACAGACCACTAAAGTTAGGAGTGGCAGGTGGAATGAAGGGCCACTGAATATGGTTATCAGTACACCACGCATCTACTTTGCTTTGCTGGACTTCCCTGGTGAATTGTTGATAAAGTTATAAAGTTGCTGTAGCTCGCGCCTTGCTCCTACCAAGTTAGTACCATTGTCCCAATATATATGTTGTGGTAGACCTCGGACTGAGCTGAATCGTTTTAACGCTAAGACGAATCCTTCAGTACCCAGTACTCTTGGGATAGCAAGTCGTTGTTTTAAAACTGTAAGTACCAATTTATGATTGGCATGCAAATTTTTATAATGGATGTCCTGGATTATAGCTTCAGTGATACTGTGGTTATTTGGCAAAATTATAGGGTGCTTAGCATCATGACCAATTTCGTGATGTACAAACCGTTACAAACGATATTCAGTATTTAACACCTCGTCCACGGATAAATGCTGGATCGTTCTTCGACCAATCTTTTGAAATTGTAAATTTTTCTTGAATCTAAGCACGTACGCCAAAACACGGGTTAAGGTTCTCATATTTGAATATCTAAGTCATAAATGCTTGAGGACATCGAAGCCTTGCGAAACTTCGATTCATCAGTTGCCTATCTTCACATAATTTTATAGGCGAAGATGGAAAGATTAGAGAGTGTGTATTTAAAAAATTAGGTCCTCGGAGCTACATATCGGCGACAAATTTTTCGGGAATAATACCTCTGGTTGTTCTATCGGCGGGGTTCTGATCGCTTGGTACGTAATGCCACTGCATAGGATTGGTTGTGGTCATAATTTCAGCAACTCGATTTGCTTGAAATGTATCTAACGTTTTCGGCGGTTTTGAAAGCCAATGCGATACAATTGTAGAATCCGTGTATAAGTTAACAACCCTAGTTGTTCTCGGATTAACAAATAACTATCCAAAATAACTACTAGCAGTTCGTCGTCCCACCCAATGCCTTCTAACCATAGGGACTGGAACAAAATTTTAAACCCAATTGTAATGGGTAATAAGAGTCCCAGCGGGTTGTAGATACAGCACATTTCGGATAAATATAACCTCTTCGTGATTTTAGTTGGCGCTGCTGGCAATGATACCTTAAACGTGAAAAAATCTTGAATAGGATTATATTTTATTTCTAATATCGATACCATTTGCTTGTTGTCTGTAACTTCTCATGCTGACATTTCACGACAATCTGGCTGTGTATGTTCTAAGAGCATTGGATGATTCGCAGACCATTTTCATATGTTAATTCCAACACTATTTAGTAACTATTTAGTATATGTATTATATCATGCTGGGTCTGTAATGCTACCTCTAGACTATGACTACCAGACAGTAAGTCGTCTACGTATAAATTATTCTTGATAACTTTGCTCGCCTCGGGATAAAATAATTCGTGTTTATCTGCAAGATAATGTAATGAAGCGGTGACTAAGACTGGCGCTGGTACTGTATCGTACGTCACGGTAGGTTGTCTTGTAGGGTCGGACCGACCATTAAATTATCGTTCAAAGAAAAGCCGTTGCTAGATTTCACCTTAGTATCAAATACGACGCGGACCCTCGTTGTAGATCTAGCCTCTTTCACAACTGGATGATGTGGTAAGTAACATAACTGATTATTTGGCTTTATAATATCGTCGACTGGTATCAATTCCATAAGGTCCAGCTTAAGGTATTGTTGCATAAAAGTTACATATGTCCTTTTTATATTTTCATCACGACTTAGTATCCTCTCCAAAAGTTGATACCTCCGCAGCGCTTGTGAAATGGTTTCACTAATCCCTGGCGGATCGCTTTTGAATGGAATTTGAACGACGATTTTATTTAATTGGATTGTGGTAGTTGTTTGAAATAACTCGAAGCAACTTTATTCTACGGTCGTGAAATCCTTTGGTAAGAAAACTTCCTCGGTTCACCAGAATCTCTCGATTGCTAACTCTATATGCTGAAGAGTTTCCGCATCTACTTGCATCGACTTACATGATTTTATGGAATTAAAAGTAGATTGTTCTGTGCTGGACACAATTCACCCAATTAGCCATCCTAGTGCGGAATTGTGTATGCATCGATAATTTGGTTTGGTTTGAACTTTACCGTCTAACAAGATCTTAAAAAAAATGTCTCACCCTAAAATTAGATCGAAATCTGCCGCGACACAAAAATCTGGATCGGCCAACGACAAACTGGTATTAAAACCCAGTTATGATTTATCAAACGATTGCTGTAGCAATTTTAAGGATATTGACGGAAGTATGTAGGCCTTACTGTTTATATAAAATCCATGATTGACTGACCGAAGTTGGATCGTAGATTTTCCTTTTGATATGCCTGCGTTAGTCCGATTAATTGAATTTATTGTTATATCGGATTTGCATCTGGGAATTTTCAATCGACTCATCAGGCTTTCAGAAATGAAATTATATGTTGAACCGGAAACCAAGAGGGCTCGACAATCTATCTAATTTCTATACACTCTTTCCATACAGTCTTGCATGCCTTATTTTTCCGTAGGTAAAATTGGGATGTTATCTTTTACTGCATTGGTGTAGCCTAAAATACTATTAGTTGAGGTAAGTTTGTCTGAATGTTTACACATTGGGATTACTAACATTATTGTAGTGACTACGCTTGAATTTGATTCGACGATACATTGATGGACGTTTGCATTTTTAATCGGTACTTTTATTCCTGAGTTTGATGTAATGCAATAAGGTATTGTGCCGTTTGTGGCATTTCTAGCAATGTTTTCTGCTTTGACAAGCTGTAATAAGATGTCGATCACTGAGGCAGTTAAAACACCGTCCGGATTGGTTTATAAAATCACGGCGTGAATCATAATCCAGTGAACGAAACTTAGGATACTCTTATAATCTATGTGTCTCATTTTCTCAGAGCAGACAAGGTTGTAAATGTATAGCAGCATGATACGAATTTATATACGTTGGTGATTTGGCAGTGTTAATTCGTTTATGTGTAGGTTCAGTTAATGAATTCATCCGTTTACTTAGGAACTCTAAAAATGCATCAATCGTTGGATAATCGGTTTCAGGCCAGCTACGAGACTTCCACAGTTGTCTAGTATCATCGTCCAATTTCTCAGCTGCTAAGAATAATAACCATGGATCACGTTGAGTTGCTTTTTATCCGAGAAAAATTTAAACTTCTGCGCAGGAAATAAGGTTGTGTTCTCATGGACTGTGGATATATAAATATCGTAGAATGATTGCCAAGATAATGAATTACCGTCGAAAAATGGAAGATTTAATCTAGGTAATTTGAAATCGGATCGGAAGTTTACTTGTGTCGAATTTAATGATACATCTGCATCAACACGTGAATTTTGTATTGCGGTCGATTGGAAACTAGTATTGGCGACCAAACGTATAATGATTTGTATCTGTGGCGATGTACCTCGGAATTCTCTGGTCTATGACTGGTTAATGTGTATTCCTTATAATTACTAGCCGATTCAATATTTTATAGTATGGATGCGCCTTTGATCACTATATGATTAATGTTGATTGTAAATATGGATGCGCTTTGGTATCGCTATCTGGTTAAAGTAAATAAATATTTGGATGCGCTTTGGACTCGTATCTGTTTATTTTGGATGTATATGGATGCACTTTTGAATCGCATCAGGTTATTAATGGATGTATATGGATAAACTTTTGGACCGCATCCGGCTCGAAGGACTATATAATTGTATGCACAAGTGTTTTATTTGGAATTCAAAAATGACTTAACCAAAAACTAAAAAGATCACAAAATGAATTTTAAAAGTCAAACTTGAGTTCGATTACAATACTTTTTCCAATTAATGTGTAGGCGGATTGCTTGTTCGAATGTTGCTCAATTATGGTTCAGTGGCATATTCGAAAATGTAATTCGTATCATATTTTCCACCCATCTCTAATATTCGAATATTTTGAACAGGAATTTTATAATAATGGAGTTTAAATCACCAAAAAATGGTAGATTTGTGAAAAATCCGGCGGATAATTGGAAATTGTTCACACAAATCACAATTTATTTGCAAGCGTCAGAGAACGAGAATAAGGATGACATAATTAAAATCGCAATTCCATTTAACTGTATTGGTGATGAAGAATTTCAGGTGTATAATACATTTAAGTTAAGTGAGGAAGATGAAAAGTTGAAAAAAGTGGAAATTAAACAATTTAAGAGCATTTTAGTCCAAGGAAAACACATTGTTTAATAAGGAAGTTTATCATTGCAATAAATGTGGAAAGGAGCATAAATTAGGCGAAGCAGTTTACAATAGGCGCTGTTCAATAGGCGAAGCAGTTTACAAAGTACAAAACTCGAAGTCGAACAGTTAATCATGGAAAAATAACAGGATTCTGGTGAGGATGGAGAGTCAGATGATTGTAGTTTGACTGTTGGACAAATAACAGAGATACATGAAATACAACAATCACATATCAAAATAGATAACTGGTCACATGAAGTGGAGAATGAACAAAAAATTAACTTCAAGATAGATAGTGGAGCACAAATTATGTGATTCCATATGACGTAGTAGAGAAGCTGAGTAAGATGCATCTAATAAAGGATCGGAATAGTAAAGTTGTCGTTTTTGGAGGATTTAGACTCAATGTTGTTGGCAGAATTAAATTGTTACGTCAACATAGGAATAGAGCGAAAATAATAATTGAGTTTGTCGTAAAAAAGCATGTTAAGCCGATACTAGGGTTGCCTACTTGTGTGGAGTTGAATTTAGTCAAACGAATAAATGATATAAAGCATGTTGATAAAGAAAAACAACAATTTGTAGGAAATAATAAAGCAGTGCTAAAGGTCTGGGAAAATAACCGATTAAATATAAAATTCGTTTGCAAGAGGGAGCAGTTCCGGTAGTTAAACCTGTAAGAAGATTGCCAAATATCATTAAGGACAAACTGGAGCCAGTTCTTAGTCGGTTAGAAAAGAAAAAAATTATTGAGAAAATAACAAAGAAAAAAAGATGGTTCGTTAAGAATATGTCTTAACCATTTGGGGCTAAATGAAGTTATCAAGAAAGAACATTATCCTATATCGACTATAGAGGAAATTTTGCGGAGATTAGCTGGGAAGAAGATCTATACAGTATTGGACATGAAGGATCGGTTTCATCAAATAGATTTAGATCAAGAATCGTCTGTCATTTGTTTTAAAAATGCCTTGGGGTCGGTATTGCTATTAAAGGTTAACGTTTGGATTGGCAAGTAGTCCAGAAATTTGTCACCGGGAGAATGCCAGGATATTTGGAGATATTCCGGGAGTCTCAGTATATTTTGATGACATAATAATAGCAGCTGAAGATGAGAAAGAGCATAAAACTCAATGTAAGGTTAATACTGCGTGAAGTATTTGGATTTTATATTTAACAAGGATGGAGTCAGGCCAGATACTAAGCAAATGGAGTCAATTGCTAATTTTACAATACCTAAGGATAAAAAGCCATTCAACGATTTTTGGGAATGTTGAATTTTTTGCATAATTTTATACCAAACATGTCAACGGAGTCTTACCCATTAAGTTGCTAAATAAAAAGAGTGAAAGAAAAACATCAACAAGCATTTGACAAGTTAAAAAATGTGTAATTTAGGCACAAGAGTTAACCCATTTTGACAACAATAAATTAATAACTATTCAGAGTGATGCAAGTTTTTATATGGAATAGGAGCCTATGTTTGCTACAGGATGGTAAACCAGTGGCATTTACGTCGAGAAATCTAAGTAAAACGGAATAAAAGCACCCGATTATTGAACGAGAACTTTTGAGTATTGTGTTTGCACAAAATACCTGTTGAACCCAAAATAGTTTGTTGTATTGGCCTAAAATGGGGGAGGATATTAAAAAAATGGTTCCCACTTGCCAAGAGTGTGCTAAGTTTTAAAGAAGCAACGTTAACGTTAGAGCCATTAATTTTGCATGATATCCCGTCATTGCTATTCCTTAAAGTGGCTATGGATATAATATGTCGATGAAAGATATCGTTAAGGAATGTATTCAATTGTTTGCTGTACATGGCATACCCATATATATCGCATGTGATAATAATCATTTTAATAGTCGTGATTTTAGAATGTTTGCTGGGTCTAAAATGGCCTTGTGGAAAAAGCAGTAGGAATTGCAAAAAACATAATTAAGAAAAGCAACAATGAAGCGAAAATCTACGAAGGGTTGTTAGAATATCGTGCAATACCAGTAGCTGGAGTTGAGTATACATCTAGTCAAATATTAATGGGACGTAATTTTAGAATAAAATTGTCGATAAGCATGAAACTGTTTCAACCAAAGTTAGTTGATGCAGAGGCATACAAAGCGTTAATGGAGAGAGCTATAATTACAAAGAAAAACCATGACAGAACAGCTAAAGATAAGTCAAATTATAGTGAAGGAGATAAAGTGATAGTTCAGGCTCACTTAAGTAAACAGTGGTCTCCAGTAATAATTGTACAAAGAAGAGTAGAGCCACGTTCTTATGTAGTAAAAAGGAGAATGAGAAATGGTATAGCAGAAACTCGAGTCACTTGAGGAATACGTTCTTGAAACATCGTTTTAATAGGTCAAACGGTTCGGGTCTGTACCAAGCAAGAGCGGGTCGAATGGTCAGGCTGCTTCAGAAGGTGGACCTGTGAAGACTGGTAGTAAAATGTATGATGTATGAATTTTTCACAAATCTAAAATTATAAAATCCAAAAATCAAACAATGGGTTAGTCTGTCTGTGAAATTTTTGCCACAAATCTGGAATGTCAGAATTCAAAATCTAAAAATGGTTGGCCTATCAAAATTGTTTAATTTTTGCTCCAAATCTAAAATATCAAAATTCTGAAAACAAATGATAGTTAGCCTGTCAAAAATGGAAATATTTTGCCTTTGAAAACATAGAAATTTTGGCCAGAAATTTAAAATTTAAAAATAAAATGATGGTTAGTCTATCAACATGGAAAATTTTTGTCACAAATATAAAATTTCAAAATCCTAAAATTAAACGTTGGTTGGCTTATCAAAATGGGAAAATTTTCAAAAAGAAAAGCTGAAATTTCAACATCCAGAAGACTAATGATCGTTAGTCTTTTAAAGCTGGATAGTTTTTGCCAGAAATCTTAAATTTTAAAATTCAAAAATCAAACGATGATTGGCTTATCAAAAGCAGAAATTTTAACCAATTGTGCAAAATTTCAAAACTATAACGATGAAAAAACTAACGATAGTTAGTTAGCCTACCAAAACAGGGAAATTTTTGCTACTTAAATTTAAGTTCCAAAAAATACATGATGGTTAGGCCAAATCCAAAAGCAATATACACGGTGTAACAATTTTTGGAATCGGATGCAGCAAGACATCCTGTTTTCACATGTTTCTGTCCGTAAGAATATTCAGCGAACTCATCAGCACAATTTTTAATATAAAGTTAAAACTGTCGTTTGGTATAAGCTCAGCTTATTTGTGCACAGCAAAAAGCCCTTGTCCATGATTAATCTTTAGTATTACATTGCCCTTTTATCTCGGCATAACCAACAATGGCACTCTATATTTAATCTTAAAAAGAACATAATTATTATTGGAATATTTAAGGTACTCGTACTTACCGACATTTAGAAGTAATTTTTTGCTGATTTTCGGCAGACTTCCGTAACATCATTACGCTTGGCCCTAGTTAACACAAATCAGTGTGTAATTCTGTCCGCAAATAAAGAGAATAAATATTTAACACTGGGTGACTAATTGAACTAATTAGGCTTAGCCTAAAATTTTTTAAATTTTGAATTTAAAAAAAACTGATATTTTCTGTGGGATGGTTGGGAATCTATTTTTTCTGTTAAAGTTCTGATTTTAACACACTTTACCTCTTGACAACACAGTTCTTTCATCACACTGTTCAAAATTGATCTGGTGGTAAATCTGGAATAGTCCAGAATTACTAAAATTTAGACAGGCATGTGAGGCAAGCTTATTAGAAAATAATAATCATTGAGATGTAACGGTAAAAACGGTAAGTTTCCGTTGAAGTATCCATTAGGCGTTTATTTTTAAATTAAGTAAAACAAAACGAGTTTGGTCGGATGTTGCAGCAATGTAAGCTGTTGGTTTGGGGCCAATGTTTTGACCTTTGGGAAATAAAATATATTAAAAGTTATCAAATTGTTGGTGGTCGTATCATTGGCTCTCCAGTTAATGAGGATAATCACATACCAGCAAATAAAATACATGTATATGCTGGAAGGCGATATGCACGAACAACTCAAAATCAGGACATTATTTGAATGGCTTTTTGAAAATATAGGAATAGCTAATATTGCTACAGATTCTAACGGTATTGTTGTTGGTGGTGTTGATACATTCCGCGTATTATATTTAAAAGTTCCTCCCGTCTTAAAAAGATTCCGTCGTTTATGGTCCCTAGAGGTGTTGCTGAGTTGCGGATCAATCATAAAATGTATAGCGCAAGACTAGTTGTAGTCTATATGGAACGAAGAGTATCGGTTGTTTAATACATCATACCACTCCACCGGTTTTGTGCACATTAGAGTGACAGCTTTTGCTTTATTTGATTCTTCTTCATGATGTCCGTATATATTATGTTGTTGTAGTGGCCAAGATTCGGAAGATAGATGCAACCAAGCTAGTCCAATTCACCAAAGCATTTGTGATCGAAGTTTGACTGGAGATAATCCCCAAGTAGCACAGTTTGCAGCGTTATCAATTGCGTAAACGTGCACCTAATTTTTGCAAGAGAGGCTTGATATAATTTAAGCTGTACGATTATCTATGAAGGTGCTCCATTGTCTTGGGTGGCTAGCAAGTCAGTCCAAAACAATTTGAGAGTCAGTACATGCTGAGTACTGAATCAATATACGGCTTGACTCAGAAGGCACTGTTCTTTTCGTGAAATTCGTGAAATCTGGCTAGATCTTCTGGTGAAATTTGGCTAAGCAAAATTAAAATTATTTGTATCTGGATTCCAAATAATTCCCAACACCTTTGTGGATGTATTGGATTGTTGAATTTCTATTTTATGATATGAAACTTAGCTAATGTTTCCGCAATCCTTTTATTTATTTGAATTTCACATTAGCACAGGTCATTAGGTCATCTACGTATATGTCATTGTATATTACTTAAGATGATAATGTTGATGTAGTTTTGATTACTTTACCAATTTGGTTTATTGCTATTGTCTAAAAATGGCGCAGATGCGAGACCACATAATAAGTGAAAATGTCGGAGTCAGTAATAAGTGAAACTTACGAATTGTTTTTGATATATCAGATGGCCAAATGGGTTTATGGAAATTTGTTATATGTTGGGATAAATGCAGACTTTTCGGTACATCTTTTCTATGTCGTCGGAAATCACTATTTTATGATCTCTGGGTCACCAAATGATCGAGTATAACCTTGTTTGAACAGTGGGTAGCTAAACTGGAATTGGCCGTTCCATCGAATATGACTCTCATTTTACTAGCGAAGCTTGAAGTTTTGAGCACACCATGATGCGGTATAGATAGATTTCATTTTCAGGTGCTTTGGTAGCAGAAATTTCAGCCATATGGCTGAGTGCTTTATATTCCGTCATGAATTAATGATACAACTTTGCAAAAGTTGAATCCTGTATAAAGCGAAACACCACGGAGCCTTTGAATTACAGACGTTAATGATGTTCCCAAGCAGTTGGATGGTTTTTAAATGACAGGTTAGTGTTGATTTCATAAAACGGTCCGCTAAAAAACGAAATTTCAGAAGTTTCTTTAGGCGACAGAATATTTTCTACATTCTGAATTACTTCAAATTCCAAAAACACTCCGTAAGCTTGAATCAATTTTGAATATCTCATTTTCCTTTTTAGCGAGAGCTAGCATCGAAATCGGGCCGTTTTCACTTAAATAATTGGCTTGCCCAGACACTACTCAACCGAAGATAGTATTTTGAAGTACGGACTCGTTTGGGCTATCGTTAATTTGATCATTTTGAAGAAGATCGAAAAATTATTCAGTGTTTTGCTTTTTTAAACGTAAGTTTTGCGTGTAAAATTCGGTTATAAACAGGCTTGTGAGCCTGAATCTTATAATGGGCTGCACAGAAATAGTTTGCCAGAATTATCGACTGCGTTGACGATACCAGTACGAAGAGCTATGGATTAAATGATTCCGTGACCCTTGTTCTAGCACACAGCGCATTGGAAATTATAGTAAATAATTTGACTGAAGCTGAATTCTCGGTTAAATTTTCTGCATGACTTTTTATTAAAAGTTTAGTTGTTGCACGCTTGGATGTGAAAACTAGTGATTCGAAAATTCACTCGGAAAATTCAGGATTGATGATTTCTGCTGAATATTCAGCTCAGAATACTTGATTTCTAGATTTTCTTGATTTATCATCTAGCTTTTGTAGCAAAAATATAAATTAGTCAAGGATCTCTGGTTTCAAGAGAAATCACCGGCTGCTCGACAAACGTCTGAGTAAATGTCGTTATTATGTATTTTTTGCAATCGTACCTCTCCTTTAATTTACTTAAAGCGCCAATATAATTACTTTCGGTCTCAGTAATATGACCTAGTAATATAGTCACATCTTCTCGAACAAGGTCTTTCAAATATTAAAATTTTTGTACCGAGCTTAGATTTTGTGACTCACGTATGGCCATATTATAAATATCGTAAAAGGTTGTTATTCGGAATACTTTTCCAAGAAGGAATAAATGTGAGTTTTCAGCACTTTGAGTTGCATTATGAGACGTGTGGCAATCGATTACACCAGTGCTTAAATTTTTCATTTGCGAATTGTTCAATGCATTTGTGTTTTCTTCATAGACAAGATCATACCACTAATGATTATATAGAGACTTTAATATTAGAGCTGGATAATATCTGACTATGCCTTATGTAAAAAAATATCAGCCCGTACTCCAGAATAGATAAAGCAACCGATAATGGGGAAGAATGATGTTGCAATCACACATGATCTTGATTTGGGAAGCTCCTTCTGTCCTCATAAAAATATTTACCTAAAAACATGGACAACCAAAAGTCAAATTCACCATGAGTTAAAAATCTGATATAAGTTGAAAGTCTGCTAACCGAAAATGAGAAAGCACAATATCAAAATCATGTTAGCAGTAATATTATGGAAACCACCTACAATTATGATGTGGTGAACGCCCTATGGAAGGTATTGAAATCTTCAATGGTTGGTTCTGCCCAGGCAATTCTAGGTTTGGTACAAATTATACCCAAATTGATTGGTTTGATAAAGAATATCTGTTGTCGGGCAACAAAATATAGCCTATAAAAAATGCGTATACGTTTTACAATAACACGGGAGAATAAAACGGTCCGTGCTAGGAGAACTCCTAGTAGAATTCCAGTAGAAGGCTGTAGTCTTAAATTATAGCACCTACTACATTTGAAAGTGATCAGACTGCGGAGATGTGCAAAAAGGACCCATTCTACGAGGAATTCACAAAAGCTATGCGGTGACTAAAAAGAAACCGTTCTCCTGGAGTGGATTGCATTAATTCCGAGTAACTGCCTAGTTTTTGATCAAGGTATGTATTTTTGGTCACCAAGTTAATTAATTAAATTCATAAGTTTTCTAATAGGTAAAAATCAAAAATTTTATTACACCTGATTATGTAGTACATAAAATTTATGATATCCAAATTCATTAGAACGTCAAAATCTAATTTCCGGTATGTTTATTCGTAAGGATACGTGTACCCAAAAAAAAAAATGCGGCTGACCAAACGTAATAAAAAATCATTGGTAAAGGAAGCAACATTTATAAACGTTATTGTTTGAACGATAATTGTTTTCTAACATCCATACCACACCACAAGTAGGTTTAAGCGCGCACAAACACACATGTTCATGTAGGTATACAAAATCATGAAATTGATATTAATTATTATTATGATTTTTTTTGGTTTACCCAAGTACATAAAACATAAAAGTTTTTAGCGTGATTATATTTAATAAGCGCATGAAGGTGTAATAAAAAACTGAACAATTCTGGCCAGTCATTCCACATTTCGGAGGATTAGAAATTATAGAAATCTTTCTAGATTGTAGCGAACAAAACATTTTGACTTTTCAATTTAACTTTTTAATATATATATATATATATATATATATATATATATATATATATATATATATATATATATATATATAAAATATATATATATATATAATATACAGGGTTTTTTTTAAGCAGAATCTTTCAAAATAAGCACTCTACGAAAAAATTTACAAGACTAACATTTAATCATTCCGAGGGGACATACATTAGTGTTAGAATTAGTACTCTCCTTGCTCTTTTTGAAGGTGGGGCAGGGGGTAACTTTGATATGAAATAGGAACTCCTATTTTTTATTGCAGATTCGGATTCTCCGGGACGGAACGGTAAAAGTACGTAGGATTTCCTTGAAATTTTGTTTTCGATTCATGATAGGTGGCGCTGTAATTACTTTTTTTTTAGATTTCTCCTACTGAGAACATATGCACATGATTTCGCAATATGTTTGCATTAAAATTAACTCGTTTCAATGTAAATACTCGAAGTTATTCTTAAACAAATTGTATTTTGTAAATTTTTATTACTGAAATTTTTAAATGCTTTTCAAGAAACTACTATTACCGTAACCCAGGAACATGCAACTTTGCTTTCAAATAAATGATTTTTTTGTTTATTGTATATCTGAATAACTGGGAAATTGTTACCAGAAGAAATGTAATTGGTTGGTGAATAAACCATTTTTAGCGAAACGAAGGAACACCGACATGGTTTTCTGTACATATTGAGGTGCTTGATTAACGTGAGTCCCCTCGCCTCTCACGTGTCTCGCCTCAACATCTTTAAATTGAATTAAGTTCTCAAAATGGTGGCCTTTGACTTCAATGCACTTATTAATCCGCATTTCAAATGAATGTACATAACTAAGAAGCGTGTCTGCTGGAATTTCGGCACAATCATTTCTTACTCGCTAAATTATATTCTCACGTGTTGTTGGTATTGTTGTTGGTAAACTTTGTCTTTGAGATATCCCAACAAAAAGAAATCTGGCGAAGTATAAGGTCTTCTGATTTCGCAGTCCAAAATACCAGACCAGCTCTACCAATCCAGTGGCCATTGAAATCATCATCAAGTACTTCACGTGTTACTCCAACGAATAGTGCGTGCTGGACAACCATCATGTTGAAACCACATTTTCTGTCGCAATTCTAAGCTCAAGTCTTCAAATAATGTTGACAGTTTATTTTTCAAAATGTCTCGGTACAATTGACCATTTAAGTTGCCTTCAATAATATGGGGGCCACTGAGTTGGTTGCCAATTATTCCACACCGCACGTTGACAATTCAAGGGCGCTGATATTCAACTTGGCGAAGCCAGTGTGGATTTTCAATTCTCCAGTAATGGATGTTGTGTCGATTAACCGTTCCATGGTTTGTAAAAGACGATTTATCGGAGAACAACAATACGTAGCGAAAAAAATTGGAGTTTTACTGTTATTCATATGCCTACTGACAAAAAGTTACCCGAATTTGGAAATCAACGAATTTTATTATTTCCCTAAGTGACTGTGGCTCGACGAGTCCTTTTCTTCGGACGAACACTTCCATCAGAAGTAAATTGTTTGATAGTTCGGTAAAATGAAGCACATGACCGAATCCTATCTGGAAAATGCAAATCATAGAGATTGACCGCATTATCAAGACCACGGCCAGCTTCTCCATAAACCAGGACCATTTCAATTTTTTCTTGTACAGTTAAATACTCCATTTTATATTGTGATAGCCTAACGCAAACTGATGTTTTGTTTTCGAAATAATCTTCGAACTGAAAATTTTTAAAACAAAATACAAAAAATCATTTATTTGAAAGCAAATTTAGTCGCATGTTCCTGGGTTACGATAATAGTAGTTTCTTGACAAGCCATTTTTAATTAGTTAAAAATTTAAGAACTACAATTTGTTTAAGACTAATTTCGAGTATTTACATTGAAAACGTGTTAATTTTAATGCGAACATTATTTGCAGAATCGTATGAATATATTATATTCTCAGTAGGAGAAATCGAAAAAATTTAATATTGCCTATTAAATATCATGAATCAAAAATAATGTTTCAAGGAAAACCTACGTACTCTTACCGTTTTGTACCGTAGAACCCAAATCTGCAATTAAAAATAGAGGTTCCCATTTTAGTTTCAAAGTTACCCGCTGCCTCACCTTCAAAAAGGGGGAAGAGAGTACTAATTTTAGCAATAATGTATATGTCCCCTCAGAATGATTAAATTTTGATCTGGTAAATTTTGTTCGTTTAGTGCATATTTTCCGAGATACTTGAAAGTTTCAGCTTAAAAAAATCACTCGGTATATTATATATATATATATATATATATATATATATATATATATATATATATATATATATACAGGGTGAGTTTAAAAAAAAACAAGCTTTTATCTCGAGAAAGGTAAATAGGAGAAAATTACTCTAAATAAAATTGGTTAAGGATTAAAGAGGACTTCAAGTGGTGTCCTTAAATGACCTTGAAACTCATTAGTTTTAGAGATATAGGCCGAAATTTGGTTTTTCAAATTAGTTCCTATATTTTTAAGAGTTTTTTTTTATATTGAGCAATTAAAAATGAATACTTTTTGGTCACTAAAGTTTTTTGTAAAGTGTATTTTTTCAGAGATATAAGTAAAAATTTATATTCACTAAAGCAAACTAATTTTCGCAAAGTTTTACAGTGATATAGGCTAACCAGCCAGTCCGTAAGCAATCCGTAAGAAACATTACGGAACTGGACGAAGGTTACTTCTTATGACAAACTTAACAAGTTGCCATGGTTTGCGGTTGCGTAAACAATTATTTGACTTATTCTTAACAATTATTTGACTTATGTCATCACATTAAAGAAAGTTTTACTTCTTTGCTGTAAATAATTTTTAATTTTTATATATAAAACTAAAGTATTGAATTCTTTGTTTTTATTAAAACAAGGTTTCCTTATTTCGTTTTATTAAAATTAAAAAAAGAATAATTTATATTGTGATAAAAGTATACAAATACAGTGACAGAATGGTATTCTCACGCAACAATATAATTATTTGACATTTCCTACAGTTCCGTAATTTTTGTTTGGATCTTAAAGACTTCATTGGTCAGTGACATGTGGGCTCGATCTATCGTATTCTTACTTAAAGATGTTACTAAGTCTCTGGTTGACCAATTACATTGGGCGCTTTCAGTTCCACCAACTGTTGGCAACATGTGAAGTAAAATCAACATGTTGAGTACTGAATGCAACCGATAAATTCGATAAAACTGTTGAGTTAAATGTCATTTTTTCCATCGGTGTTTGTATATTGATACATTACGTAGCGAACATTTATATAGTGATGAAAATCGGCTCATTTTATTTTGGCAACATGTATATTCAAATATGATACCGATAGGTAGCGGTATCTATGATGGCGGACCTGAAAGCACCCATTGTAACAACGAATAAAAATAGATAAGATCAATAGTTCTTTGATTTATTATGCAATTGTTTATTTTCTATAGTGTTAAATGTATATGCAATTTGCAGTGTTTTAAAAAAGTTAACAAAAAAGACAAATTTGTTTCACAAAATTTTTTATTAATTTCGTAAATGGCCGCCATGTCTCCAAACAGTTTTCTACTCGGCTTACAAAGTTTAGATAAAAATATTTTTAATTTTTTGTCTCATATTATCTAAAGTGGTGGGCAAAGTTTTTAATTTTTCAGAGGTGAACCATCCAACTGAAGCCACATTTCTTGTCTTTCTCGCAGTGGAATTGCTCCCAATAAATTGGGAAAATTATCAATTAAAAAATTAGCGAGATCCAACCGGCCCAAGCATTTAGACTTATTTGCCAATATGGGCATAACTTCATTACTGCAATTATGGCTATTCACATTACCGTTTCTCTTAATTTTTATCAATTTGTTACATTGCCCAATGACAAAATTGTAATCTTGCTCTAAAATCATTTGCAGATAAATATTGCAGTAATGAAATCTGGTAGACATGTAATTTATGTTCCCTCAAAACACAAGACATGGTCGTTTGAGATATCCCTTTATCTCGTGCAATATTTTGTGTTGATGTGTGTGGGCAGCTAGAACATATAAAACAATTTCCTCAGTAAACTCACGACGAATCTTTTTGTTTCTTATGCTTCCGGTATAGTGCGAAGCTTATCTGCTAAACGTTTGAGTACACCTCTTCTATTGTCGATGATCTGGATGTCATGCAGCATATAATCGAATCGCCGTCCGTTTATTTTGTTGACACTCACCGTAGATCATCATCTCGAATGCTTCTTTTTTATTGTACAACATGACAAAAAAAAAAACTTTTTCACTTTTTTTAATAAATGCATTTATTTTTTTTATTATAATATAGAAATAAAATAAACAATTGCATTATAAATCAAAGAACTATTGATCGTAATTTTTTTTATTTGTTGTTACAATGTAACACTGTAGAACTTTGCGAAAATTCGTTTGCTATCAATTTTTGCTCATATTTCTGAAATCATAGACTTTACAAAAAATTTTAGTGAGCAAAAAGTGTTTACTTTTAATTGCTTAATATAAAAAATCTTTTATAAATATAGGTTTTTAATTAAAAAAAACCTAACTTGGTCCTATAACTTCAAAACTAATCGTATATATATATATATATATATATATATATATATATATATATATATATATATATATATATATATATATATATATATATATATATATATATAAACATATTTCATATATGACCGTGAAATACAAAAACACGAAAACCGAGAAACAGGTAAATCAAGTAAAGAACCAATATTATAATGATCAAAATCGGGCAACATACAACTGTTGACAATATTATAACTGTTGTACACTTGTCTTGGCTTTTGGAATAGTTATATCAACAATGGGTCGTAAGATCCAATTATCTTCCATAGAGGTACAGAGATGTATATACAATTTACTTAAGATTGTTTGCACACTTTATGTTTTAGCTGTTTGCAAAATGACAGTATCAGAGCAAAATCTTTGCAATAAATATGAAGTAGACAAACCTATGATAGGGAAATATATAAACAAAAGACTGTTGTCCACGGTACCGAAAAATTATGAAAATGTACGAAAAAAGAAAAGACTAGAAGCGTAAGTTTAGAAGAAGATGGTCTATAAATCATCTAAATGCATTTATAATTTGAAAACAGATATGTAAAATAAGGGAACTCAGCCAAAAGTTAAGCTAGAATCTGACTATAGCTTTCTTGGACAAAAAGTTACCAAACGCTGGTAACTAAAAATTTGTATTGAAATGTCAAGCTAATAAAAAGTTTTAACGATTAAAAAGACATATACGTAGCTTTAAGAAAAATAACTGCCGGGTACTGTGAAACTCAAGCTGCTAAGGTTAATCTTTGCATCTAAGGACTATCTTATATGGAATAAGATAGTTCTTAGATGCATAACATGTCTTAAAGAAGGTCACTATACATTAAAAATATCACTTTGTAGTATGGGTAGCTTCATGTGGCCACTTATATAGTAGAGCTGGCCCTGCAATCAATGAGCATTCCCAAACTAGCTATATACTAGCTAGTTTTTTGGTTGCTTCCGAAACTCTCTGGAACCTTTTGCAGCTTTATTTTATCTTTTAAATTATCACGATTGCCTACCTATAAACGTCTCTTAAACATATATGTTCTCCTACAAAATAGGCTACCTGCGGCTATTGAGGTATAATTCATTCGTTTAAAGACTGGCTTTGATAAAGCAGCAGTTTTTGGTGATGACAATGAACCCACGGGTCAAACCATGGTTCATGCCAGAGCCGTATGACTGGAGCAATGCAATGTGCAGATGATTTAGCTGTCGACGACAGCGATAAACTAAAAACAATGACCTCATAAAAGACATAATTCATGGGTTGAACTATCGTCAATGCAAGTACAAGGTAGCTGGAGCAATGCAATTGGCAAATGAATATTCAAACCAAACTTGTAGTCGTGCATCCTCGAATTGGTCGGTGACGGTGTATGACAGGATCTTAATAGATAGGAACTATTACAGTCCGTTTTTTAGATAGTGGATAGTAAAAAAATTGGAAATTACGTTTTTGGGCGATTAGATGTATCTATAATTATATCCCAACTCAACTGTTAGCTTTACACTTATTTTGGGTTAATACAATCAATAAGACTTTTTAATGATCTGTTGGAATCTGGCCACCTGTCATACGTTAAGTCATACGTTACTGGTGTAGTGCAAAACAGTCAATTATTTGACCTTCGTCAAATTATATGATCTCGTGGTTAGCGCTCTTTGTGTAGCGCTCAAATTCGTCCAATACTTTTATAAAAAAATTATCAGTTTCAGAGGCTAGTGCAAAAAGTTATATTTAAGATCAACTATGACTCAAGATCAGCTCTCTGGATTAACAGCTTTATCAATTGAGGAAGATATATCTTGCAGCATCTATATATCAATTAAAAGTTCAATTTTTCATGTTGTAATTGATTCCCAATGTAACAGACCATAATTTGTACAGTTACGTCAACAGACGTATGTTATAATTGTGAAGGTCTGATAAACGAAAATGTTTGATGAGATATTTTATCGACTTTCGAGATAAAGACTACCTTAACCTCCATCCCTTTCCATGGAATAAAGTCTAGCTTTAATCATCCGATTTTCCGTCCAAGGTCATCCGATACGGTATAAACTCCAGTGAGTCATCGAAACTCCCGAGAAAGTGAATTTTCATATGAGAACTTTTAAAAATTTCTCAAATTGAATGAATTATAACTATACAGTTAGTAAGGTGGAGAGAATCTCCAATAAGACAAGAAGTTTCTGAGATCTCCTCATTTTCTCACAGAAGAGTCTCAGAAAAGTGATAGTAGCTTTTTTGTCTTTACTCCAGTTTGTTCTTCTACGGTTCATGAAGAGTTTCCAAGTAGCAGAGCAAATGTTGAATTATAGGTTATATAATGACGGTTGGAAAAAACTGCTCCTCTACCATCCTCACTATCCAGCCATATGAAAAATATTTTTCGACGTATATAGCACATCTGAAACCTTCTTTCATTGCTTAGCCATTAACTAAAGAATCAGTCCACCTCTTTATAATGTTGGTGCTTTCATCCCAGTAGTACATCGATCTTTCTGCTTCGAGAACGCATTCTTCCAGATAATATGGTCGAACTTTCTTTTCCTGGTCCATAAAGGATGCGACCATATGCATATTTGTTGTTATCAACCGCCAAGCTAACCGCAATTATATCACCATTGCTGTATTAAGAAAGGAAGGAAATATTTAGGTTACTTTTTCCGAGAATGCCGGATCTGATTCGATGGCCAGCAGAATATGTTATTATTGATCCAAGGCTCTTGGATTAGAACTGCATCTCCAGCTGGTTTATTCAATCTGAGGGAAAAAATTACAAAGCAGGCCTTGTGTGGTGTTTAGGAGTATTAATGGAGCTACCAGCCTCTTCTGTTTTGATTTCTAGAGTTTTATTCTTCCAACGCATCCTGTAGCTGCACTACGGGAGTCGCAGTCCATTTGTTAAGTATTTTTTTGGCCGATGGTAAAGACAGTGTCTATCTCCTTGCTTGAATAATAACACTAACCACTTTTGCATTCTCTTCAACTTAAGACATTGAGTCAAATCCATACATACAATTTCATCATCAACACCATTTTGTGACGGCCGCACATTAGTATGTCGAGCTTTTTTGTTTGACTAGCCCCCATTAAATGTGTCGAACATAAATTTTCACCAAAAACCAAAAAACAAAAATCTAAAAGCTTATATTTCGTATAATCATGTTCGAAAACCACTTATAACATTATAATCCGTTATGATAATGGATATTTTCATTTCATTTTTACCTTTCTTATCACTTTTCATTTTTTTTTCAAGAAAAACCAAAAAAAAAAACAAAAACTCCAACAAATTACCTTAATTTACAATTCAAATATATTCAATTTGTTTAAAACAAAAAAATGAAATATTCAAATCAAGGTGATTTTGGGGTGGAGAGCTTTTTCCATCCATATTTCATATTTTGTTGTTGTCGTTTCGTAGAGATAACATAAATTTTCATGATAATGGAAAAAAGGTAACGATAACAATAAATGTTAATATTTTGAAATGTTTCGACTCGTTTTGCACAGCAGTGGATCTAAAAAAAAAAAAAAAAAAAAAAATAATTAAACAAATTTTACCATTGTAATATACGCGACGATATGATGTTGTGTGCGGGTGATTTCGATGATGGGGTGTGAGGACTAGTTTTGATATAATATGAGAATATATTATGTATGCGGATAACAGTAGAACTTGGTTGTAATAATTATAGTTCTAATAATAATAATCAACGAAAAGGTGGACAATTTGATATTCAATTTTGATTAGAATTAACGAATTTTGAAATTTTTATTTGTGAACTTCGACGCACGACTTTATATAGGGGTGCATATTAATTTATGACTTGGATGACGTAAAGAAGTGTAATTAGCTTCGGAATATAGAAGAGTCAAGTAGAGTCTAGTTATATATGTATATGTATGTGTATATATACAAATTTCACAAAACAAATCAAAAATTTATCTGTTCGAATTTCCCTTTAGTCATTTATGTGTCTGATACATTTATGTATCACATTTTCAAAGGGGTTCGTTACTCAACTTTTTACTTTTTTTTTTTAAATATATTTCCATTTCCTTCCTGACCACAAAAAAAAAAAAAAATCATAAATGTAAATAATATTCTGCGGTGTAGAGTGGTATGTATACATAATAAGTTTTGGTTGGTTGGTTCGGTTTGTTGGATGACATCAATATTTTTTCATTATTCTAATGTTGGTATGTTGTACGTAGCTAGTAAATACATAATATAGAAAATAAGTTGATGTTATCTAAAATATGGATATTGCATGAAATAAAATTGTCCACTTTAATATACTTTATATACTAATACCAACAACTCGACGTATCAAAAAGGATAGAACTTTTTTTTACAGTCGAAATTTTTTTTTGTATAATTTATGAAGTTTTATGCTATGGCTTTTTGTTTTGATGACGATTAAATTTACCATAACGCCATAAATTTACCATAAATTTTGCCTATGTATGCGCATGACTCTTCTCTTAAATGTCATCATCTATCTCACATTCTCATCTGTCAGGGTCCTAACTCTGACACCCGCATGCATGACAAGGCAGGTTTGTACAATTTGTAACTTTATAGTTTTCTGGTTCGGCCCATGGATTCTGTACTCCAACAGGGGTCATAGTTGTGTTCATCGTCACCACCGATCGTAATCAGATGATGAAAAACCCTTTACAACTCTCCCCCGTTGGGACTCGAACCCGAGAGGTACCGACCGCTCGTCCCAAACACTGCAGCTTTAACCACTGTATCAATTGCTCGGTCATTTTTTGACCTAATGGCTTAATGATTTACTGACTTTCTAATTTTCAAATGTTCAAACATTTTGAATTCAGACAAGTTTCTGATATTCAGACTATTTACTACTATAAGGCTTTACCTTAACTTTCTTTTTAACTTTTTAACTTTCTTTCTTTATTTTTTAAATTTCTGACTTCTGACTTTTGACTTCTGACTTCTCACTTATGACTTCTACCTTCCAACTTCCAACTTCTAATTTCCGAATTCCGACTTCCGTTTTCCGACTTCCAACTTCCAACTTCCGACTTCAAACTCCCAACTTCCGATTTCCGACTATCGACTCCCGACTTCCGACTTATGACTTATGACTTCTAACTTCCCACTTTCATCTTCTGCTTTCTAACGTCTGACTTCTGGCTTCGGGTTTCAAACTTCTGGCTTCGGGTTCCGAACTTCTGGCTTCTGATTCCTGAGTTCTGACTTCAGATTTCCGACTTCCGACTTCTGACTTCCGTTTTCCGACTTCCAACTTACAACTTCCAACTTCCGACTTCCGAATTCCAACTTCCAACTTCCGACTTCCGACTTCCGACTTCAAACTTCCAACTTCCGATTCCGACTACCGACTACCAACAACCGACTTCCGACTTCCGAATTCCAACTTCCGACTTCCGACTTCAAACTTCCGACTTCCGACTTCCGATTTCCGACTTATGACTTATGACTTATGACTTATGACTTATGACTTCTAACTTCCAACTTCCCACTTCCATCTTCTGCGTTCTAAGTTCTGACTTCTGACTTCAGGCTTCTGACTTTTGGCCTCAAACTTCTGGCTTCGGGTTTCGAACTTCTGGCTTCTGAGTCCTGACTTATAAATTCTGACTACCAACTTCCGACTTCTGACTTCCATTATCCAACTTCCAACTTACAACTTCTGACTTCCGACTTCCAACTTCCAACTTCCGACTTCAAACTTCCATCTTCCGAATTCCGACTTCCGACTTCCAACTTCCGAGTTCAAACTTCCGATTTCCGACTTCCGACTTATGGCGGAAGATGGATGTGGGAAGTTGGAAGTTAGAAGTCGTACTTCTAACTTCCAACTTCTCACATCCATCTTCCGCCTTCTAACTTCTGACTTCTGTCTTCGGGTTTCGAACTTATGGCTTCGGGTTTCGAATTTCTGACTTCTGACTCCTGACTTATGACTTCTACCTTACAACTTCCAACTTCTAATTTCCGAATTCCGACTTCCGTTTTCCGACTTCCAACTTCCAACTTCCGACTTCAAACTCCCAACTTCCGATTTCCGACTATCGACTCCCGACTTCCGACTTATGACTTATGACTTATGACTTCTAACTTCCCACTTTCATCTTCTGCTTTCTAACGTCTGACTTCTGGCTTCGGGTTTCAAACTTCTGGCTTCGGGTTCCGAACTTCTGGCTTCTGATTCCTGAGTTCTGACTTCAGATTTCCGACTTCCGACTTCTGACTTTCGTTTTCCGACTTCCAACTTCCAACTTCCGATTTCCGACTTCGGACTTCCGACTTCCAACTTATGACTTATGACTTCAAACTTCCAACTTCCCACTTCCATATTCTGCCTTCTAACTTCTGCCTTATAACTTCTGACTTCTGGCTTCGGGTTTCAAACTTCTGGCTTCGAGTTTCGAACTTCTGGCTTCTGACTTCTGACTTCCGACTTCTGACTTCCGTTTTCCGACTTCCAACTTACAACTCCCGACTTCCAACTTCCGACTTCCGACTTCCGACTTCCGACTTCCAATTTCTGACTTCAAACTTGCGATTTCCGACTACCGACTTCCGACTTCCAACTTCCAACTTCAAACTTCAAACTTCCAACTTCCGATTTCCGATTTCCGATTTCCGACTTCCGACTTATGACTTATGACTTCTAGCTTCCAACTTCCCACTTCTAACTTCTGAATTCTGACTTCTGGCTTCGGGTTTCGAACTTCTGGCTTTTGCCTTCTGTCTTCTGACATCCGACTTCTGACGTCTGACTTCTGACTTTTGACTTCTGACTTCTGACTTCTGACTTCTGACTTCTGACTTCTGACTTCTGACTTCTGACTTCTGACGTCTGACTTCTGACTTCTGACTTCTGACTTCTGACTTCTGACTTCTGACTTCTGACTTCTGACTTCTGACTTCTGACTTCTGACTTCTGACTTCTGACTTCTGACTTCTGACTTCTGACTTCTGACTTCTGACTTCTGACTTCTGACTTCTGACTTCTGACTTCTGACTTCTGACTTCTGACTTCTGACTTCTGACTTCTGACTTCTGACTTCTGACTTCTGACTTCTGACTTCTGACTTCTGACTTCTGACTTCTGACTTCTGACTTCTGATTTCTGACTTCTGACTTCTGACTTCTGACTTCTGACTTCTGACTTCTGACTTCTGACTTCTGACTTCTGACTTCTGACTTCTGACTTCTGACTTCTGACTTCTGACTTCTGACTTCTGACTTCTGACTTCTGACTTCTGACTTCTGACTTCTGACTTCTGACTTCTGACTTCTGACTTCTGACTTCTGACTTCTGACTTCTGACTTCTGACTTCTGACTTCTGACTTCTGACTTCTGACTTCTGACTTCTGACTTCTGACTTCTGACTTCTGACTTCTGACTTCTGACTTCTGACTTCTGACTTCTGACTTCTGACTTCTGACTTCTGACTTCTGACTTCTGACTTCTGACTTCTGACTTCTGACTTCTGACTTCTGACTTCTGACTTCTGACTTCTGACTTCTGACTTCTGACTTCTGACTTCTGACTTCTGACTTCTGACTTCTGACTTCTGACTTCTGACTTCTGACTTCTGACTTCTGACTTCTGACTTCTGACTTCTGACTTCTGACTTCTGACTTCTGACTTCTGACTTCTGACTTCTGACTTCTGACTTCTGACTTCTGACTTTTGACTTTTGACTTTTGACTTCTGACTTCTGACTTCTGACTTCTGACTTCTGACTTCTGACTTCTGACTTCTGACTTCTGGCTTCTGGCTTCTGACTTCTGACTTCTGACTTCTGACTTCTGACTTCTGACTTCTGACTTCTGACTTCTGACTTCTGACTTCTGACTTCTGACTTCTGACTTCTGACTTCTGACTTCTGACTTCTGACTTCTGACTTCTGACTTCTGACTTCTGACTTCTGACTTCTGACTTCTGACTTCTGACTTCTGACTTCTGACTTCTGACTTCTGACTTCTGACTTCTGACTTCTGACTTCTGACTTCTGACTTCTGACTTCTGACTTCTGACTTCTGACTTCTGACTTCTGACTTCTGACTTCTGACTTCTGACTTCTGACTTCTGACTTCTGACTTCTGACTTCTAACTTCTGACTTCTGACTTCTGACTTCTGACTTCTGACTTCTGACTTTTGACTTTTGACTTCTGACTTCTGACTTCTGACTTCTGACTTCTGACTTCTGACTTCTGACTTCTGACTTCTGGCTTCTGACTTCTGACTTCTGACTTCTGACTTCTGACTTCTGACTTCTGACTTCTGACTTCTGACTTCTGACTTCTGACTTCTGACTTCTGACTTCTGACTTCTGACTTCTGACTTCTGACTTCTGACTTCTGACTTCTGACTTCTGATTTCTGGTTTCTGATTTCTGACTTCTGACTTCTGACTTCTGACTTCTGACTTCTGACTTTTGACTTCTGACTTCTGACTTCTGACTTCTGACTTCTGACTTCTGACTTCTGACTTCTGACTTCTGACTTCTGACTTCTGACTTCTGACTTCTGACTTCTGACTTCTGACTTCTGACTTCTGACTTCTGACTTCTGACTTCTGACTTCTGACTTCTGACTTCTGACTTCTGACTTCTGACTTCTGACTTCTGACTTCTGACTTCTGACTTCTGACTTCTGACTTCTGACTTCTGACTTCTGACTTCTGACTTCTGACTTCTGACTTCTGACTTCTGACTTCTGACTTCTGACTTCTGACTTCTGACTTCTGACTTCTGACTTCTGACTTCTGACTTCTGACTTCTGACTTCTGACTTCTGACTTCTGACTTCTGACTTCTGACTTCTGACTTCTGACTTCTGACTTCTGACTTCTGACTTCTGACTTCTGACTTCTGACTTCTGACTTCTGACTTCTGACTTCTGACTTCTGACTTCTGACTTCTGACTTCTGACTTCTGACTTCTGACTTCTGACTTCTGACTTCTGACTTCTGACTTCTGACTTCTGACTTCTGACTTCTGACTTCTGACTTCTGACTTCTGACTTCTGACTTCTGACTTCTGACTTCTGACTTCTGACTTCTGACTTCTGACTTCTGACTTCTGACTTCTGACTTCTGACTTCTGACTTCTGACTTCTGACTTCTGACTTCTGACTTCTGACTTCTGACTTCTGACTTCTGACTTCTGACTTCTGACTTCTGACTTCTGACTTCTGACTTCTGACTTCTGACTTCTGACTTCTGACTTCTGACTTCTGACTTCTGACTTCTGACTTCTGACTTCTGACTTCTGACTTCTGACTTCTGACTTCTGACTTCTGACTTCTGACTTCTGACTTCTGACTTCTGACTTCTGACTTCTGACTTCTGACTTCTGACTTCTGACTTCTGACTTCTGACTTCTGACTTCTGACTTCTGACTTCTGACTTCTGACTTCTGACTTCTGACTTCTGACTTCTGACTTTTGACTTTTGACTTCTGACTTCTGACTTCTGACTTCTGACTTCTGACTTCTGACTTCTGACTTCTGACTTCTGACTTCTGGCTTCTGACTTCTGACTTCTGACTTCTGACTTCTGACTTCTGACTTCTGACTTCTGACTTCTGACTTCTGACTTCTGACTTCTGACTTCTGACTTCTGACTTCTGACTTCTGACTTCTGACTTCTGACTTCTGACTTCTGACTTCTGACTTCTGACTTCTGACTTCTGACTTCTGACTTCTGACTTCTGACTTCTGACTTCTGACTTCTGACTTCTGACTTCTGACTTCTGACTTCTGACTTCTGACTTCTGACTTCTGACTTCTGACTTCTGACTTCTGACTTCTGACTTCTAACTTCTGACTTCTGACTTCTGACTTCTGACTTCTGACTTCTGACTTCTGACTTCTGACTTCTAACTTTTAAATTATATCACTCATTGGTATCTGTACAAATTAGATTCCATTTATATCTCGACACTATTAGCTACCACTGCTTTTGCCTTATATAATATATATCGACTTCAGACTTATTCTAATTATAATAAGGAATTCTATTTGTTAAATTGAATAAATTAGTAATAATTTAATTTTGCGGAAATCATAATAACTTTTATGTTCTCTTACAGGTATTGCGACCCAATACATAATATTTCGTCCGCCACCTCTAATTTATGCAGATTAGAAATTATAATAATAATTTTATGTTAACTGCTTTTTTTTATTAAAGTGCGGTTGGCCCACGATTTTGTAAAAAGTAAAATTTTGGACAACAATTTAGTTAATAGAAAAATTATGAAAATCGTTTTTTTTTTGCTTTTAAGTTTAAATGAAAAATTATTGTTAGATAAAAAATGATTTACGGGTTTTATAAAGTTGCACGTTAGGCGAGAGTAGGAAGTTGAAATAAATAATCGTAAAAAAAAGTTTAATAGTTGCTATATTGAAATGACCTCTATTGAACGGGTGGACAGATTGGTATGTCACACTCATAAAGATATCGTCCCCCAGGAATGAAATTAAAACGATCAGGCACGACGCATATAAACAAAACACGAATAATAATATAATATCGCAGGGTGTAACATATGCGATTTACTGCACCAAACCAACATAACAAGGAAGAAACAAGATTCGGTTATTTATTTGACCTCTGAAACATTAATTATGATTTATGCTCTTAAAACATATTTCGATAAATATATCGTCTCTCGAATACCGTATTTTTTTTTGTCGTATTGTTGTTGGTTTTGTGTATAGCATATTCATCTAATTTAAAGATACAACAGCAGCAGCAGCAGCAGCACCACACAAAAACCAAACCATATCCCATATAATATACGTTATACATATACAACAACAACTAACAAATGAATGGATATGTTTATGAACAATAAATTTTCCAGGATAAAACAAAAAACAAATCCGGATTTTATTTCGATTAAGGATTTAGATTTCAGGTGCAGAATACTTTATATAAACCCCTTAAAATAAAATGTGTAGCAGAATTTGATTCCAGACACGACGAGTTTAGCAACGCTGGTGTATCCGAATATGGATAAATATGACAAAACAAAAGAAAATAAAATAGGAAATTTTGTAACATAAAATAAGACAAGAGAAAATTGAAAATTATATTTATTGTATTTGACATATTTGGAAAATGGCTTTTTGGAAAAAAAAATCTTTTTTTTCATATACACATGTATATGAGTTAAACTAAACTCATATCGTTTATAGTGAAAAAAGAAAGTTAGAAATCTAAAATGATTTTCCCAAGAGAATATCTTGCAGACATTTTGTTAACTATAAAATGATAGTTGTAACTTTGGCCTTCTGCAATCAAAAAACGAGCTTACATTTTACTTCTTTATTCGAAAAAGGATTATTCTTTGAGGCTCGTGAGTGGCGTAAGTGGAACTTTAGTATTTTTTGTTCTTTTCGATACAAAGAACACATTTTATTACGCATTCAAATTCGCAGAGATATTAGTATCTATAGAAGCGCTACAAGTTGATCCATGGCCAAACTTATCTTGTACTCTCTTACATGTGAGAGTGTTGGTCTACCTCACTAATGCCAATGTTTCTGCTCTGTTCCTAGGTGCCCCTTTGCCAACGCCACCTTTGACGCCAGAGAAACCGCCTCCTGCAAACTGATTGCTGCTTGACTTTCAATATTATATTGCAGTTTCAATCGTTAGTATCATGTTATGCGTCAAAAGCCAGATCGAGATTTCCTCAATTGCTATCACTTCAACTTGGTATACACACTGCATTAGTCAGATAGAAGGTAGTGAAGCTTACTATGATTGTGGTGTAATCGAGGGACACCGCTTCCTTCTTTAGTGAACAGATTATTATTAAGGGGCCTGCTTGAAGACTTTTACACTAAAATAAAGCATCTCAGTGATTCGGGTGGCTGAAGCATCTTGAAAAATGAGTTTCCATTAAAAGTTTCAAAGAATGCTCATTGGAAGCTGTTTATGAACCATCAGTATGTCCTGAATAACCATGCTGGTTTTCATTTCGCTCTATAGGCTTTATCGTAGAGCAAACAGAACTATAGATGATCGATTGGAGGCACTGTGTTTGTAATAGTATCCACCATACAATCCAGATATGCAACTGTCTCTGAAAACTCAGGGGCTGCCGACGTAAAAAGCCTACCGTACACTTCCCTATATATGCCCCAGTTTGTTCTTCTAGGGTCACTGAAAAGTTTCTGGGTTCATTTTTAGCAAGTAGTTTTCTATTGACTCACGCCCTTAAAGATGCTGCTTCCCCAGATTGTGTGAGGTGCGTTGACATCACATCCAAGTAGTACAGCAATCTTTCTCTGTTCTGCTTTAAGGACCTATTCCTCTAGATTATTCAGTGGAACAATCTTTCCCTGGCCAACATATTTGTGGTACTTTTTTCAAGAATTCAGAATCCAGGTTCTCCTATATAGGCTTAATTAATTATAAAATATTATGCCCTTTAGCCGAAGGCCACAGATCCTGTTTTTATTTATTCAAGGTTTTCTAATTAATAATACAATAATATAATTATAGTCAGTCTGAGGAGAAGAGCTGCCGAGGCAGCCCTTGCTTGGTATAGGTTAATCTAAAGTATGCTTAAATTTTTTCTCTTCAAAATACTTTCATGGGACATTTTCTATAGCCCTTAATGTTGTATATGTCTTCTACGACAGAGCCGATTAATCATCAGGACACATATTTGCCGAACTCATGACATTTTTGTTGACATTCATCCCGAATAACAGATTCCATTAAAGAATCTGGATTTCTGGTTGACATAATATACATAGATAGATGCTCATCAATCCGTTAACCTCCCTGTACGCAACCAGCGTTTTATTGATCAGCCAGGATCACTCTCGTTCAAGCATCGACAAATCAGCACTACCTGTAAAAATTTAAGTTTTGTTTGCAACTCAGAAACCCACTATGTTTTGGGGTTGTTTTACACCCACGTTGAAGGGTGTATGTTGGTCCTCAAACAACTCACGTCTCTTCCAGCTTCAAGAAAATTAAATAACACCAAATTCTTTGGTCCCGCCCTAAAAACAACGCTAAAGAAATCTGCAGCGCGACCACAGTTCTTCCTCTCCATGGAAGTACTCCCTCTCCAGTGAGGGATCGAACGATACAATTAATGAAAACGCGCGGGTAAAGCTACTGCCCTTCCGGTCCGAGTAATTCCGGGAATCAACCTAACATTTCGGGTTATCGTTCCTACCCTTTTGGACCTCGAGACTTTCGAAACTGGTGTGAAATCTATCTCTGTTGTGTCAAGAACCCCTGTTGCTTCTTGTAAAAAAGGTTTAAGTCTATCAATCGACACGTTGGCATCCCGGTCCCTATACCTAATATTAAAAAACTACGTCATAGTGCGTACTAATACATGTGCGTATACATAACTGTCCAAATCTTTAAATAGATGAATAGGCTATACTTTTATTATGATGAGCAGGAGGTACTGGGTTCAAAACCTTAAATTGTTCTCTAAGCTCTGCTACAATCTCTTTTTGCGACGATTTCCACTCTGATATCAGACAATAGAATTGCTTTCGTCTAATGCGTAGATCTGTCTATAACAGTTAGATAATACCGTTATCAGAAATGGGCAAAAGTCTAATAAAATCAATATACTCACCAATTTTATGGTGTTTTTATATGACGGGTGTGACGAATCATGGATACTATATGAAAATAACTGTTTCCTTAACTTAATGGTAACAAACGGTCTTTCTATTCCGGCCGATGGGTCACAAAAAATCTGTAGATTTGTGCCAAAGAGAGGTAACTTAGTGAACTTTAGCCCAGAAACTAGCATCATGTTTGTTAGAAGCTTCTGCAAGTCTGGCTGATCTTCTGCCAATGCCACAAAATCAAGACTCGATGCAATTGTAATTTCCTCAATACGGGGAAACGCACTGGCCGCGACATTTTCCTATCACGACACATCATGCATGCCTAATATATCAGTCGTAAACTGGCTTATATAATCTAAATAATGATACTGGCGTGGCGATGCCTTTTCTAAATTCTTCCTGAACGCAAAAAGTTAAGGGCTTGTGTTTAAGTACTTAAAATGTTTAACTAATTGCTAAAACACGATCAGGAGCTGGTTCGATACCTGATTGACTGATTAAGAAACTTTACTTCCGGATTTGCAAACAGGTATTTCCCAACGTTAATTTCTAAACCATAATCTTGGAAACCTGCATAGTATATTGTAAATACATATATAGTACTACCATAATAAGAAAATGACAGTTTGCCCATTGACGTTCTAGATGTCGGGTCGATATAATATCGTCAACATTTAGTATAACTATATGAAATTTAGGCGATTATACATATACAATTATTTTGATTATTTTAAAACGATACTATTTAGTAGCGACATCTAGCAACCCATCCAATATCATATATGTATAAACCTTTGGAATGTCTCGCAACGTAAGTGTCATTCGTTAAAATTCGACACTTTTAAAGTGTCATTCGTTAAAATTCGAGTGATCCTGCATAAGGTCGTCTTAGGAATATCGCCAGGAAACGCCCTAACTATAGATCCAAAATTGAAAAAATACTACAACCGTCAAATTGATAGGTTCAATCTTGTATATGCAGGATCGCATACAAGTGTACCGCGGTACTGTAATAACTTTCAAAGCCCGGTAATTTCCGCAACGTCGCCATGAGCCATCCTTCTTCCATACCATGTATAAGGGACTAGACCATGGACCTTTCGTCCGAGTGCAATAACTTCACTCGATTAAACGTTCAAATTCGTTCTTGACCGCAAGTGTTTCCTCAGACGACAATCTCCTAACAATAGCTTTAGCTCATTAATGAACCGTAATTGTGACTGTTTCTTATTGATAATCGTTGCAGGCACCGCCGATACATCTGCTCAGGTATTTACTAAATATTGTTGTTTTGTTGATGGATCCCATAAAACTAAGTGACTTGGCCATTGTCACATGTCGCTAACTATGAATGGCCTACATGTTTAACTTCACGAATTGACATTTGTTTGCGGGTCTCCGCATTTCTTTGCTTTTGTGCCGAAACGAAAGTGGTACCAGCAAATCATTTTTGTCACGTGGGACCAGTGAGGACTATTACGTGATCTGCCACGTGATGGAGACCACGCATTAAAATTATGTTGATGTGAATAACATGGCTTGATTGATCGAAGAACATGTGGTTCAGGAGGTGTATAACCCACCTGATTTATATTGTATTTCAATGACGGTAAAACGTCACTGATTTTGTCGGCTAATTCAGCTTATCCAAACTTTCACTGCTGACAGCTTAAATTATCTGCATCTCTCGAGGCAACTGTTACAACCATACAAATTACGCAAGGCCTGATCAGAAAGATCGTTGTTGTATATGTCAAAAGCAAATACCCTGAAAATGAGCTCACAAAAGTAAACTACTTTGATGCGGGCAAACGAGTGTACCACAAAATGATCAACAGTAACAATGATGTGCAAAATTTATCAGAAAAGGAAAGAGTTTTACAGCAATACTAATGACACTGTAACAAATGACACAGAACCGCACAAAGAATGTCAATGAAACCTAGAAAATTACCCAGTCTTGAGAAAATTACCCAGCCTTGAGCAAATATTGATGAGTTATGTCATCACCTCCCTCATTCCAATTTGAGTGCGGTAAACTATAGGTTTATACTCACGCACCAATGACCACACGATCAACTCCTCTACCGACTCGTGCTGCATGAATCGACGCCAAACCATAGTACACCTGTGAGTATAGACAATTCTATGAAACCAGGTTTGCTTTTGATGTTTAAAGGCAAACTAGTTCAAGTGGCGCTCAAGCTTTTCGGCAAACAGCCAAAATATATTTTTAGTGATTATAGAGTGAAGTGTGTTCCCAGTAAGTTGGATAAAAAACAATTTTTTGCGAGTACGGAAGCGGTATAGTCCTATGGCTTTCCTGACCTAATACTTGGTGGGTCGTAAACGCACAGATGAGGCAACATTTGGGGAAACAGACGTGCAGTTACCTCAAGCCACAGAAGGCCCATACAACCGCTCTTAATCAACCACAAGGGGAAGCCGAGGTGTGTGTGTAAAAAAACTACAGGCAATTCAGAATGCACTTTTTGATCAGATTGCAAACGATCTGCAAGACCTAAAAGTTTTTCCCCGGGTGAATGCAAAACTAGAGCACGTACAAGGATCAAATGTATCGTATCTCCAACTTTCCGCGCTAAAAACATTGGTCTCGGAAAAAGGGTGAGACAATTATTAATAGTAGTTGCTCAGTTAAAAAACAAGCAACTCACACCTGAGTTAGCCAAAACTCAACTAGAGTCAATAAACTTGGCACTTCCAGGATCAAGAGGAAGATATGGTAATACCAGGGCCAATTAATCCCACAAAGTGTAGAGTCTTCAGATGACGGTGAAGAGTCGGACATGGAGGATGCGGCATTTCCCAAGAAGAACCAAAGAAAGAGATACTTAAATACTAAGCTGGCGATTTTGAACAACAAGAGGAGAATACGAAGTGGTCTATCCCACTTAGTACTTTTCGCCACATTCAAAAACACTCACCCAAGATCTTGTGATCACAATTCAGAATAGGACGTTCAGGTGTAACTAGCAAGTCAGACGCGAAGTTAAAGCGAGAAGTTGGGACATGGAAGGTGCCAATTAATCCCAGGGCCAAAAGCGTCCATACGATAGAACGATTCTTGGCACGTGTTGAATGGCATGCAGCACGTGCTATAATTGCGCTAGACGGTTTAGTGGGAGTAGTTGATTTTTGTTTAGAGGATGAAGCGCTGGACTAGTTTTTGACAGTGGTGGATAGAAATCCCGAGATGACTTGGGAGGCTTTCAGACAGGAGATGTAAGTAAGATTAGATCTAGTCGTACCGACGATAATGTCTGGCGAATGTTAAACAATCGCAAACAAGGATACCCTAAAGAAACCTTCCAAGAGTTCCAATACAACGTATCACTTTACAAACGAACAAGTGGATTTCTGATGATACTGTATATACAGTATTAAGGCGAAATATTTGGCCTGGGCTACAAATGGCATTATAAGTAGTGAGTAGGTATTTAGGAGTCTTAGTGATTTCGTACGCCGATGTAGTTCACTGGACGATATATGGAAGTGGTTCGGGTATAAATAACCAAAAACAGGGCTGACACCAACGCATACCTCAACATTCGGGGAACACTCAGTCAGAGTAGCGACACACTCACACGTGAGACTCGATAGACAACCACCGCGGGTACTTGAAATGACATGTGAAAATAATGATTTTACCCAAGTAGAAGATGACCTATGGCACTCTAAACAAGACAATCAACCAGACCATTATGAGCAGGTCTGTGCCATAAATGATCAGCTTAAAGGTCGTGTAAACCTCCGAGAAAATATTAACAAAGAAAGAGTATTTCCAAAGAAGATGATAGAGTATTCTAGAGTATTCCGATTAATAGAGTATTCTGTTTCGGTTGTGGAAGTAATGGAGTATTACGGCCAGATGTACTCGTTGTAATCCGCTGGAAAACTGGATCAAAGGTGAGGTTTACTCGGAAATCTCATCTCAAATAGGGCGAACCGAGATAAAACACCCAATAACAAACGGATAAGTTGCCAGCAACACCGACCCGGAATTATACCGAAGGTGGCGCAATTAGAGTCCAGCAAAACCATGAGATGCCGGTCATTTTCCTGCCAAACGGATAAAAGGTGGATAATTCGAGTGAAAAACTATTTTATCAAGCGCCGTAAGTGGCGTAAGCTAATCCATTCGACAATTATCCATTCTAATCATGACAAAAGACCATATGCCAACATTAGGATCTGTGATCAGCTGATTAAAGGATTACTGGATTCTGGGGCCAATATCAGTGTACTAGGATATGGTTGAGAAGATTTTTACGATCCTTTAACCTATCCTATAACACCACTACATCCCAGCTAAGCACGGCAAGTGGTACCACAGAAAAGATTAAAGGATACATTTATGTTCCGATATCATTTCGCAATCAGACCATAAACCACTAAAATTATTCACAGCTCCATCATTATCGCAAAGGCTATACTTGGGGACAGATTTCTGGAAAACATTTAGACTTCAGATTTCCGTTGCTGAAATAGGAATCAACATGCCAATGTATGACCAAGAGGTGCTAAATCATCATCAGGAAAGTTGGGGTTACGCAAGACACACCTGGTGGAACATGATATCGATACAGGGGACGCCAAACCCATTAAACAATGATACTATGCCGTTTCACCAGCCGTTAAAAAAAATATGGACAGTTCTTTGAAACCAGGTTTGCTTTTAATGTTTAAAGGCAAACTTATAGCATACATATATGTCTATGTCTCAGGGTCACATTAATTCCAATTTGTAAATATATCAATCTGTTGTTAACGGTTTGTTTGTAGGTAACAAAACAATGTTTACGAATATATGTCGTCGAAAAACAGCGGAATCGGAATATTGCCTGCAAAATCTCCAATGTTCATATTCTATGTAATTCTCCCGAGCAACCCCGGGTAATTCCGTTATATATACTGAAATTTAAACATAAAACTGTTTGCTACTGGTTTATTTAGGGCTTCTTGAAGTTTCGTAAATTATTTTACAGCACAATGTCGTTCAAATATCGAACATATTATAGGCCCTCACAAATATCAATCAAAATATTTTTCTCAATTACATTTAAAGATTACCAAAATCAACAGAAATAAAAAACAATTTCCCACACAATTTTCCAATTGAATTGAAACAATAAAATTTTCAACAATAAATCAAAAAATGAAAATTCCAATCGTCAATAATTATATATACGATGACATTGGAAAATTTGCAAAAAGAAAACGTTACAAAAATTTTTAAAGGTCAACTATATACTATAAAAATATAATTGGAGGCAAAATATTATTTCAAAATATTAAAAAAAAAATAACTACAAAATAAAATTCATTAATCGGAAAACGCGCAATTTTTCCTCGCATATATACGTACATTGAATTTTCTATTTATAACGAAATGTACTATAAATTTGTTCTAATTTCGGTCGTTTTTACGTATTCGTTGAATTTTGCAAGAAATAAAAACAACAACAACAACAAAAAATTGTAAATTTTCCTAATTTTTATTCAAAAGTTGTAGGTCAGGGATTTTTCCAAGTAAAATTCATGTTTTATTTTTTTATAAATGGAGCAACGGGGAAAACACGTTCTAATTATTTGTCATACATTTTTTACAAAACAAAAATATTCTATATAGTCGTCTCGTTCGTTCAACAATGTAAATTTATTAGTCTAAAATCACGTCGTAAAATGGGCGGTACCTTTATTATATACGTAAAACGCATGCGTTGGAACGAGATAATCTTATTGTGTTCTTATATGTATATCGAAAACAAAAAAAAAATAATAATACAACCATATACTTTTATCTTTTTCTAATTATGTCATTTTCGATTAACAAAAGATAAATAAAATTATCAGTGGTGGAATGAAACAGTTGTACACAGTGTATTGTACCAAAGAACAGAGACAGATGAATTGACAATAACATTTTTTTTATTTTTTTTTATTGAATGTCATATCCATTTGTTTTGTGGGTTTCATTCGTTTTTCTATTGGGTGAATCTTATTGGAAGATTATGACAAATCGAATAGCTTTTGTTTGGGGATCCGACAATTTTTTGTTCAAAAAACGAGTGGAGTGATGGAATTTTTTGCAATTTTCTTAACATTTTTCCGTCGGTACGAGTTGAGTAAAATTTTTATAGGATATTCATAACATTTTCACTTTCATTCCGTTTTATTTCCTATACCGGATTTTAATTTTTTTTTGCTACGTCGAGGTTTTGTTGGTATAAAGGTTTATGTACTTGACTTTGTGTGCATTTTTTTTAATTTAGGTTCGAGTCGATTTGCACATTGAAAATTTTCGCCGAAAATTTTTTTTTACTCGAAAAAATTGAATAAAATTTTGAATATTTTCAAGGTTAATTGCAAGTTTTGTTTATATATAGTTTTTGTGTATATTGGATGTGTGTAGTTTATATATAGAAAATTAGAAATTTGCGCTATTTTCGTTGTTATTTTCATTTTGGTTTATATATAATTGCGGGAAATTGGGTGAAATTTAAAATGGCTTGGGTTGTTGGGAATTTTTATTATGTAGTTTGATTTTGTTTTGGGTACATCGCCAAAATTTTGTTTTGGGTATTTGATATTTTTTTATTCACGCAGATTAATTATTTTTAAACGATGCGCTAGTTTCTCGAATAGATTTTTTAGCTGCGAACTATATGGTTTGATATATGCTTGATTTGTATATAACTCCTGAGTTTAGCTCCAAATATATCAATACTAGCATCAGTTTACTTTGGTTAACGGATACATTATTTTTGCTGGACGTATAGATCGTATTTAACGTAGTTAAATGTAAAATTTACCATTTTAAGGAGATAGTTCGGGTAGTACTATCGTATAGTATATACATTTTGCTTGCATATAAAAGCAGCTTAAATTTCATAACCTACCAATATATATATATATATATATATATATATATATATATATATATATATATATATATATATATATATATATATATATCAATACAAAGGTCAAAACATAATTACAAATTATACACCAAGTTTGTTCATTTGTAAATGATAAGAAAGGGTAGTGATAAAAAAATTTAGGAATTCCGGAGCTTTCACTTATTAAATTGATTCTGTGACTAGTAGTCATCACATTGGGGAAATGGTTAATGAAAAACTTATAGAGCTTAAAGTAAGGATGAGACTTTCCATTACCCTCAAATTTTAATAATCAATGAGTTAATTTATATTTATGTAAATTAAATGGGCCATGAAATATTGTGTTAAAACTACTTCGTGGATGCCGCCTTCACAATCATATTAGCAAACATTGTACGCTCTAGCGATTCGAGACCCAATGTTAATGCAAATCAGCAAGCATTTCGACTAGCACAGAAAAAGGAAAAAGCAAATTGCTTCTAAAAGAAAGGCATTACAGCAAATGCGCGTACTCTGACAATTGTGAAGTTTGACTTAGAACTAGAAGAAGGACTGGATAGAAAGAAGAGGTAGGAGATGAATCTTAATGGCAAAAATTTGAACAAAAAAAAGGAAAAGAAATCTAAAACGACCAACTCGAATGGAGGCGCTTTTGATTAAAAAATGGAAGATGGACTCAGAACTTTCTGGTTTGGAAAAACAATTATTCATATTTGCCAAACTTTTTGCTATAGTTGAGCATCAATGGGAGCTAAATCACAAACAGCTGCTTTGTAATCGCAATTTAAGAAAAGGAATCAGGAAGCAGATGTTAAATTTTTGACACAGGAAGCACTTAAGGGCAAGTAAGGGACACTGATTTTGTGACTACATAGGCCGATTTACTTCAGGCTCTTGAATCGGTGGTGGGAGAAACAAAAGGTTTCACCTCTATAAAAATACTAAAAGTTTCTTATCGGGGGCCACAAATGGCAGTGGTTTGTCATATCCAAAAAGCAAAATAAGGATTGGTTGGATGATTTGCCGAATTTAAAAATTAAGGTGCCTTTCAAATGTTTTAAAATGTCTCGGGTATGGACACCAAGCTCAATAATATACAAGAGTTTGGATAGGATAAGTCTAAGTGGAGTAGGAGGTGAGGAGAAGAGAGTCATATTGCGAAGGGATGCAGCAATGCCATGCAAACGTTTAAATGGAGCTACTGTTTGGTTCTGTGGGAAGTTATATACCCTTTCAAAAAAATTGTAGCGGAGCTGAATCTGATTTTGTATAAGTAAAGGACTAATTGAAGGATTATTTCCTATGAAGTGAAAGTGCAATATGCGTGCTAGATAACTCGGCTAGGTCAGAGTGCATTTTAGACAAACTATACTAAGTATAGAGGTTCCCAAGTATTAAAAAAGAAAGTTGGTTTATTACTTCAGAAATATAATTACAAAGTAATGGAGGCACAAAAGACTATGATATATAACTGAAGGAGTACCAAAACGTTCGATTCTATAGCTTCAATACATTGTGGAACGCCATATATGCCGAGATTTTAAAACTACCGATACCAGCAGAAGTAAAAGTGGTCGAATTTTTGTATGATATGGCAGTTGTTGTTGTGGCAAAACATATAGAAAGAAGGGAGTAGACAAATGTACCTGAAGTGTAAAAGTAATTCTGGATTGGTTATTGTGCATGGGTTTGCATAGTCGGCGGAAATGATACAAGGATAAGTGGGTGGACAACAGATTGTGTCTAAACCTTTTATTTAGTATCTGGGAGTGATAATCGATGCTAGACTATAATTTAAAGCCCATTTGGACACTGTGTGTATCGCAAATTTTTACTTAGTAACGTGGTTACATCTATACTGAAGTATGATGCACCGATTTGAGAGAGTGCTATGGAAAAGTGCACATATAAGCTGCAGGTGTGGCTTCTGTTATAGGTTAAACGCATAAAGAGTGGATAAGGCCCAGATTAAATTTATAAGCTTAGAAGCATCTAAATATGTATTCCCGCCGAAGGGATGGTAACAAAACGAAAGATCGTAGTATAATCAGTGCGGAAAATGTAAACATGTGGCTGGTATGAGATTAGACAAATCGCCGAAAGGCAAACCATTCCTGGTACTAGTAACCTAATTAAATGCTGATGCTCTCAAGTCAAAAACTCAAAAACTTTTAACAAATCAGCGAAACAATATAGGAGACAAGCTGAACAACTATTTCTCTTAACATACCAGCAAATACTGATGTAGCAGTAATAAAACTAACACACATATAAACTGGAATTGTATAACCTGACCACTATACAAATTTCTGAAAAATTATAGAACTATGACTATCACATAATTTTGCAAAAGAGAACTATAAATAGAATCTTTAGAAAAGGACAGATTATGCTTTATGGAAAGCAACAAAATCCATGAAATGATTAGCAAACCCAAACCCGGCGACAAGACTACCAACTGGATACTGGGCAAGAAGCAATGAAAAAAAGCCAATACTTTTGCCACTCATCTAAAAACAGTATTCTCACCACACGAAGAAGTTAATAATTTCGTGCTACCTAAGCAGATGGGTGATGATGCACCCTATAAACTAATAAAGTTTAATTAAAAAAAAGTAAATAATCGTATCAAAATATGCAAAAGCTCGAAAAAAGCACTAGGCTAAATCTTTATTTCTAAAAAAATGATAAAGGAAAACAAGCCTTTCAAAAAGTTTGGCATTATGGACTGATCAACACAATTAAACAGCTTCTCTCGAAGAATTTTCCTACAGTTCTGCGGAATAACCTTCTTTAGAGAAAATACATGGATAATCAAAATTATGTAGCTATACTGGTTTAAACGATACTAGAGCAGGTATCCCACGCCACAATGCAGCGTTTTAGGACACATGTTATACTTATTGCCGACCGCCGATTTACTTGTTAATGACAAAGTAATATTATCAACATTTGCACCTGCCTGCACCAGTGAAATTCAACGGTGTAAATATTCCTCAGCAATCCAATTTTCGTTTACATCTGTAAAGAAAGTAGGCATGGACACAAAATATTGAAGCAAAATTAACACTTTCAACACTGTATCGGTTGCTTAAGTTAAGATAATAAATTGTTAATGTACAAAACGTTAATCAAGCCCTCATATATGGCATTCAGTTATAACCAACTCTCCATGGTGTATCGGAAATAATAACATATACATCTCGACCTTGGAATTAAAACAATTAATTCATTAACTTTAGCACGTTCATACGACCTTTTCACTATACCATCTTTGCGTAGGTCTGTTCCTATTATTTTGATATTTATGTAGTTGCAAATGTATTAAATTTGAAATTATTACGCATTTGTTTGCATGGCTTTGTACCAATACGCCAATACAACAAATTCAAATAATACATTTACATTTATGTAAACATTTCAAGGTCACATTCCATAAAGCTTTTAAAATGCGATGTACTATATTGTATTGGATTTAAACCACAGATTTTTATGATAATTATACTAATCACTGAGAATTTAACTTTAACACTATCTAAAACCATCATCATTGCGAATGACTTATTTTTTGTCAACTATATAAGTAGCTAATAAGTCAATTACTTCTTGGTAATTCATATTTTAGATTAAATGCGCCTACCACGATTTTCACCTTCACTTCGTTTTCTATTTTCTGATTATTTGCAAGTATAGAAATTACGCGATACTTTTTTCTGATTTTTGTTTTATTTTTGTAATTATTATCACCGGTTGTGCTGCGGTGGTATAATTAGCACGGTGCAGTTTCGATTCTTGTTGTTAACCAACACAACTATACCAAATAACCATACTGCAATGTTAGATAAATTAATTGGGGTCCAAACCACAGGATCCAAACAATTCAAGTTGTTGGAGGGGTCTCAGAAGACTGGTGTCATATGCAGGGTAAGGCTGTTATGCTGAAAATTTTTGTTTTAATAATACAATTTAATATTGAAGTGTATACAAATGCTGGATACAAATATTATTTTGGTGTTTGTTACTACAAGTATGAATTGAATGGTATTTAGATTGTCGGAGCGTATTATTTTGCGGGACAAAATTACTATGGCAGTATATGCTTATTTTGAATTGTACGCATGCCTAATAAACTTTGAGTGAAAAAAGCCTATTGGGAAAACGTCTAAAAGTTAAAATGTTCAGGATACAAAAAAATTATTGAGGGAATAATGCCTATGCTACAAATGCCTCGGTAACAACTGCCAAACCAAAAATGGCAACGTCAAAAAACTCTTAGGAAAATGCCTAGATAAATTACTATGGGAAAAACTGTCAAGGCCAATGCCAGGCCAGAAAATGCTTAGATAAATTGCTACATAGGCTAAAAACTGGCTACATAGTTTAAAATTCCGAACAAAAAACAAAAAATGGCAAAAAACACCGTGGCAGAAAATGCCGTACCAATAAATGTCATTGACAAATCCTTTAACTGTTTTTGTTACCATTGTAAAATGCGCAAAGCAAAACCGATTCAAACAAAACCACTTTCTAAATACTTCATTTGCCAGACAGACTGTCAAAACTGTTCCCGAGAGCAGCTGCAAGGGATGCCTGAGGACCAGCTTAGAGGTAATATTTATAATAGAAAGAAAGAACAGTCATCATGTAAAGAAATTATTGTTGTAGGGAGTAGATCTGATGATTCTCCGTAAACGCAAATGAAGATTGTTGTATAGACGGCCACCGACTCGCATAAGTTTATCTTCGTTCAAAAAGACTGAAACCACCTTCAATGGGTTTGTTTAAAACCACGCTGAAGGATCAATCACCAAAAAAGGGAAATCTACCAAAAAGTCGATTTAAACAGCACCACCATTTAATACTATAAAGGACTTGATTTTTGTGATCTAATTTACGTTAATTTCAAGGATCAATATAAAGTTTTAGCCAAAACCTAAATCTGTGTGTTCATGTGCTTTGGAGTTAAGGCAACCCACCTAGAGTTAGTTAGTAATTTAACAACGAATTCCTCCTTGGGTGCTCTATTTAGTATGTATCAACAAAAAGCAGGTCTGCACTAAACATTAAGCAGTAAAAGCACGTGGCTAGAGCATCAAGAGAAATAGAGCTCCTCTAGAGAGAAATAGAGGATTTACAGAGCATTTCCGTTTATTTAGTTATCTAATTTTTAAATTAATAAACAATATATATATATATATATATATATATATATATATATATATATATATATATATATATATATATATATATACATATATATACATATATATATATATATATATATATATATATATATATATATATATATATATATATATATATATATATATATATATATATATGCATATATGTATAAATACTAAATTATTATTTAACTAATAGATGTCGCGACTCTGTATCACGAGAATTTTTTTGTAAAGAAAGAAGAGGATGCTTCGAATTTAGTGTCCAAAATTGGGAAGTTGACTAATTTTATTTACTCAATCAGCGCCCCTATTTCGAGTCAAAACTACGTCTTTTTAGATGTAGGAACAAATATCACTTTGATTACTCCACAACCTCAAATCACTAACAGTCAAGACACCGAAGTAACAAATGCAGCATTATTGATGCTCTGAATATTTTATCTACAGCCAAAGTATAAGCTGAAATAGAAAGTGTACTAGGCAAGTTTGATGGGTAGAATTAATGAGTCTGATACAATTTAAATAAGTTAAAAGATCCAGGGTTGTGGCTGGATTTAACTGCTGTTGATATGACATAATGGATTTTGTTCAAAAATTATTTTCATTGTATCAAAATTCAACGGTGAGGAATACAAGAAAGAGTACACAGTTATTGTATTCACCACCAAAAGGATCAGTTTTTTGTTTTGTTTGTAAACTGTTTGCTGTTTGTAGCTAATAATCACAATAAAAGGACTTCACATCGATATTCTATGCTGACTTATCTAACCCGTATAGACAAAGTGCGAGATTAGTATATGCAAATGTTGAAATACCAAATTCAGGAAAAGATCGTGATTACGGGGTCATGTTTTGAGGCGTTTCGTAGCTTTTATTCTTACGTTAGCGGAAATTGGCTTGGCTTTTCGACGAACAGAAGAAAAATTTGGATCTTTGGCACAATGGACATTTTTTAAGGCTGCTTGAACAACATATTGAACGGTGGGAGAAATGACCAACCAGGTGTTACAGTATTTCAGGGAAGATTGTAAATTAAACTTGGTAAAATGTAAGGACCAATCTTACGACAACGATGTTAATATGTTCGGTCATTATAAAGGGATATAGCTAAAAATTCTAGATGCGAATAACTTTGCTAAATATATATGTGCCCTGTTTATCCTATTCATTGAATCTATAATAGGCCGGAGCACTGTTAACGGCTGTTCCAAGACTGCAAACTAATTTTCTATATATAGTGCAGTCGTTCTATACTTTTATTGGCCTCAACAAGCCAGTGTGGTATCCTTAAACTATATATTTATTGGTGATGAAATCGTCTTAAAATCCCTTTCCAATACTAGATGGGGCGTACTACCCATCTCGCACATAACATTGGTTACATACTATATGGCGACAACTGCAGTTTTGCGGAATCATTTGTAAATATAGTAGGGAGACACTAGGAGAGAAGCCAGTAATGTTTCAAATAAAATGCAAGACCTGGAAAATTAAGCAAATTAGCAAATATATTAGGGTATCAAACGATGGAGATGTACCAGAAACAAACCTCAATGACCGAGATTGATTTCGAGTAAGCATAGACTTGCTACATAATTGTAAATATAACCGAGCTACTTGATGGTCAATGGACTCACCAAACTTAAAGGTTAGACGACTGGTCTAACCAGTCGTCTAACCTTTAGGCTTTTTATTTTCATTTGAACTCAAAATGGAAGTAAAGATTAAAATTGTAAAACTAATTCACTTCTGTTCGATATGGCCTCCTTTTACCTTAACTTTGCTTTAGAGTCCGTCGAAAAAGTCATTCTTTGAACACGCACACTTAATGAGATGCGTCATGATTTAAAAAACGAGCGTATAAAGCGTGAAACAGCAGTAACGGAGCCTGTAATGGTGCCTGGTTTTTGGTGGCCATAATGTCATTTTCGTATAACCTCTCTGAGACATAAACTCGGTCATTTTTTTGTTTACATGTTGCTCAGTGTAGAATTGAGCATCAGAAAAGACGACATTCAGGCCACTTGCGTGAAAGCGAAGCAATTACTTTACTCTATCCAGCGACTATATATGTTTATGACCAGGAGTAAGATGTGTACCTTTTGGAATTTTAAAGACTTCAATACAAGTTTTTTTTTTCAGAATATACTGCATTTTTTTTCTGGATATCAGAGTTAAGCAGTCAATTTTTTACCACTGCGGATGGGATTACTTTCAATAATTTCATTCGAGCCTTAACCTTTCGATTTTTTTTTGTGATGTGGTTAGGCTGTTAGTATCTTTGTAACAAGAAATGGTGCAAGACATAAAAAGTTTATGCACATTGAAATAGCCTAGCTCTCCAACAATTTGAACTTGCGGCTTTCCAGATAAATACAGAGCGTAATAACATTGTTTCGTTTGAATTCCATGTTAGTAGTTTCTTATTTTCGTTTTAAGTTATAGACGCAAATTCTTCAACGCACTAATAAACAAAATAATTAATGAACTGTCATTAGTATAATTTTGAGCGCTCTGTCATACTTGCTTTGACATATAGATATAACGATATTAAATTTATAAACCGTATAGAACAGCAATATCAAAGTCACAAACCCTGTTTGAAAATTGTCGACCAATCTACCAGATCATTTTCTTCAACTGAAAACTTTTAGAATCACTTTCTGATCACTCTAATATGTTCTATTGCGCCTTTGGCAACAACTTTGATCGCAACACTATACATCTTTGCTTCCACAGATATCACAAGTTCCTTTAGAAGACTATCTGTATTGTTAATGTGATTAGAGTAATCTGTTGCACCCACAAGCGTTTACTGGGATTTGTTTTTGAACATGTTATTTCCTTTGAAGTGCTTCAAAATTGCTTGGTTGTGATGGTTGATTTGTTACTTTATTAGATATATACTAATGCAACGCTTTTGCTATAGAATATTAGAACTCCATACGAAGTCTTCTTTGTTAATTTATTTCCATTAACACGGCCATACGTGCTCTTCCTTCAATTTTCCTCCAATTTTGAAAACCGTTTTCATATGGCGATTTGGAGTCGCCTTCAGTCCCTTCTGCAAATTCTTCTTTATCATTTCACTCATTTCAAAACTTTTCCAGCGAAATGATAACTTAATAGTTGGAATATGACAAATTCAAGGGGACATGTCAGGTGAATACGGAACTTACGAAACAGTATTAACGTTGTTTTTAATCAAATAGTCTAGTACAGTGGAAACCACGACCCTTAGACCTACGTTACGTCACCGGTAATAATCTATCAACATTTATGCCCAAAGAAAACATTCCTTTAACGACTGCAATGCGATTCTGTTTTTGCAAAAAATTTAACGCTTTCAGGACAAGCTTCATGAAAGAGACATCATGATCGACAGAAGCTCAATGCAAAAGTCATTTGATAACCTTCTGAATAGACTAAAAAACACATTACAAGGACGAAACCCATGAGTTGGCTTTGCGGTTTAAATTTCTATAAGTACGCTGATGAAGCCTATTAAATCATAAGCAATAAGGATAGCTGATCTCCGTGGTGTTGCGAAAAACTATGATTTCAAGAGTTCGAAATGTAACTAGTCTTTCAATTATAATGAGAATCGTGACATGATTATCCACCTTACGCCCCACAATTCCGTTCGCACTGCTGCATATCAATTAGAAAACCTGTATAAGATCCAACTATTGTGCATTCTATCGATTCAACCAATTGTTGCACACGGGGTCGTTAGCCAATATTTTATCCGCAGAAACCACTTCCTATAATAATTGCACATCGGTGGCAACGATGGGTTATAAAATTGATGGCATACGATTTCTAAATTAAGTATGAGCCCATACCAAGGCATGGTATTGCAGATGCCCCTGATTTCCAGGGGGCCCTGTTGAATATTTTAATAAATGCAAAGACGTTAGTCTTTAACTTAATGGTCATTTAGACGCGGGCTTGCACCATTTTCCAATTGATTCTATAATTATTTGCAAAAAACTCTGACTATATATCAATCTGAAGCTACACCCAGCGATAGATATAGCTTCCCGGTACTAAACTTAGCCCAGTATCCAAAACTTATCTATCTGATCACGTCCTGAACACTAGTACAGCACCCATTCCTTAATTATGCACCGCGTTGTTGATTTTTCTAAACACAATACATTCTATTAATTATGCAACTAGCAACTGAATGACGTAGATTACTGTGTACCATATAAAAACTTTAAACTGAAGCCTCACAACAAATTCAACAGTAATTCAACAAAACGATTATTTTGGGAACAATACAATACAGACTTGTACCATTACATAATCGTTCGTTCGCGGGTTTTACTTTGCGCACTATGATAAATACACTATGAAAACAAAAAATGTTATACAAGCAGCACGCAAAAAGACAAATACTCGACAACGTGACTTATCTATATTACTATATCGGAATCATGTAAACGAACGAAACAAAAGCAAAACAAATAAAAAAAAAATCCACCTACAATCGTCGCAACATCTTAAACATGCAAAAAAAAAAACAAACTGAAATGCTTAAAGAGAGACACAAGTAAAAAAAAACCAACGACGACGATGACAACAACAATAAAACCGACAAATAGCATAAGAAAAGCACAAACACACACAGAAGATGTAGTCGTGTGTTGTGTTGTAGTGGGGACATACCAGAGCATTTTTTTATTAATTTTTTTTTGTTGTACTCAATTCAGTTAGTTGGGCAAAAGTACTTTTAAAATATAGAAACTGAACGGAGAATTGTGGAAAAACTAAAAAAAAAAAAAAAATTTGAAACATTTTTCCTTTTTCTTTTAAAATTTTTTTATTTATTTTTTTTTTCAAGTAAATATAGCATTTTATTTGATTTTCTTTTTCGACTTCTTCCATTTCGTATAAACACCGAGATCCCCAATATATATTGTTATAGTATAATTTTCCACGTCCAAAAATGGAAAATGAGAAAGAAAACAAAAAAAAAACAGAAATGTTTAATCAAAACAAGAATTTTTTATGTTTTTGTCCTTCTTTTTACGATTTTCCTTTTTTTATTTTGATTTGTTGCTTTTTTTTATATAAAATTTTCTTGAGGTTGAAAATTTTTGTTTATTTTCCTTTTATTGAACATTTTTTTGTTTTTAATGAAATAATATTTTTAGTGTCTGTCTAGGGTTTTTTGGAAAAACTATAAACTTAAACTAGTTCTGGTATATTGTTTATGGGAAAAAAATATTTAAATTTTTTTTATTTTTTTTTTACGTTCAGTTTGTAATTAAAATTTCGAGTGAAAATTTATAAAAAAAAAAAAAATTACAGTGAAAATTAAAACGAGCTTAGCCAATTGAAATGATACTCGGTATAAGATTGTTGAATTTATGCGATTTCATCTCACAGTGATTGTTTGTTTGTGTAATTTATTTATTTATGAAATTATTTAATTGTGCGATTTGTTAAGTGAATTTTTTAAGTGGGTGTGTGTATATGTGCTTTTCAGTGTTTGTGTGTGTATATAGTTTGAACAATTTTTGAGGGAAGAAACTAATTTCATAAGAATATTTGTATGTGAATAAATTATGAGATCGAAGTCAATTGCAAGGAAATTTGCTCAAAGTAAGTCGAATTTATGTTTTTAATTTATTGTGGACAGATTTTTTACTTAGATTTTTGAAGTGTGGTGAAATGTGAATTAACTACACGAAAATATAATTATACAGAGATAATCTCATATTTTAATATTTATTTCGTAATCTGAGAAAATTTGTTTGATTCCAACAAAGATTTCCTTAAAACTAGAAGTGTATTCTAGAAACAAGAATTTATGAATTTTTTTTTATTTAACGATAACATTTTAAAATTGGTTGACGAGCGTTTGTTGACGAGTTCGTTTTTAAATAGGTGTTTCTGCAACTTCATCTTGGTTAAATGCACCTTAAGTAGGATCTGTTTTTTCACACTTGCTTGGTCTATGTGATATAGAGTGTAGCTGCATACATTCAAACCTGTAAAGTTAGACCATATATCACGAAAACCTAATTTTTGGTATATATTGAAGCCATTCTACTATGGGCACTCTTGTAGCTTGTAAGTTGGATTTGTATTTTTACACTAGATAACAGATTTTCGTAATCGAGAACTGCATAAGTTTGTGTACATTTTTTCGTATTTCGTTTCATATAAGAGTCAGTTTATTATTATCGCAACAGCCAGGCTTAAAAATTTCCAAAAAATATTTCAAGTCTGCCGTCTAAATAAAAACATCGAAAATAATTCTTATGATGGCTGATGCTACCAATCATCATAATAATATGGAGGTCTCATTTGCCATCGTAAAATTCTACCTATATAACATTTTTATCGAAGCACACTGGGAAAAACATTTTCAAATTGGTTAATGTGCTTGACGCCATCATATGTCATCTTCTTAAATTAATAAATTTTTTAAACGTGGTGGATTACTAAATATGTACATATTCGTACTTTAGCTTGATAGGCCATTACAAATTATTGAAAGCAGATCATTTTAACCGTAGCATACTCTGTGGGTCAATTTTCTCTGAATCCGTACTACGATTATATTTTACACTACCGTGTAATACGCACATTAACTTACAATAGTTATGAGTTTCTCAAGTAACTTATCCAAGGCTGGGGGGAGCATGATTGGCTTATAGAATTTGGGGTGATTCTAATTTATATAGCATTCTCTTTGTATCAGTTGGACCTAAATATGATCAAGGCCGGATGAATTGTCCACACTTCTTAATGTGCTTCTGTGTATTTTGTCAAATTGTCTTCAGAAAGCAGTACACCCAACGAGCATTTTGTGGTATTTTTCCAACACGTATAGTTGTTCTCTCTTTAAGGATTTTTTGAGCGAGAACGAGGGATATCTAGAGTTGTTAATGTGAGGGTAAAGCCCAATAAAGATGTATTTCTACATAGTCCATATAGCTGTCGATTATTTTGCAAACTGAAATCTAGCATCAATATGATTTCAAATTATTTGCTTCCACCTGCGCAGTTAGGAATCCACCATTGTTTCTTCTTTATACTTTCTGTACTAATTTGAGGCTCAAATTCTTCCTTGATAGCAATTTGTGAGGCAACGTACTCTAGTTTGATGACATTCACCCTTACTCGATTGATTTAAGCTTCTGGATAGCCTTTACACCGACATCTTGGCTACCAGCTAGCTTGGCTTTATGGATTCGGTAGTGGATATGCCTTTGGCTCCTTATTTGGGCTATGAATATTCATATTAATGAACGGTTTGGTGAGTTTCCTGGATTTTTTTGGATAAACACGAATTCATGTTCGAAGAGCGGCTCAACATCATTGTTTATGAATTGTATGGCGGTTTCATTGGTATAGTTGGTGCCTTGTAATTTGTTTCTCAGGCACGCTGCATTATCTGAGGAATTTAGGAAACTCGAGGATATTCGGGGTTAAATCAACTGGTTTTCTGTTTTTATTTTGCCTTCATGGCAGCAACTTTATGGAAAACCTTCCTTTCAAAAAACGATCGCACCGCAACTAATTGCGAAAATATTAACGAATGATTTGGTTTGAAGGTTCTATATTTGTCTAACGTCTAGAATTGTACATTATAAGTCGAGCCCTATAGTTTGTTCATCCCACTCTCGATGTCGACGGTTGGTTTTATAAGGAAGATTTACTGTGTTTCCAGCCTACATTTGATCAAGCATTTGCAGTTGTCCCCATCACTTCTCCGAATCATTTCACCGCAGTTTTTTTTCTCTCTGCTCTTCATTTTTTTGCTGCAGAATTTTCTTCTGTCATGATAGTATGCCAATTACTACAAAAATAATTTACTTGACAAGCTCAGAATATAATTTTCACTGGAACCAACATAAATGTGGTTTACAAATTATACAGCAAAAATGTTAAACGTTTTATTTAAGCATTGCCACGTATTTAAAAAAAATTATGAAATAAAATAAAACATTTCGATACCTTTTCATCACTTATTTTATTGTCATCAGCAGACCTGCTGCTGACTCATATGCGGCTGAAAGAGCCATTATGTTGAACTTATTAAACGTATTTACAAGATCGACACAACTTGCCGGTGCAAACGCAATTTTTATGATTCATTGAAATGCAATGAACTGACTGACCTATATATAATTCACTTTTGGTTTCAATTGAAATTAGAAATACTTTTCGTATCTATAGGTTTAAGTCTTGAAAGTGAACATAACTTTAAAATATTTCTGCGGCTATATAATTTAAAATAATTCAAAATCATTGCTTTGGCACTTTGGCAGACATTGCGAATATAACTTAAGAAACCTTAACTTTATTTTTTTGAGTATGCACAACAAATGCGTCTGGTACATAAAAAAAACTCTTCAAATTAAGCTGAAGCTGTGTCATTGACGCTATCATATTTAATACATATATATATATATATATATATATATATATATATATATATATATATATATATATATATATCATCAGCATAAATTAAAAAATTTAAAAGAAACTACTGACTACTTTGGGGTACCGAAGATGTTACGTTGCTCTTACTTGTGATACAATTTCGAAATTTAACAATTTTTTTGTGACTGCGCATATATGATTTCACCAACGACAACATATTATGTTTAAGTGCACACCAACTTTCAGCAATTTACATAAAACAATCTTATATATGAAAGATGTAATCAAATACCTTTTTAAAATCAGTAAGCACCAGGTCTACAATACTTTTTAATATAAAAATAGCATAACGGGTTTGCTTGCAATATAGAAATGTTTGATTTCAAGTGACCTACTAACTGGCAACGTCAAAAGAAATATGAATAGATGAGTACATTTAGAAAAATAATGGCAGGGACCAAGTCTAGACCAGGATTGTGATTAGATTTATAACTATTTGGCGTCTAATGGCCAGTTAATAAGTTTGGAACATTTCGAAACGCACTTTAAGCAAACATCAGACTGAGGAGTTTTCAAAATTTCAACCGTTGCTCTTATCTTATTTTATTTTAATAAAATAAAATCCTGTAACCTAAATAATACTTAGATGATAAATATTCTCAGGATTTTATTATACGGAAGGAAAATTATTACAAGAACAAATTTGATAATGCACGTGATATCAAAGAAAAATGAAAATTATTTGATGAGATGTTGGATAGAAATATAGGTTGTAGTAATGTTATAGAGTCGATAAATTTGAATGGCTCTAACATTAACAATAATAATGTTACTCATTTGCCATTTAATATTGTACAACATGTCTTTGGTCCATCCTTAATTTTAATAAAAAAAAATAAAAAAAATTAATAAAAAATGATATAACCTATTATATTATGTCTTATTATAAACAAATCAGAGCCTGAAAACCGCATGACTCATACCTTTTACTACGATTTACCTCTTATCTTTTTTAAAAATATGTTCACCGATGCAAAACAAAATTTTAAAATTAATTAAAGAAAATTCTTTTTATAGTTATTTTTAGAACGAGCCCTATTTCATAAATATCGGCTAATTAGTTTTCTTTTCATAGCCATAAACACTACATCATGTTTATCATTTTGCTCAAAATTTGGCACCCTTTATTTTAAAAATCAACACAAAAAAATGATGTTCTACAAACATTTTTTTAGTCAGGACTACAAATCCAAAACAAAGAAATCATAAAATTACAACATGACTTCCGGTCCCATATACTAAATTTATGATTTGACGTATTTTTCACCAACTGATTTATTTCTAACTCCAACATTGGAAATCGTAATATGTTCTATTTTGGCGCCTTAAAAAACGCATTAGCTACTGGATTTGACCACATTCCTTCATTCATATAGTAAACAAATTATACCTATACGACAAGTCACGGATTTAGCTAATTTTTGTTAATGGATTTTTTTCTTTTGCGGGATGAAATTGGTGTTGTTCTTCCACTTAAAAAAAAAATCCCGCAAAAATCTCAATAATTATAGGCCTGTAACCCTATTTAACAATTATTCTAAAATTATATATATATATATATATATATATATATATATATATATATATATATATATATATATATATATATATATATATATATATATATATATATATATATATATACAGGGTGTCCCTAAAGTGGCTGACCCGAATAGTACCGTTGGATTGCTTGATCAAAGCGAGCATGACTTTACTTCTACCACTTTGCACTATGAAGCTCCTCTATCAAATTATAGACGTTTGAAGAGGAGCCTTCCAACGTCGTACTTTGTTAATAAATATAACTCAATATCTAGAGAAAGGTCCATTTATTTTACCCACTGTTTATATCGTTAAAAAGCTGATTAAATTTTCTTTTAAATAAGGTATAATAAGTATGACTATTTACGTAAAAAATATTTCAAATTAAAAAAAAATTTTAAAATTGAAATTTTTTTAAGAAAAATTTTTGTTTCTTTACCATTTATCTTTTAACAATTACTCTACGACAATAAATATTTTTTGATTTGAACATAGTTCAGACTTTTAGCTTTCAAAAAAGTTAACTATTTGTCATATTTGCCATAGTATGTTGTTTAAAAAAATTAAAAGATTACAACAAAAATTTTGCATTTTCTTTATTAGACCCAAGTATTGAGTTATCAATAAACTTCAATTAAATAAATTATTTACAGTAAAAAGTTAACTGTTAACAAAATGGTTACGTTTCATAAAATAATTAAATATAAATAAGTCTTTAAACAATCGTAGGCCATCTAAAAGTGAATTAGTTAAAATTAAAAACATAATAATCTAACATTTATTAAAACATGAATCCTTACGAATATGTGGCTAATGGACGAGGCTAATGGAGCTCGGACCGTTGCTCAACGGATATATCGAGATCGATACCTTAATCGTAAATTGCCATCTGTTAATACTTTTGTTAATGTAGATCGGAATTTGCGGGAGAACGGCACTTTTTTAAATAAACAGAGAGATCTACCTGGACCTACATCAACATCACACCATAATGCTGATAGAGTACTACGTGAAGATTTTAACAATCCCACGACTAGTATTCGGAAAATTGCAGCAAAAATCGAAATCTATCGTACACAGGTAAATTAAAAAGAAAAACTCCATCCTTATCATTACCAAACAGTAAAAGACATTTTGGAAAGTGATAAAATATCAAGAACATTTTTTTGTGAATGGGTAATTGAGCAACAAACACGACATTTTTGGTTTCCGAAGATGATAATTTTCACAGATGAAGCTGCATTTACTTGGGACGGATGTATACATTTACATAACATGCATTTTTGGTCATCAAATAATCCTCAATTACAAATTGTAAACAGTTACCAACATAAATTCACAGTAAATGTATGGTGTGGTATTTTTGGACACGAATTACTAGGACCAATCATACTTCCAGACAGATTAGATGGAGTAAAATATTTAATTTAAAAAAAAAAAAACAAAGAACTATTGGAAGAAGTTCCATTATTGAATTTTCGATGTATGTGGTTTATGCATGATGGTGCTTCACCACATTTTGCAATAAATGTACGATCCCACTTAAACACTTTGTTTCCAAGGCAGAGGATTGGCCGCGGAGGACCTATACATTGGCTAGCAAGATCACCGGATCTAAATCCGTTAGATTTCTACTTTTGGGACCATTTAAAAACTAAAGTTTATTCTTCATCTATCCCAGATAAAGCAACGTTAATTGTTAAAATATAAGAAGCTTGTAACGAAATCAAACGGGATAGATACGTTTTCGTAAAAGTTCGCAATTCATTTATGAATAGGTGTTTGGAATGCGTAACGGCTAATGGTGGGCATTTTGAGAATTTGTTGTAAATATTGCGAAATATTATTACCTAATACCAGTACTTATTTCTACCTCAATACTTGCGTCTAATAAAGAAAATGCAAAATTTTTATTGTAATCTTTTATTTTGTTTAGACCACATACTATTGCAAATATGTCAAATAGTTAGCTTTTTTAAAAGCTAAAAATCTGAACTATATGTTCAAATCAAAAAATATTTATTGTCGTAGAGTAATTGTTAAAAGATAAATGGTAAAGAAACAAAAAATTTTCTTAAAAAAATTTCAATTCTAAAAGTTTTGTTTTAATTTGAAATATTTTTTACGTAAATAGTCATACTTATTATAATTTATTTGAAAGAAAATTTAATCAGCTGTTTAACGATATAAACATTGAGAAAAACAAATGGTTCTTTTTTTAGATATTGAGTTATATTTAATACAAGGTACGACGTTGGAAGGCTCCTCTTCAAACGTCTATAACTTGATAGAGGGGCTTCACAGTGCGAAGTGGGATGCCCTCTATATATATATATATATATATATATATATATATATATATATATATATATATATATATATATATATATATATATATATACATTTAAATAATTTTTATTTTTTTGATAAACCGCGCAATATGTGTTTAGGAAGAAAATGAGTTCTGAGCAAGCAATAATAATTTTCGTTACATTGGCCTTATGAAGCCTAAAGTCTAACAAGTTCATACAGTTCATAAATAACATTCTGAAAAACAAAATGAGCCAGATGACAATAAAAAGGCGAATATACCAGGAAAATGTCAAGGCCTATTCTATTCAAAATAAGTCGTTCATAAGCCAAACAAATAAAAGAAAGCTACTTAAAATGATACAGATTTACTTGTTAAAGCTTGTGAAGTTCTAAAGTAATATTTTTTGAACTGATGAGTCAAGTTTTAGTTTGGATGGAACATGCCCCAAACAATGTTTACATATTCCAGTTCCGAACAAAATCAAACCGCAAAATTATTTGATCAATACTCGCCAATAGAAAAAGGTTTAAAGTTGCTTATGTTACGATCACGTTGGTTATCCTATAATGTTTCCTTAAAAAGTTAGTGCAAGTAAGTACTTGGAATTTTTGAACGAGCTTGAATTAGTTTTCGGTTTTGAAGTGATCGGCCAGCATTTAATACTGTATATCAAGAAAATGCTTCAATTCACAAAAGTAGTTTTATCACGGAGTTGAAACGTATGCTGCAATACAACATATAGCTTTGGTTCCATTGCAGAGGATCTTCAGGAAGTAACTGTAAACAATGGCAGGAATACTCATATTGACTTAACTTGAAGTTCTAATCATTATTGCTCGACATTAAATTAATTTAATTAAAAATTTGAACTATGCACAAATAATTTTGTGAGAGATGCACAAATAATTTTGGTAAGGACTGTATATACTAGAAAAACTTACTGAGAATAACATTTTGTCAATGACTATTAATTGATTACAAATAATTATGACACATAAAATTCATTCATAAATTATTGCGACGTTATTTATTATTTTTCACTGCCCTCTTTAGTAAAATTAAAAAAAAAAAAAATAATAACCTAAGAAGAAATTTTAGGTACACATGAATATTTTGGTGCTGAAACCCGGGATGTTGATAATTGAAACGAGCTATTAATAAAGGTGTATAATTTGTCGAATCATATCAGCTAAGTAGACAGTTTTTTTATCAATATATCTACTGTTTTTGGTCCTTCCGCATTCTTGTAACTAATCTAAGACAAGAAAAATAGAAAATCGATTAAAATGAATTTTTTTTGATTGATTGATTGATTTTGAATGTACGACCAAGAATTAAGCAGGACCTCCTAGATATTTGGGTGGGCCTACCATACACCCGTTTTTACATAAACTTGGAAGGATAATGTAAGATATATTAGTTAAGTTATTGAGATTTATCCGGTTACACACACCATGGCGGCCAATAGTTAGTAAATTGTTGTTGTGGTAGGGAAATGAAATTTATGTCAGGAATATTCAAACTACTGTTAGCATAAGACAATCACAATTTTACTGAACTGCTCTGCATTCGGACATCAACAGTGTGCCACCGTTCATCTGTTATCTTCAAAGGTTCCCTGAAAGCAGAATCCATTAATTACCTAATTGCTCTTAGTCGCATAGGCTGTATTAAACTGGATTAGTTTTTGCTTGAAAATATGAAATTATGAAAATTATAAATTAATATAAACCGGATTTTATAAAATTTGTTTAAATATTACAAATCAATTGAATTAACCGCTTTACGACAAACCCGTCATATAATCGCCGAAAGTCTAATTTATATACACCTTATTTGACACAAAACTTTAAAATTTATAGCAGAAATCGATTAAAACTGAATTGATTAAAATTCTGCAAATTAGGAAGATATCTATAGTCATAACTATCATTATGTCTCATTATCGAAACTCGAGGTTTAATGTGTAATCTGAGGCGATTTCAAATTATGGTCAGCCTTTTACAACTTATTTGTAACTTCGGTGCTTAATAATAAAAATTTAAGTGCAGTTCATAAATTGCATGTCTTAGACAGACTTTTAAAAGGAGATACTGCCGCTTTATTTGCTAGATAAAAATCACGGAGCAAAACTGTTTGATTCAATGGTTTTTGGTCCAACATATATGTTGTAAAGTTATAATCATAGAGAATTAGAGACATTATGTGATATTTCAAACGAGGTTATTTGTAGCCTATAAGAGCGTTAGGAGAGTCAGGAGAAACACTTAATCCATGGCTAGTTCACATTTTAGTGAACAAGTTACATATAGCCAAAAGTCAATTATGGACAAGGGAATCGGTTGACAGAATATTTTCATTAAAAGTTTTAAAAACATTTTTGGGTACTAGATGTGATGCTCTAGAATCATGTGCTGATGACAAAATCAACTAGTACATTTCAGACACATTTAATGGTTCATAACACTATTCAAAACACCAATGGAACTGTTTGGCATGTAATAAGCATCAATTCATCTATAAATGTCCACTGTTCAAGAGTATAAACGTTGATAACCGAGCCGAGAAACAGCTAATTCAAATGGTTGCACTAATGGCTTACAATTAGGACTTCTAAAACCACAGTGTAGTGCAAAAAGACACAACGAACTAAACTTTGACAATTATTAAGTATTTTCCGCCCCTAGAATTCAATTTAGTTCTATAATACTAATTATTTCTATCGAGTTTATTATTTTAAACATGAATAAATATTGTTAATAAGTCTGAAGTTAGTTGACAGTTCTTACTAGCTGCACTTCTCCATAAATCTCATTAAAGTATAGTTTACTTGTGTATCACTTGGGAAATTCTAATGTTTTTGTTTGGAATTTTTTTGTTACACAAAATTTGACTGTCATCAATTCACATGTTTACTTATGTTTGACAATTTTCTTAAATTAAGAATTATTGTTTTAAGTCAAGAATTGATTTTAAACCTTCTACTTTACCAATTTATATAGACATACTTTTTTTCCTGTCACTTAACTAACACTGTCCTGTAACTTTCATAAATTAAAAAATATTGGTTTAAGTCCAGAAATGGTTTTCTTAAAGTATGAAATATACTCTTAAATAAAGAATACATAGACATAGAAATTTTTTAAATACATTTTCTAAAATCCAATAATTGCAGTTAGAAATATTTATATTTTTCAGGATAATACAAAAAACTGAAGCATCACTGTTTCCAGTCCTGGAAGTAGGCATTTACAATTTAAATATACTAACACAATTACGATTTAACTGTAGTAGAAATATATCCTAAGAAACTGACGTTTTTCTTCATAGAAATTGTCTCATCTCGTATAATATCTATTTCTTAATCTAAGAATTTTTGTTTTATTTCAAGCAAATATATTCTTACAATTACATTAGCTTTTCTTAAATTAAGAAAAGATTTGCATTTGCTAAATATTTACAATTCAAGAGCTGTAAACTTGCTTATTTTTTTCCTAATTAAGCTAAAAAGTTTGAGAGCCAACTAATAACTTTGATGAACTAAATGTCGACATAAATTACAATTAAATTAGATGACTTAAGTTAAATTGATATCAAAACTCGTTTAAACTGAAATAAAAATTTATTTAAACTGAACGTTCCTTTGTTTCATTTTTTTTAATTGCATACGGGTATTTTATTATAAGAAACTTATTTCTTAAAGCAAGAAATTTACTCTTGAATTAAGAATTTTAATATTCAATTGTTAAAACCCATTTATTGGATAAATATACAGTTTTTGGGGTTAAATTATGATTTTTAAACTTTAAGGTGTAATAATTACTTTATCGAACAAATTTTAATTTATTTCTAATCAAACCGTTATCCATTTCAATCTACTATCAATGGCATTGTTATTGATAAAGATCTTATGGGATGTCAAAACTGACTCTACACCTTTAAATTTGACCAGTTTAGTTATGAGTTTTGCTTAGTGCCTCAAATATTACTAAACCCAATAATAACAATCCTCCTATGAGCATATGGAAATAAAACTTCCGTGGCGCTTCGTAGAATGAACCTTACCTTAACCGATTTATCAATTTAACACTGCAAGATTTTGAAACAATTTCGTTTTTTAATGTGCCTATTAAATAAAACTGGGTGATTTAAAGACAACTCTCAATTAATTCTAACGTACTGCTTCTAATTTTAACTTGGAATTACTATATCGAGCAAATGAGAGGCTTTACATAATGCCAAATTTTATCACAAATTTTTCGAGTCCCGTTATTTCCGACCCCAAAAACACGCATCTTGAAAACGATTTTAATTTCAATGAATACTACCTTTACTTTACATAAGGCACCCTTTGGTTGTTGCAAGAAATGATTTTCAATGGTTTTATCAAGCGAATATTACCAATTACCAATTGCTTTCATCTGTTGAACAATTTTTTCTTTTATATCCTTAATTTTCCTTCATAGCTATACTCATTATGATTATTGTCATAAACTTTTAACGTTAATTTATTTAACAATCATCTTACGAAAATATAAAAAATCATAATTAATATTTTTTAACAAAATAAAAAAAAAATAAAAATTCGTTGAGGGTGGAAATGTTTTTTTTTTGCTCTCATAAATTTTTCCCATTTTGAAAACATTTTTCTAACTGATAAATTTTAATCATATAACAAGTCGATGTGTTTAGAAATTTATGTATCAAAAGGGGGTTGAGATATGATTTGTTAATTATATTCCGCATATTTTCCACTCTCAATTAAAAAAAGTATCACAATAAATTTTTTTTTTTTTTTACAAAATCTTACATAATTCTGTTCATCTATATATATATAAGAAACGTTCGTATATAATATTGAGTGACAGATGCAAAAAATAACTTAACAGTTTTTTTTTTGCTTTTCATTTTGTTTGTTTTGTTTTAATTAAAGAATATAAAAATCTTAAACGAAAACACTTTGAAAAATTATGAAAATTATAAATCAAGAAAATATTTTTGTTTTAAGAGAATTTTGTTTTGTTATAATTAAAATGATAATTGTTTCAAATAATAACAATAATTATTAAGAATTTTTAGAGAATTTGTAACAGCGGATTGTTGTGAAAGACTGTGTGTTTATGGGTGCAGAGTTTCGTAACGTATTTTAAAAGTTATATTAAAGCGTGAGTAGTAATCGTTTTAAAAAGGAGATTTACTTTCAATTCAACGATTTCATTAAGAATTTCACTCAAACTCTTAAATTTATTTATTATGTTTAAATTCGTACTTAATTTTAAAAAAAATTGAGTGAATTTTTAAAGCGATAAAAAAGACTTAAAATTTTGTTAAATAAAATAAAATATTTTTTTTATTAATTAATTACTACTAAATTACCCAGATGTTGAATTCCACTCAAACCATTATGAGTGATATTTAAATATTTTTTCTTAAACTTCACTGAAGTTCATAATATGCAACCAAATTATAGTCAAATTATACTCAACTAGTTGTGCGATTTTTTAACCCTTAAAGCACATGTTCATTTTAGGCAAATGTATTCGAGGTTATGTATCCAAAATATTGAGCTTAAATTGAAAAAAAATATTTTGACTCAATTGTGTAGATAATAGACATGCACAAATATTCGAACTAGTTATTTAATGTACAACTTATGAGTGAATTTAATATATTGTCACTGAAAACTATAACCACCAAATCGACAATAAAAGTTGAGTGAAAATTAAAACCTTTTAATAGTACCTTAAAATAGTTTACTACTAACTTCTGATATCCGAATATTTCTGAATACAAATGAAGCCCTACAACTAAAACTCATAAATCAGTAAAAACTTATCAAAAATGAAAATCCACTCAAACACTAATACTAGGTTCAATCAAAAACCAGATTCCGCTTAAATACCTTAAGCAAGATTAAAAGCCATTTTGGTCAAACTTAAAAACTACATTTCAAATTTGTTTTTTATTAAACTGCTATCACTTTTAAATTAATTTGTACTTAAGTCAAAAGCTCAATTTCACTCAAATATTAATGAGTGAAATTTAACAAAGTTTCACTCAAAAATAAAACTCATTTATCTTATGTAAAAATTAGATAAAAATTACTAAAATAATCAATTTCACTAGAAAATGAAAACCCACTCAAACACTAATGAGTGAAATTTGAATAATTTTTCTCAAACTTCAATGAAATTTTTCATTTGCTATCGATTTGAAAGGTATCAAACTTACAAATACTAGGTTCAATCAAAAACCGGTTGCAACTTAAATACCTTAAGCAAGATTATAAGTCATCTTGCTCAAAGTTTAAACTACATTTCAAAACTGTATTTTTATTAAATTGTTATTACTTATAAGTTGATGATTTGCACTTAAATTATTTTTCAATTTATAAAAAAGTTCAATTTCACTCAAATAATAATGAGTGAAATTTAACAAAGTTTCACTCAAAAATAAAACTCATTTATTTAATTCCAAAATTAGAAAAAACTTATCAAAATAATAAATTTCACTAGAACATTTGTGAGAGAATTGGAATATTTTTATTCAAGTGCACTGTACTTCATTACATGCTCCAAATGATTATCGATAAATACTCGATTGTTTTAATCATTAAAGAACACATTGGAAAAGCTAAATACTCTCAAATTTGTTAAGCAAATTTTTATAAGTTTTTTTTAAAGAGTATTTAGTGTTTGTGCCAGAGTGAAATCTTTAAAAAGATAACTCACTTAAAAATCTAAGCATTAAAATCCATTTAGCAGTGATCAAAAATGGAATTACACTCAAACATCTAAATGTGAAATCGAATACAGTCTTAAATGTTTAACCCATGCATAGATTGTCATCTTACTCGTACTTAACAACAACATATTTAAAACATGTGAATGGATGATATCCACTCAAACTACGTTAGAACTTTTGTTTTAATAATCCGACCTTTGAAGGTTCTAGATAGTCTAAAATTTACATTATTTAACCAAAAACTGATTTTTTAAATAATTTCACTTCAAAATCTGGTTTCTACTCAATCAGTTGAATGTAATTATCAGTTTCATTCAAAACTGTAAGCCATTAATCAAAACAAAGTTCGCATCAAACTTATTCCAAATTACTAAATCTGCAAATTTGGATTTGAGTGAATAATTAATATTGAGTGGTATTTGAGAGGAGGTTAAATAAAAAAAAATACTTAACTTCAATACAGCTTAAAAATTAATCCCTCAAACACTAATGAGTGAAGTTTAAATATTTTCTCTCAAATATCATTGCAAGGCATTATATGAAATCCATTGACACTCAAACTAGAGTGTTAAACGTTGTAATTTGAAAGGTATCACATAAAATTGTGCATTGTAAAATCGTTTTTGTTGAGTATTAATCAAACTATAAATTCTACTCAAACCACTTAAAGAAATTGAGTGTAATCTCACACAAACTGTAAACAACATATCAAATTTATATTTTCATTGAACTTACTACACTACTAATCATGATATTTTAAAAATGCTCAAACATAAATACTGTCATAAACCACATTCTTGTATGTGATTTTCACTCAAACATGTACCTATTTAGTAAAGTTTTAATCAAAACTATCGATCAAAATTAATGAGCCTGCTAGTCCCAATTTGAGTGAATAAATAAACTTGAGTGGTATTTGAGCGGAGCTTAATAAAAAATAAATAATGAAATTTAAATCACTGAGTAGTAATCAAATTTTAAATTTCACTCAAACACTAACGAGTGAAATTTAAATATTTTCCCTCAAATCCCATTGAAATGCAATATATGAAATCCATTTACACTGAAATTGAATTATGTTTTAACGTTATAATTTCTGCTGGATAATTATTGTTGGATAAAGAGGTATGAAACGAATCACAAAAAAATTACTTAAACGCATTTGAGATAATTTTTTATTGAGTATTAATCAAAATGTAAAATCTACTCATCCCATTTAAAATATTTAAGATGTGTCGTCTCCTTAAACTGTAAACGTCATACACATATTTTCATTAAACTTACATAACTTTTAAATTAATAATTTATACTCAAATTAGCGATTATGAGAGTTTTTAAACACTCACAACAATAAAACTGATTTATAGTGAATGTGAAGTTTAAAAGATGTTCAAAACCCATACATTTAACTATAAAACACAGTTTGATACATGTTCATACATATATAAATTTCACTCAAACTTCAATGAGTGAAATATTGTCAAGTTTCTTAAATCAACATGACTAAATCTGCGAATTTCAAGTTGAGTGAATAATAAAAATTGAGAGGTTTTTAAGAGAGAGTTAAATAAAAGGAAAACGATTAACTTTAATAAATTGTAAATGACAGGGCACTAATCAAATGTTGAATTTCACTCAAAAACTAATGAGAGAAATTTTAATATTATCACTCAATCGCCACTAAAATACGTTATATGATATCCATTTAAACTCAAACTAAATTATGTGTTTAAAACATTATAATTTTTATTGGATACTGTCCATTAAACTGATATGCGTTATATTTTAGACACTTTTTAAAATGTACATGTAATAGTCAATCCAAATTTCAACACCAAAAGAGTTTAATTTAATTTAATCACATAAATTCAATAAAGCTGCTAATTTCCACTCAAAAAGGATCGTTCCTTTTAAACATAAGATCAATTTTTAGAGAAATTTAATGGTTATGTGTAGCCTAAAATTCACATATTTAACTATACTTTACATTAAAATAAATTGTAATCAAAATATGATTTCACTCAAGAAAAATTAGTGAGATTTAGTAAAATTTCACTCAAAACTATAAGACTAATAAAAATATATATCGTAACAAACATTTTCAATCTTACATCTAAATTACTAAACTTCCAATTTGAGTGAATATAAGACAATGGTATTTAGACGGAGGTCGTATAAAATACAACTTAAATTTAAATCACTCAAACATTAATGAGTACAATTTTTATATTTTCTCTGGAATTCATTGAAATTTCTTTTATGCAATCGATTTATAATCAAAATAAAGTATATTTAAAAAAAATAAATGTTTGAGTGAAAATTAGGTCAAAGTAGTATTCAATATACTAATGAAAATCAATGAGTTTCTATTTTATTAACTAAATATCACTCATAGGCTCAAACTACATTTATTTTTAAACAAAAATCATACTTTTCATTGAGTGAAAGACAATTAAATTTCACTAAAAATTTCAGATTAAAAATTCAGTATTATAGTTAAAATATTTGAGTGAAAATTAAAATTGCGAAATATTTCAGTCATTAAAATCGTTGTAAATATTTTTGAGTGAAAATTATGGTTGAGTAATTTGTGTTATACTTATTTTTTCAAAATTAGCCTAAATGATTATTACAAGAAAAATTTAAACGAACAGCATTAAAAATGTTTGGGAACACTAATGTTACGCAGACCTCAGTTTATGAACCATGGTTACAGTATACTTTTAGGATATAATAATAAATAAGAAATACGAATATAAGTGAGAGAAACTGATTTTTAAGATATCTTTATTACTTGAACGTGAGATTATAGTAAATTAAACAAAAATATTTCTTTTATTATAATTATATACGAACAATATAAATTGTCATCTGTTTGAATATTTTCATCTTATTTGGAGCTTAGCATTATTGTGCACAAGGTTATGGAGTTTACGATTGAATACAATTTTCACGTCATCGCTTTATAAATATTTTAACCAGATAATGAGTATGGATTGTAAATTTGATAAAAAAAAAATTTAAACACGATTTGGAATTAAGTCAGAAGTTATTATATAGGAATACAATGGCCTTTTATAAGAATGACAAGATCAATATAAACGGTTCTCGCCAAAATAAAGCAGGTTGCCTTCTTTGACGTTCGAAACGAATTAACTACATCCATAATTTATATAGCTCTACAAAACATTTTTACCGGATTTATGTTTTTATAAATCCAATGTTTTTGGGCCAATGTTTTCTCCCCTTTTCCATAATTTTTACTCAAACCGAACTAAATCTCAAACGAAGTAAATTTTACCCAGTAAGCAAGTGGTTTTGACAAACTAGTCAATGTTGAATCATTGAGTAAATTTTGCTGAGGAGCATTAGATAATAATATCTTACAGATGACCGCCGTTAAATACCATAACTAGCTGTACAAAGGCAGGGTACTTTACTTTGACAGATTTTACGTTTATGTTACTGCCTTTTCGTTTAATTTTACATTTTTTTATGAGTTTTTTGACATTTCAACGTCCTAGCTCGATGGTCTAATCTTAGACATTGCAAAAATTAAAAAACAGAAAAAGTAAAATAAAATTTGGCTTAGAGAAAAACATTAAGCAACACTCTCTCTCTCCTGGGATGGAGCGTAATCTATTTTAAATAATGTTTGGGGGCTCTAACTCGTATACTGTGCATTGCAAAAATATTTCTCAACCACTGCTTACGTACATGGATACCAAACTGAAAAAGTCAGGAACTGTTGACAGTTTTTTTTCGACTGTCAAAACGCAGAAACTATGTGTGTGACTTTAGTTTACAGTTCAGCCATTCTTGACAATTCTGCTATTGGATATCATCTAAATCTACAATCTAAAAGGCCAACTTTTAAAATGTGTTCCAATTTGTTAATTGTTATAGTTCCAGCTATTTTCTTTTTCTGCAAATCTGGAATCTGAATCCACCGAGCAATTGGCGCAGTGGTTAAAGCTGCGGTGTTTGGAACGGGAGGTATCGGGTTCGAATCCCAACGGGGGAGGGTTGCAAAAGGATTTTTCATCACCTGAACACAACTATGATGAACACAACTATGACGATGAACACAACTATGACCCCCTGTTGAAGTGCAGAGGTTATGGGCTGAACCATCGTCCATGTCAGTACAGACTGGCATGGAGCAGTGCATTGCGCAGATGGATATTCAAAAATCGCGAACTTGTATTCGTGCGTCCTCGATTTGGCCCTCGTTGGCGTATAGTGAGGACGTTAAAATAACCGCGAAAGAGTTGGGTGAGCTTCGGTCCCAGAAAAAAATTGTAGGGATTAAAACATAAAAAAAAAGAATCTGAATCCAATTCTAGATATTCGGCAGATTCAAAAAGAAGTGTGGAGTAAAGTGTGTACAAGTGAAAGTTGTGGATATTGAAGAAGGGAGTTAAAAATATAATACTTTTCCAGACTAAACTGTGGCGGTAACAACATAGATCTCTTTAATTACAAAATCAAAAATGAATAATGGCCAACTGTGATATCCTCTAGGATTCAATTTTCAGAATTGTTTAAATCTCTTGAAATATAACAAGAAGATGGTACCTAATGGAGAGTTTGTACCATCACTCCTATACGAAATGTCGATTTTTAACGTAATGGTGTAGTTGCAGAAAGAATTTTGACAAAATTACAGACACTGAACTAATAGTTAGAAAACCTATACTTCTGATATTCTTATAGAAGCTTTTTGGTGGTTAGCCTAATATGGTTTTGATGTTTATGTCGCAAATCGAAAATTCCTCAAATCCAAAAAATGTTTGATCATACGTCCATCAAAATGGTGAAATGAAAAGTTTATTAGTTTATGAAAGCATTCAAGTGAAAGGATTTACTGGCTTCAAAGGAGGAAATACTTTTAAAAGAAGCTGAAAGCTCTCGAACGACATGAGCTTTGCAGCAGCGGCACAAAAACAATAAGTTTCTCTTTGAGAGCTCAATTATCAGATTAGTCTGAATATCTGCACATAACAGCGATTATGCAAAACTCGCAGTTATACTATTGGCAGAAATATAAAATTTTGCATAAAAGCTTCCAGATTCACAAAATGATTCACAAGATGATGATGTTTATAACACTATACTAAGCGAGCTTTGATTGTCAAAATATTAACAACCCAACACGTCATCGTTTGGCGACTCGTTGAAACTCGCTGCTTACGTTTCTTGGCGAGTCGTAATCCACTTTTAAATGGCAGTTACTTTTACTTTTTAAGTTGACGTTTTTCTGTATCTTTGGCAAGTCTGTATGCTATCTCTAAATCACAGTTTCATTATTTGTCAAACACACAGCCCTACTAAAAGGAAAAGTAATCACTTAAAAGCTTAGAAAGGTTAGAAAGGAATAAAAGTATCTAGCCTTCTTTTAGTTTTGGTACTAAGTTTGAATCTTTGTAAATTGTAAACCAAGGAGAACTTTTCTCATTGTACAGTTTATTCCACATTCACGCACTCCAAACAAAAAACAAATTTTAAAATCTATTGATCGTGGCAAATTTGATTTCAGAAAAACGAAAACATTTGTTGCATTGGAAATGTAATGGAAACATTTGTTGCATTGAAAATCCAATGGAAACATTTGTTGCATTGACCTTAAGCCGCACTTACTAATTATCTCCATCTGTCTGTATGTATATACTTATATACATACAAGTATGACCTTGATATCATTTGTTTGGCCGATCAGTAAGGTAAACATAACTGATATTGAGAAAAATGCTATAACTACTGTACTAAATTGTAATTATATTTTGTACAGTACACACCATAACTAATTATTTCAAGACCAGCTTAAGTATATGAATGCACAGACGTTTATATTTTGTATACTCGTACATAATTCATTTGAAACATTTATAAATTATTGGCAACATTGAGTAAATAATACATAAAATACATCGTTATATATACAATATTTTATATAAATATTACGAACTTGTTATCATTCCGTACATCAAAGTTTTATGATAAGACAATTCTAAGAAGAGACCATATATAATTATATATTTGCACGGTTATATTACGTGGATATAAATTTGCCGGCCAATATTGTCATCTGTCTACCATACATGATGAAAAAATATTATGTTTAAGGTCGATTTATTTTAAAAACATGGTTTTTGATTGCAGTGCCAGAACAAGGCTAGGTAGGTCAATAATTATTAATTAAAATAGTAATGGCAAGCAGGAGGTTGTTGGCAATTAAATTGAAAGTGGTACTTAAACGACTTTATTACAGAAAAAAAATCGGCTTTTACAGGCCATTACTGGCCCGTACCGAGTCAACCGACTAGTTTCAACTGATTGCAGAATGTAACCAAGACAGCGTACTCGCTGTCCTTTTATATTATGAACGAGGTCAGGAATTTTCATTAAATTCCTGATCTCGTGGTTGAATAAAACTCGGTAAGTGCCGTCATTGTAGCGTTTGGGGCCATATATCATGCGCATGATTCTTTTTTCAAATATTATTAATAACCATCTTTCATACTCATCCATCAGGGACCAACTCTCGTCTTGGGCTCTAAAACCAGTGATCATATATTTTGTTTTGAAATCATTGATTTTGAGACCAACGGCTGAGAATCGTACAAGTGGATCCAGTAGTTCTTTAATACCGTTGCAATTTAGTCCAATTATACAGATACCATCTGCAAATGCTCGAATCTGGTTGGACGTTACAATATGTTGTTCTAAGGTGTTCCACTTATACGAAAGAAAAATTCTCCCATGAGATTAAAGAGTATCGGGGATAGAGTATCTCTTTGCCGTATACCACAGACCTAATTGCAAACATTTCTGATCGATTGTTTTCAACTTTGAAACAACATTGTGACTGCATTGCTGTCATTTTACACAAATGCACATATTTGTCAGGTATTCGCAGACATCGCAAAAGAAACCATAAGCTATCTCGATGAATGGAGTCATAGGCTTGTTGGTATGTCACGAGATGCCTCGTATATTTATAAAGAATCATCCTCAACGAAAAAAGTTGATAAGTGACTGATCGATTTGGACGAAACCGTCCTCGGTGATCACCTATACAATTTCCTCAATTGTTTCTTGACTAATTGTTTTTAGACAAATTGTTTTTAGACAAATCGTTTTTAGACAAATGGTTTTTAGACCAATTGTTTTTGGACCAATTGTTTTTAGATGGATTATTTTTAGTCAAATTGTTTTTAGACGAATTGGTTTAGACAAATTGTTTTTAGACAAATTGTTTTTAGACAAATGGTTTTTAGACAAATTGTTTTTAGACGAATTGTTTTTAGATAAATTGTTTTTAGACAAATTGTTTTTAGACGAACGGTTTTTAGACGAATTGTTTTTAGACGAGTTGTTTTTAGACTAAATGTTTTTAGACCAATTGTTTTTAGACCAATTGTTTTTAGATGGATTATTTTTAGTCAAATTGTTTTTAGACGAATTGGTTTAGATAAATCGTTTTTAGACAAATTGTTTTTAGATAAATATTTTTAGACGAATTGTTTTTAGACGAATTGTTTTTAGATGAATGGTTTTTAGAAGAATTGTTTTCGGCAAATTGTTTTTAGACAAATTGTGTTTAGACGAATTGTTTCAGATGAATTGCTTTAGACAACTTTTTAGACAGATTGTTTTTAAACAAATTGTTTTAGATAAATTGTTTTAGATGAGAAGTCCGCGAATCATCTTAAGAGGCTGCGTTCGTGTTTTCAAGTGTTTATTTAAATAAGAAAGGAATGCTATCCACTATGTGGTCGTGCGCGATCACAAAATACAGCATTCTTACCTCATTATCGGTCACTCGATTTTATCGGGAATAAGGACCTATGTTTTCACATAAGTCAAACTAACTTTTGTCAGCTCTAGTAATAAAATCATCAATCACTATTTTGACGTCGTACTCCTAACAGATCACCCAAATTTTTGTAAAATGAATCTTTTTCTTTGAATTGCATAACATCAGAGGGCGCATGAACACAAATGATTGACAGATTGACTAGTCGCATGCGTATACGTAGCTTACACATACGATAATCAAATGCTTTAAAATCCAGTCTTTTTCTCCTGTGGCCCAAGGAGAACAGCAACACCAAGATTGCCGAAGTCTTTTATAATTTCGACGGTATCTATATTTCTTTTTGTGGTGATTTTAATATTCGGGTTTTTACGGATACGAGTAGTTAGGCCGGTGATCCGACCTTTGTTTAGTCGCCTCCTACGACAACCCAAGGATGCTGTGGTGGAATCCTAAGGATAACATGCTCGTTTAGAAGTTTTTTTCAAGGTATGAGAAAGTGTCTTTCAACTACAGCGACCAAAAAATATCTGATAAAAATATAATGATTCTCTGCAGAGGTAGCTGTGGGGTCGATGGCTTCTTAACTTAACTACTTGAATTTGCATGGTAAAGACCAACAATGGTCTGTAAAGATCGATTAGCATTATTATTATTAGTGCCACACTATTTTTATTTTTTTCGAACTACTTCAACCCATTATTTTATTATTATAGGACGACCGTCGACGAATACATGTAACATATAAATATATTCTTTGTAATAATCAAAAAAAAAAAAATAAAAATAAAAAATCAAAGAAAAACCAAAACCTAAGAACGATATAATAATTCCATTATTTTATGTCCATTATCCAATGGGGTAGCAGCAAAAAGTATAGATTTTAACATAAGATAGAAATTGACATAAGCGACATAAGTTAATAGGTTCGCATGTCAAATAGACATGCAATCTTACTATCAACTCACCTCAAACTCTTTGGATAATTATTGTTATTATTACAATTTAATATCGTACCAGTTCACCCACTTTCTTATATTATGTGAATATACGGTGGTGCGGTATATGTACATACATAAATTCTCTATGTGACCACCATACCACGTATTCGATTTTTTTTATGATTTATGTTATTGTTGTGGTCACCGCGCATATATAATAGATCACCACATGTCAACCCCTTTCTATTCGATACGTATACATACATATATATGAATATGTGCTCTAGTTCAATAAACTTGGATTTAAAGTCGCATTGTATGATTCAAGGATGTCTTAGAGGAAATACGTAAACAATACAAAAAACAAAAAAACTGCATCAATTCAATTCAACACAGCTCATCCTCTTCTTAGTCCGTAATTTGTTTTCATTCATCAAAATCTTTATACAGTGCGTAGAAATTCAAGTGAATGAAAAAAAATGAAGAACGACCACAATTGTATAACAAATGAGACGAGATGATGATGATGATGAATTAGAGATCTTTTCCCATTATATGATACGAAAACATCTTCATCCTTTCGTAAATTGTATATCCTGTCTATTTGTGTATAGTCCTATTGAATGTACGCTCATCTATTGTACATACTTGATCTGTTTTTTTTTGTTTTGTTTTGTTATCTTCCTTTTTTTTTTGTCTTACGTGTTGAAAACATGGAATGAACAATTGGATTTGTAGTTTTGGAACAACAACCACATTTTTAGATATCTGCGCAAAGACAAAATCGTCATGTACATGTATTCGAATTCTAAGAAATTGTGTGTAGTGTGTTTGAACAGTCGTCGTTGTCTTTATGGTGGAATAATTTATATTGAGCACCAGACGACATATAAGTTATATCCAATTTCAACATAAACAAATCATAGTGCAATCATCAATGTTTTTAGATATTTGATTACGATATATTTTTTTTTTGTGATATCCATAAATAGATACATAATATAACGTTATGTATCATGTATTTATGAATCGAATGTAATTTCGTATGCTGATATTATAAAAATATCGTCTTAATCATCAATTCGATAAAATATTAAGGCGCCATCAAAACGATTAAATTTGACCATTATAGATATATGGATTCGGATTGTGTTTGTATTTGTTTATGTTTGATGATCATAATGTGTGATGATTCGATTTTGTTTATGTTGATCGTATCTAATTGAGATATCATAATTTAATGCGAAACTTAACCTTAACATATCGAAAGAAGTGTATTCCAATTTTATTATTAACAATGTTACTATAAACAAAGATTAAAACATGGATACCGCTAAAATTGATCCACAGCCAGGCGTGTTTGATGGCACTATATCAGCTTATATAGCTTTATAGTGGAGATGTAACATTTAGACTAAACATTAAGAGGAATACTGTTAGACGTTCAAACCCACAATAGTACCAGCCAAAGATGAACTCAAGCATGAAAGCTTATGTAACTGGAAGAGCTGAAATGTTTTCTGTCTGCCCAGAATATTTCCATCGATTATTCGAGTGTACTAAATTTACAAAGATGGAAGTACAGAGACGAGAATTTGTGAAAAAATGTAATCGTTGCTTTAATTACTTTAACGACAACCAGATTGGGTGTTTCAGTGCAAATCAAAATTCCGGTGTAGATTATACAACCGAAAGCATTACACCCTACTATACATGAAGGTACACCATCTATCGCCAAACAAACTAGTTTACCAACATCACAATCAGATGACAATAATGTGATGTCTGCAATTGCTAACACCACCATGAAAATAGTTTATACTGCATTACTATACCCACCTCATTAGTATTAGACGGATATAATTTGAATCAAGAATGTCGTGTGCTATTAGATTTTGGATCTCAGGGATTTTTTATTTCTGAAACCCTTTTTCAACGACTATTGTTAAAACGCAAAAATGTCGGTGTCTGGAATACGAGACACGAGAACCACTTACATAAAAGAAATTTTTTTATTCCTTATTTCACCTATAGAACAAAAAAAGTGAAGCCTTGATACTGCCAAAACTAACAACCAAGCAACTGTCAAGCACATTTGTTACTGTAGATATGCCATATTTTGACCAATTTAAGCTAATCGATTCTTATTTTAATCAACCTGACGATATTGATATCCTAATTGGATTAGATCACTTTTTTAAATTGTTGGAGGACTGCAGGATATTGGGAGACCATACTCGACTTTTTTTTTCCTTTATATCCAATTTAGGAGCATAGGGCGTCCACTATTCTGACCAATCTTACTCTATTTGGGGTTATTTGCTTTTATTTCCGTCCATGATTTCCCCAGGTGTTTTGCCTCTGCTAGCATCGTTCTCTTCCATGTCATTGCTGGCCTTCCAACCTTTTTTTTTCCTTCTGGATTCCAGTCTAATGACATCCTCGTTATATCACTAGATGTCTTCCTCAGTGTGTCCATCTCCATTTTCGTCGCTTTATTTCGGTCTCAATGTGTGACTGACATGTTGTTATGTGCAGATTGACGTTAATAATCGTGTTAGGCCAGAAGCACTTATGTATTCGTCGGAGGCATTTGTTTACGAATACCTGTAGCTTCTGTATGATTTTTCCTGTATGCTTCCATGTCTCACACCCATACAGCAGTGCCGATTTCACACATGAGTTGAACATTCTTATTTTTCCTGTCTTGCGCGACAGGACAGAAGTATTCCAGACTTTGTGTAACATGTTGAATGTATATCTGGCTTTATTTATACGTTTGTTTATGTCTTCTTCTGTCCCACCTGTTTTCGTTACTATGCAACCAAGGTATACGAATTCATTTACATCTTCAATTTGTATATTGTTGATGTGTATCGGTGTGGTTATATTTGTGTTGAGTCTCATTGCCTTGGTTTTCTTGATATTAATTTTGAGACCAACTTCATTAGCTAGATCTGATAGCTGTTGCACTTTCTGCTTCATGTCGGAGTGTTTGTGTGTGACCAAGCATATGTCGTCTGCATAGTCCAAATCATTGAGTTTATCAGTTAACCCTCATTGAATGCCATTAGGGGACTTGTTATCTAGTTTCCGCATTACACTGTCTAATACGATTAGGAACAGCATTGGTGAGAGTACGCAACCTTGCCTTACTCCTCGAGTGTTGTAGTATGTTTCGCTTTGTTTGTTTTTGTATTGAATTCGGTTCCCAGCATCCCGATACATTTCTTGGTTGAGTTCAATTAATTTCTTTGGGATGCCTATTTCACAAAGTGTCTGCCATATTGCGTTCCTGTCGAATGCGTGCCATATTGCGTCCCATATTGCATCGTATCGAATGCGCGTTCGAAATCGACGAAGAGCATGTACAATGGTGAATTCCATTTATTGGATTGCTTAGTGATGATACGGATTGTGTTGATGTGATCAGTGCAACTTCTTCCTGGTCTAAATCCAGCTTGTTCGTTTCTTAATTTTGCGAGTACCTTTATTGTTGTGTTGAGGAGGGAGATACTCGTCAGTTCCTACATTCTCTTAGGTCACCTTTCTTGGGTATCGTAATTATTAAGCCTTCTTTCCATTTCAGTGAGATTCTCCCAGAATTCCAGATTTCTTGGATTATTGGTGTTAATATGCTTCCAGTTGTAGATGAATCTCCTTTGAATATTTCGGCGGTTATATTGTCTGTTCCAGCGGCCTTATTGTTCTTCAGTCTATTAATGACATCGTTAACTTCTCGTTCCGTTGGTGGATGGATGTTGCTAGTTTCGTTATTGATTTCAATTGATGACTGTAGATTTTCGGGGTTGGCGATGACGACTTCTTCGAAATATTCCTTCCATCTCTTTAACTGTGCCTCATCTGTTGTTAGTACTTGACCATTAGCGTACTTATAGGTGGTTTATTTGTAATTTTACCAGTGACGTTTCTTACACACTGCGGTGTAGTGCTCGCATATTTTGGATTGCTGCTGCCTCTTCAGCAGCTTTGAGAATGCTTTCTGTATATTTTCTTCGATCATTCCTTGCCATCTTCTTTACTTGACGCGCTCTTTCTTCGTATCTATGTTTCACCTCTTCCGTGTTATGTTGGCACATTTGCAACTTAAATGGACGGCGTTCCTCAACTTTTTGCCATGTATCATCACTGATCCAAGGTTTCCGATTGTATTCTCTGTTGCCAAGTACGTCCATGGCAGTCTTGATGTAGGCTTCTTCTGCTTGGTTCCATCATTCTTCTATACGGGTGGTTTCAGACTGGAGATTGAGTTGGAGCGTTTCATTGAAAGTGTTTCTTGTTTCAGTGTCTCTCAATCTATTTGTCTTCGTATGTTTCACAGCTGCTGGCATGATCTTGAATTGTGCTATTACCAGTTGATGATTGCTGTATACATCTGCGCCCCTCATTTTTCTTACATCTTGTAGTGATGTGAGAAATTTCTTATTGATCATTACGTGATCTATCTGATTTTTAGTTCTGCCATTCGGTGATGTCCATATGTAATTATGTATATTTTGTGTGGGAGCCTACTGCCGCTTATGAACAATTGATTTGTGCTACAGAAGTCGACAAATCTTTCTCCATAGTTATTTTCCACAGAGTCCAATGCATTTTTCCCATGATAGTGGTTTGGATAATGTTGTCTGTACCAATTTTTGCATTGAAATCTCCTTGTATGATTTTGACGTCATTTCTGTGCGTTCTTGCTATTGTGGCTTGTAACTGCTCGTAGAACCCATCTTTTGTTGTATCTTCTGCATCTTCTGTTGGGGCATAGCACTGAATGATAGTTGTGTTTCTTATTTTTGAATAGAACCTTGCCACTATAATTCTGCTGTTAACTGGTTGCCATTCCATCAATGCTTTCTTTGCTTTATTTATTGTTAATATGCTCACGCCTTGTTCATGTGTGTCGTCTCTACCAGAGAATATCATATAATTTCCATTGTTCGTGTTTATTTCTGCACTGTTTTTCCATCTGACTTCACTGAGGCCGAGAATCTCGATGTTTCATTTCCTTCTCTACTTGTGCTAGCCTTGATGTTTCTGTAAGAGTTCTGATATTCCAGTTTCCGATTTGTGTCCGTGTACGATTTTGTGCCCAATTTTATGTTCGTCTTATATTATTGGGACATGATTGTACTTTCATGACCAAAGTTCCAAAAAAGACTGCTGCATAATATGACATAATATGTCAGAACCCTGAACTTGGCGGGATCAGTGGAGATTGGTCAAAGGTCTCGAGTGTAGGACTACTTTCACTGGAACTAAAACCGTTTTTAATTCCTCGTATATAAGAGTAGAATTATCGAGAATTAGATTTGAATTATGATTAGCAGACTTTACCGCTGCCGTTCACAAACCTACGAATCTTTTCTAGCTTCCGATGGAATCTGACAAAATATACAATATGGTCACAAAATAGCGTATGATAAAGGCCATGACGACCAAAAAAAAATAATTGGCAATTGTTTGGCAATAATATGGGATACCTAACATTGAACGACAAGTCTGCTTCTTTAGTCGTCTAGCACCCCGTACAAGTTGTTGATCATGTTTTTGGAAAGGTATTTGGTATACATGCCAAAAACATCATACTGCATAATATAAATGAAGGATCTTTGCGTTCGAATAGGATGGCATTGAAATTTGTTTTAATTCCCCAAAAAAAAAAAAAAAAATCAGCTAGCTGATTTTAATTATACTCGTTAGTCAATCCCTGAAGCAAAATCAACTGAAGCAAAATGACTCCATTAAATGAATGAAGCATCGCTCAATTAAAAACATTTTAAATTACAGAGTCTGTCCAGCAATACCCGCCAGCTAGCTTGATTCCTAGCTTCGAAACGATTCAATGGCCCTAATTCAATAATAAGAATGCGGCTAAAATTTCAGCTGCACACAGTTTAACTCGCAGATCTAGCACAGAGCAAGTGACATACGATTCCTTGACGGTTCGATACACAACTCACGTAAATACAAGATCTTGCACTGGTTGGTAATTATAGCTACACAATTTTTTTCCATAGATGTTTATTTGCTTGTGGTAATGGCTCATTCCTCCCATAATTTTAAATAAACAAAAATATTGCATGAAGATCTTGCTCAACACCACAACAAATGAATTTTACAAACCTTAATGCTTTATCACTTATAGCGGTTGCGTGTTCTCGGTGAAATATCAAAACGGAAAACAGCTTCCTCAGGCTGCCAAGATTGTGAAATCAATTTTGATTCTTGCTTCATTAATTTCCGTAGGAATTTTCTCCAATAAACGAGCATCGTTAGGAGCCTTCTTGTAATGGTCAAATTCTCCAGTTTTTGATGTCTTTAACTTGGCGTTGAAGCCGTAAGGGTAGTTTAAAAATACTTCAGTGGCAGTTTAAAAATACAACAAACTAAACCAATAGTTTCTCACACTCTTGATCCATGGCGGGTATCATTTTGTTACTATAGTACCCTTAAAATGACCAACATTTTTCTAGTTTCCGGCACAACATCTCTGCCTTCCAAGTTTAGCTTAATGGATTTTGAGCGAATTATGAGTAAGTTTTACGTGCGGTTGGAGCCTAATAATTGGAATAACATTTCTGCGGCAATCCAAACTTCGGTGTGGCCTGAGCGATTCAAGTCGAGGTCAGCTATGGCCATGTTAGCTGAAAATTTCCATGCCCTAAAATATCAATACTATTTCAATGTCAATTAGACGAACATCTCCAAATCCACTTTGTATGAACTAAACCTAGACTCAAGACTCAATTTTTGTGTTTAACTCAAGTTTAAATTTCGTTTAACCAATTGTGGATGTCAATGTCTGTTCTTTCTCTTTTTAAACCCAGAATGTCACTTATAAAGCTAAGCCGCGATGTCGAATTGAGAAATAAGCGCCACATATAATAATAACATCACTATACAATAACAAGCATTTCACATGGCAGTTGCCAAAATTACAGAAGCTGGAACAGGTGAAACATGGAGTGATGTGAATAATGTGGTGATGTCTTTATTATTTTGTGTGGGTTAACCTGTGGACGAATGAGCTACTCTGCCTTTTGCACTGGATTACTGTTTTCCAAGGTTCGATGATTTTTTTGTAGACCGTTAAAGCAAAGCGGATGCCTTTTTACGCCATCAAAACACAATATAGAAGCCATCATGTTGAGTTTTTGGCACTAATAAATGTTTGTTCGGCATTGCTACGCACGCAACAACGTTTTTGACTATTTCCGTTGTTCACGACAAATTTCTTGCTATCTAAAGACAAACCTCGCTTGTTATAGAACAAGTCTTAAAATCCGACCAATTAGAAAATTCTATGCTCTCAGCTTCGTTTTTAAATTTTGATAATGAAATCGCAATCAAGTTTGCCACAAAGCAAAGCTACCAAGAATGCAATGGCCATATCCTCATGGCCCAGTGCCAGTAATCCAAAGAAATTTGAATCGACTATATAGATATTTCAACGAAACAGACATTTTTTTGTGCTTTTCAAAGAAGTATCCAAATAGTTGGATACTTTTATAAAAATGCTCATGTAAACTGCCACAAAACTCAATCAATTTGCTCAATTATTTCTACACATTAGAAGTCAAAATGTCACTATTAACACTTAAATAAGAGCTTTCCTGATCCAAAAAGTTTTGTGTTTTTGCTCTGATTGGTACTTTTATAAAAATATCCTGTAAAGTGTATAACATACTGTACTAAAACTCAATAAAATTGCTCAATTATTTTTATACATTAGAATTATTTATGTTATTATTAACACTTAGATTCGAGCTTTTTCTGAACCAAAAAGTATTTGAATAGTAGCTTAATTGATACCTTCTACAAAAAGTTTTTGTAAACTCTTAACCACAATAAAATTGCTCATTAGTTTGTGTACTTTAGAAATCAAAATATCTCTATTACCACTTATATTTGAAGTGTACCTGATCATAGCAGTGTCCAAATAGTGGCTTACTACTGCCTTTAAAAATGCTTCTGTAAATTGTATATATTATACCAAATCTCAGTCGAGTTGCTCAATTATTTTGATACATTTAAATTTAAAATGGCATTATTAACAGATAATTTCGAGCTTTTAATGATCAAAATAATGTTTGAATCCTCTATAAAAAGAGAATCAATGTCTTGACTCCTCTTTAAAAAGCTAGTTTAAACTGTATATTTTCTTCCGAAGTTCATTAAAATTGCTCAAATATTTTAAGCTCTATAAACACTTAGATTCGAGGGATACCTGACCAAAATGATGTAGCAGCTAACTTATACCGTTAAACAAACCTCAACCAATTTGCTCAATAAAATTGCTCAATTATTTCTATACATTATAATTAAAAAATGTGACTATTAATATTTAATTTTAAGGTTTCCTGGGTCCAAATAACAAAAGCTTGTTGATTATTCTAAAAAAAGCTTTTAATCTGGATATAATGTGTCAAAACCCAGTGAAATTGCTCAATTATTTCTATACATTAGAAATACAAATTTCTCTATTAACACTATACTTCTCTATTTTGATGTTAAGTGTACCTGATCAAAAAAGTATTCAGATAGTGGCTAATTGATACCTTTATAGGAAGCTCCTATAAACTGTAAATAATTTACCAAAACTCAATCAATTTGCTCAGTTATTTCTATACAATAAAATCAAAAAATTTCTTATATTTTGTAGTCTGCAAAAATGCTTGATTTAAGGTTTCAAATCCCAATCGACTTCTAAGCTTTCACCTTAATACGCAACTTTACTACTTATTAGTATAGACAGGATATTTGTTGAATCCAAAGCTTTCGAAATAATTTTTTTTTTTAAGAATTAAAAATAAAAGTTGAATTACCTAAAACACAAGCGAAACCTGCAAGTCGAATTACCAACTATATACTTTGTAAACGATTTAAAAAAAGTAATTTGGCTTCAAATATGTCACGTTTTGAATTTGAACTGTCAATTTTGTTTTATATACGCATACCATAAAAATGTATTCACATTTAAAAAAAAAATAAAAATTTCTTTTCGAAAGCTTATTATGATATTTAATTTGTTTATTTCTTTTATTTTATTTTCCCATTTTCCAATGTTATAATAATAAAAAATAAAAAAAAACGAAAAACTTTTCCAAAATAACAATCGCACACAAAAGGAAAACGAATACGAAAAAACTGCTTATAAATATTTAAGTTGATTTTTTTTAAAAAAGTTTGACACTTTTTTTCATTAGCTTTAATAGCAGAAACGAGCTTTTGCTAAAAAAGCAACACAAGCAAACATTATTATTGGAAAAACGGTTGAATACGAAACAGAAACTAAAAAAAAATTGGAATTCTTAAACTTTTTTAGTTGAAGGCATAAATTGTGATTATTATTAGTTCTGATTTCAATTTTAAAAAGTTCTATAGAATTTTTTATTTAATTTTATTTCGAATTCAAATTTTGACTCTTGAATCTATAATAATTTTAATTTCATTTCGGTAGACTACCGCTGTTCTAGAGATTTTTTTTTGTTCTACTAGAATTAACCTTTTTTCCATTCATCATCAGAAGACATCAAAATGCGATGGGATACTACCTAACTTTGTTTACTACGTGGCTGGTCGTGTGTATAAGAAACAAGCGGATTTAGAAAAGAATTGGAAGATACTCCATACTATTCATACTATATACTCCAAATTTTATACAGATTCGTTTTGATACTTTTAGCCAAGCGTTGCCCGGTACTACCATAATGCAACATTGATGGTGGAGTAAAAATCTTCTAAAAGGATATTAGGCGATGCTGCCGGTTCTTATAGTCTATAAAATAAAGACAGACGTAACCATGCTGGATTCACCAGTATGATTTACTAGATTGATGAATGATCTTCCATTGTTCAGTGGCCACATCAAATAAGTCAACTGCTTTAAGCCCTCCGCGCATATCATATTGACGATCGAGGAAAATATGGTGCTCTTTCAAATATTTCATAAGCTGGAAATTAATTATGGTCTTAAGCACTTTAGAAAGCACCAAATTAATAGCGATTGGATATTAATTTGAAAGATCCCAAAAATTATCTTCTTTATTTTAGCTCAAAATGTATGGTAGCAGTTTTCCAGATCAAGAAGCAAATGTTATAAGACGAAAGTGACTTTGACAGTAATTTACATCAGTATTTGAGATGCTTCTTAATGTTAAAGTTTGCAAGGACTTTAGCGACAACTTTAAGCCTGACCATAGTGCGGCGCATCTTCTTTTAGAATTGATAAAGATGGTTTCAAACTATTCAAGAAGTTTTCCTAGACTTTACGATCAAAAGACTTAAAGGTGGTTAAAGCGAAATTGAGAGTAATTTAGTAGAGTAGCTACCATTTTGCTTATTATGTCGATTTCGATTGAAGAATAAAACTTGCACTGAGTGCAAAAAGGGTACTCGATTTACTCTGATTATGTTCGATTGATGAAAAAAAAAACTGCTCTGACAGCTAATTTGACAGCTCTAGTGCAAGTTTTGCTACTCGAGGTTTTTTGGTACTTTACACACACCAACAAATATTCTGTTTATTTGTCAATAAATAATTTGTCAGTGACGGTTAATTTGTTTAGCGGAAAATTTGAAATATAATTTAATTTGAAATAAAAAAATCTTAAATTTGAAATGTAATTTTGCATTATAGTTTGTGTGTAATTTTTATGCAATTGCGTTTAAAGTTTCTGTTAATTTTCTGTAAATTATTGTTAATTTTTTATTAGAATTTTTGGTAGTCAATAGATTTTGGCAAAATACATATTTTGACAGAACACATAAACACATGCATAAAGCTGTCAGAGTAATTTTTATGTTCGTTTGATTGAAAAAATCAGTGTACTCGACCAGAGTGGGGTAAAAATAAATCGAAATCGACATTAGTAATCATAGTGCTTTTTAATAATATCGTAGTTATAGAAAACGATGATAATTTCAATATTACAAGCAATATGCTAAATATTAACTTGAGTGGAAATAATCTGGCCTCAAAAATTGATTAACGAGTAGTCGAGGTTTCAGGTGGAAAATAAAACCGTTACTATGGAAATGGATATTGTGACAAATATATATGGTAGATGTTGAGAAGAGTTTTCGTTAACTCGTGGAGATCTTTGGAGGGTGTCAAATAATTGATTCCAATTGAGTTTGATTAGATGCGTCATTTCTAAATTGACATAATATTTTTAAAATAAATAAAATGGTCAAGTGATGTCCAAAAAATAAACATATGGTGAATCTTACAAAAAATTACAGTAAAGCGATCAACCAACACTTCTCAACACACACAAAACTTCAAACTGTACACATATTATAGATTCAAAATAATTATTTAACACGAAAATTAAATAAAATAACCGTTAATCTAAAAAAATACTTCATTGTACAAGAAAATCCAATTGTTATACATATACTCCCGAGCAATTAAATTGACTCAAACCGCCCGCATGGAGATGGAGCCAATACGGGCCAATTTGCTCTTTGAAGAGAATTCAGAAGGTTTCAAGAAACTGATACCTCTGATTGGAGATCACCTACCAGTCGGTATTAGTGTACATCTGAGAGAAACGATATATTTATCGCCCTAACGTCACAGCAAAATTGCCATCTCCCTGGCGTCGATGTGCAGCAGGAGCTAAAAAAAGTTCGAGATGTAGCTGTTAATCAATTGATAGTAAGAAGACGTTTGAAGAGACTTAACCTCACTCCAAGACGGACCGCTTAAGTCCTAAAATTGACAACACACAACCGTAAAGAGCGGCTCGAATTTGCTCACGAACACATCAATTGAAGCATATAGCAATGGAGGTTGGTTGTTTTCATTAACGAGTGCAGAATATGTCTCCATGATAGTGATAGGAGAGGCCAGGTCTACCGGCGTTCGAAGAGCGATTTTCGCAGTGCTGGTTGGCTGAAACAGTTTCGTACGGTGGCGGGTAAATAAACCGTTTTTTTGGAGCTTATGGAAGCTGTAGAAGAGTTTTAACCGCTGTACTTTATATCGAAGCCATTTTCTTGGATCATGTAGTGCTCTACGGACAATGTTTGGTATTCCGCAGCTCGAATCACTCGGCAATTCAAGGATGAGGTTGGACACAAGACGATGAAGTGGCCAGCAATCAGTCCAGACCGGAAACCAATTGAGCATATATGGGACGAACTAAAACGGAGGGTTCAAGCTAGAAATCCAGTTCCAGCTATAACCGTTACACCGAAAAACACCTCACTGCAGTTACAAGAAAACAAAATTGAAATACCACATATTCTTATGACACTACAAATGTATGCTAATTAAAAACATAAAATTTAATAATTCACTTAATAATTGAATTGAATCAAAGCCTTCTATATAGACAAAGCCGCAAATCCGTAATCATCAAAATCGGACTTAAAATATAGAAATAGAAAAATGGAAAAACTTTTCATACAGATCGTACAAAAAAAAATTATGATTAGGTGGCTGTAGCCGATTCGATCTCAATAATTTAACTAATATCCTGCCTTATATCTTTCCAAGTATATATCAAAATGGATGTATTGGAGCCCGGCACTTTTCCGAATATCCTGCTTAATGCTTGGCTGTACATTCTAAATCAATCAATATTCAACTGTGCGATGTTATCGCTTTGATGGTTGATGAAAAAGAGATCGTACAAGAGCGAACTTATAATAATTAGTAATTTATCTTAACAAATTGTGTACTTTAACATAATCTAAATATTAGTTTGACATCTATATGTTTTATAAAAAGGACACCAAATTTTAGGTGAAATAGGCACAATTTATGGATGGATCGTAACGTTAAGCCGGTTGTTGTTTGTAATGTTACTATTCTCATCCAATGGTTTGCACCTGGACGCATTGTAACAATTCTAACAAATAGTCATTTCACACAGACCTCCACAGACCTTCTTCTTGTGGTGATTTTGGTGGATAAAATGGAAACTTATGTGGTTTCTGTTGAGAAAATCGAAAATTGCTTTAGTATTTTTATAATAAATTAGTAAATTAGATTTAATTGATTTCTTGCACCGACAAAATTTGACCCATTGTCACTGTGAATTTTTTAACATAACCCTCTTCTTGCCACAAATCTTCGAAGCACAGCAATAAATGCTCCGGATGTGAAATCAGTGAGCAATTCTAAGTGAATTCTTAGTGCTAAGGCACACAAATAGGCAAATGTATGTCTTTTGGCCTCTTCCTTTGATGGTTCGGTGAGTTGAAAAGGGACCTGAATAATCTACTTCTATCTTAAGAAATGCTTGTATTTGAGCAACTCTTAGCGCTGGCAGGTCACCCATTATTTGATTCATTTCTGTGGCTTTCTTTAACTGACGTACATTTTAAAGTCCTCTTACTCGTAGTATGCCAAACGGATCAATGAATGGGTGCAATACTTTTAAGGTCTAATATTTCTGTAACTTATTGTTGAATTAAAGACCTTTAGTTTCTCCTGCAAAATGCTTCTGTTAAATGAGGCGTATTTGAGCATTAATGAGGTGGCCATTCGTTCTGATTCTTGAACCAGCTGGGTCCGTTCCACCACAGATTGAGTAGAGTAATTGATCTGTTGCATTCCCGTAGCATCACAATCAGCTTGGTTGTCTTGTGATTTGATATTACTCCACTGGTCTATGTGCTTGTTCGTAAGAATTTCTTCAGTATTGTTACCCACAAAAGTATTCCAATGTTTTGAATGCTCGGACGACCAATCTAATAATATTGTTTAATCAGTCCACGCAAAGTGTTACTGATGGTTGAACCTAAACAGTAAGTGGTTAACAGTAAAGCACCATGGAGTTCCAGTCTTGATATTGATAACTGTTTAACAGGTGAGACCTTAGTCTTAGCTGTTAATAACCTGACACTATTTGTTCCATTAGATTAAACTATTCTGGAATACATGACAGCAGAATTCTTTACTGGCATTGGAGAACCCATGTAGTTGGCATAAGTTGCTCTTTGACACTCTTTGAAGCTTAATGTTGATTGGGTTGTTTAGGGCCATATCTCCAAACTATTATTTGGTATTTGACGTCTTCTTTAGAACGATATAAATTAGCTTAAAGCGCAGCTCCTATAGGATACCGCCAGACAATCGTTAAGGGATTATCAGTAAAATCTTGGTATCTTGGTGGAACCATCGAACACAAGTCGCAACTTTTTGGTAGTTCTTGAAGATTTTAAGATGTCGTAACGTGGATAATAATAGCAAGGTAACTGTTGATCCGCGTAAGTAATTTTTTTCATATGTCCTAATTTGACATAGTCTTTAATGAATTCCTTGTACATGACATAAAATTCTTCAAAAATTTTCTCTCCGTAGACCAAATTCTTTGTTTAAAAACTATTCCTTGTCCTTGTCTTTTTCCCGATTCTTGATAATCGTATGACAAACCAATTTCCTTAAACTAAAGTTTTGAAACCTACTAAAATTATTTCAATATTTCTTAAAAAAAAAAGTGTAACTGTCAATATACCGAGATGAAACGTGTCAGACCTATTTACAGCCATATTAATAAAGCAATCGCAACCTAAATAAAATTACGATTTTATCCTACTAATTTCAGGATCATTGAAACGATTCGATTTATAGTATTTCACCATGTGACATTTTCATTTTAAGAAAAATATTCTCCCACTTAAAGATTGAAACCCTACCAAGTTAGTTGTTACAATTTTCTATTTAATGACAACCGAATTGTCTTATACACATGATTCACCCACCTACACACACACAAAAATAAATTATTTTAATTGAATTCCTGATTGAAATCTTAATTTTTTTTTACCTTAAAGTACTATAAGAAACCTGCATAATTATGGGGTAAAATAGTCACCTACAAACGAAACCACATAAATGTAGTGTTTACAATCGCGCGTATAGTAAAAATGAAAGATAATTAATGTTATATTCGAGCGACTAATACAACAACAAAGAAATCAAAAGATTTCAATATAAATTGAGCAATAAAAAAAAAATGATAGAAGTAAAATTAATTCTCCCTTTTTTTATGTATACTTCTGTAAAATCCCAACTACTTACTATCTTGTGATTTTTCCACCCCCCGTCCACACGAACATATTCATTTCCAATTAAACTAACTATCGTCTATTATTATTTTGTTATTACGATTATGATTTCACCCTCAACTCAACTTCAGTTAAAAAATAAATAAATTGAAACACTTTTGACCCCACTTATGTTGCATAAATATTATTATTATTATACATGTATCACTCGACTAAAAGCGGTTTATATTGCACTACTAATTGAGTATAATTTTTCTCTTCTTCTAAATTATGGAAGCAAACCACATCTAAATTATTCACAGTTCAGTTTAAACGTTCTATTATCGACCCACGTTTTGGGGTGGGCATTCGCATATGCTACTTTTAAAGTATTTAAAAATGAGCATGATATCCTTTGAACTACACCACACCATTATTGTCTCACCGTAGTGAGGCGACTAAACAAAAATTGGATATTTAAACTGACAACCCACATTCTTAAAAAAGCTGATTAGTAAAAATTCCAGCAAAAAAAAATATGGATGCTGCCAAAATTTAACTGGAACTGAGCCATGAAAGAGTAGTGCTTGTAACGTAACTTTCAAATATTGGAGACCATGTTTGGTTTTTTTACAGGACCCCAGATTGAAATAAGGCTATTTAGGATTTTAAAGCAGTCGATAATCGTATGTGTATAAGCAACGTTTACGCATGTGACTGTTTAACTAGCGGCCTAGCATATCATATGAATTCCCGTGTCCACTAATGTAAGGCAACCCACATTTTACAACTGTTTAAATGATCTGTAGGGATCCATACCGGACCACGTCGTAAGAATTGTGATTGGTGACTTTAATGCTAGAGCTGGTAAACACTTGTCTAACGTTTTCATTAATTGATTGACCTGTAGGAACAAACTCTAGGCATATCTCTCGGATAACGCCGGGCCTATTTCTACAGTAGTTTTACATCAAACTACGTCATTGTAATTACAAGAAAATCTAATTGATTTCTGGTAAAAACTAGACTGGTTTATGTAAAAATAAAGTCAGAAACTAGCAACCGGCAATGGAATAAAATGATGAAAAATACGGGACATAAAAGTGCATCTTAATTGCCGCTGGTAATCTTGCTTTTTTATGTTCCAAGTTTACTACTTCAGTTTAAATATCTTGCAAATGACAAGATGAGGACGATGAGGATAAGTAAAGTGCATGATTTATGGCTTTTAACATGACAGTGACTACATTTACCGAGTCTTTACTTTCTTCGGTCACGAGATCAGACAATATGATGAAAATTCCTGATGTTGTTCATTAAGTAAAAAGACATCGAATAAGTTTGCTGTCTCGGGGTATAGATTGACTTGGTTTCCATATGGATTGTCTAGCACAATAGGAAGGGCTAGCCTGGATTTGATTTGAATTAATGATATTTACGCAATTGATTAAATTTATCAATGAAAATTGGAAAAATTGTAACTAAAAGATATCCTGTCTAAGTAAAGGATGTGATTGTCAATGTAAAGTCTAGAAATGTCATAACTCAATTGGTCTTTTTTTTACTATGCTGTTGACGTTAGTTGCTAAGGCTATGTTGATTTGAGATGGGTGGTTGCTAATTACGACTAAAACTAATTACGATTAGTGGTGTGTTGTTAAATTTTAGGTACTTTTAGGCCATTGACATTTTAAAAATCAGAAACTACACATAATAAGTGTAAGTGCAGATTTTGAAATGATGTATGCGCCGCAGTTTTTTATGAATCAAATCTATTTCTGATCTCGCTCTACGACAGTTGTATCTCGCTCTACGACAGTTAACATTTACTGAGCTAAGATTTTTTGAAACTGTGATGATTTATTAGTAGTAAGTACTTGTGTAGCAAGTAATTTGGATCCAAAGACTTGCAACTAATGGTAATATCTCATTATTTAAACCAAAAAGTATTGAATTGGCAATACTCTGACAAGTTTGTTAAAATGTTTAGTATGCTTCTGTTGAAATTAAAAACTGATATTGACCAAATATTGTATATTGACCAAATTTGGAACATAACATTCAAAATTTAGTAAATTCAGAATACCGGTCAAACTCTGAAAGCTATATCACAAATTTTCCAAATCCTGCAAATAGGAAAAACCTCCAAATATTGAGTTTAAATTAGAAAGCCTCTATTTCGTTAAAATATGGCAGAGTTTCTATTTCACTAACCAGTCGGATTATTTCTTTTTTACCTAACAGATTAGAGTTTATAACTCCTGCCTTAGCTAGCTGGGCGCCTCTTACTACCTCCTTCAATTCTTCCTTTAATAACTGAAAGCGGTTAAACATAGTTTGCTGAAATACTTCGTTTTCATTTCCATCAAGGTATAGCTGGATTTCATTATGCTGTCTGAGTATCTGTTGGATCTTCTGGGTAATAGCTGTATTTATCTTGTACCGCTCATTGTTGTTTTCTATTATTCTATTCTGACTATTGAGTATCGTGTCCCAGTCTGTGGTGTCTGGTGAACCAGCGACCCACTTCCATGCTGAGCCTGAGGATTAATGTCCTTTATTTCTGTTTGGATTCTGGACAAAATTTCTTCACAGCAGCTAAGATCTATTTGGCAGATTATCTTAAAATTTCCACTGATGATATTTCCATTCCCTTCTTTCATCAAGATTGATGAAAGAAGGTGGTGTTGTAGTGGCAGATGTTCAGCGACGTGACCGTCGTCCAACAGCACAAGCTGGAAAGAAATGAGCTTTTATTTATTGTTGTTCTTGATATGCGTTTTATGAATCCACCTTCCGGAGTTAGTGATCACTGTGACTTTGTTATATTTTGATTTAGTCTCTTTCCTGAATTTTGGTTTATTTTTTCACTGTATTTGTTTAATGGCCGTATATATTGTTTTTCCTACTTCGTGCGTTTTGGCTCACTCTTTTTAACGTTTCCCCTTTACATTTAAGTTTTTGACTATGGTTTGTCCTTTCTACGAGGGCTTCATTTATTTTTTCTTTGAAGTTCAACAAGTCCTGTTAATTAATGCGTTGTGTTCGTCTGAGGAAAATATCTTATGGTTTTTTCCCAATAACAGAATGTATTGAGTTATTATACCTATCGACTGTGACATTGATCAGTTCCTTTATTGTGAGGTCCTAATAACTCAAACTGGATACATCTCAGGATTTCTATAGGATTGTTGAATGGATCCTGCCTATTGTTCCATTTACTTCGCTTCTATTCGTTTGGGTCAAGTACACATTTATTCCGAGGGTTTTATGTAATTGGTGGATGATTGGGCTTATGAAACTAGGCTCATTGTCCATTACCAATGAAAGTTTTTGGTGCTGTGAAATAATGCAGCATCTTATTTATCTTCCCCCGCAAATGTAGAACAGATCAGTCCTTTATATGGAAAAATTTCGTGAATTTTGAAAATTTATCCACGCATGTTATACATTTTTCGTCTTTTATGTCGATAATATCTGAGAGAAGTAGTACCTTTCCAAAATCTGCTCTTTATCCTTTCAATTACGGAGAGTTCTTCGGTGTTCTTTTTCGATGATTCGGAAGATCCTCTATGACTCTTCGTGTTAGTCGAACATTGTAATTGGTGAAGTCTTGCTTATAAACTTCTTGAACTATCCGCATGTATTCCTCTAGAATTTTGATGCCATTCAGAAGGGTTGGGTATATCTTCCTTTTTACGATTTTCCGTAGTTTCTCTTTGTTTATTTCTTGTAATGTTATGTAATGTCGATAATAGTTACGATTTGGTTCCTCGTAGATGTACATATCGTTGCCTATTGTGAATATTAGTTATATTTTAAAAACGTTTATTGGTGATTTACAATGTTGAATAAGCTGTGTTCCATCTTCTTCTGCGCTGTGTATTGTCCCGCTTCATGATGAGGACAGGTTGTTTACTTGAGTTGAGATTTTTTCTTTCAGAGGGATGTCGATGCTAGGAGAGATAATTAGTACATTCTTTCTCCTGTCTACTATTGCCTCCATCTTTTTTAATGTATCATCTCCAACGATACCGTCGAACGAGGTTAGTCCGGGTAGGATGAAAAACTCGACTAAAATGTCATTCCTAAATTTCTTAAAGATCGATGCTGTTATTTTATGGTTTATATTGATATTGCCTCCGGCTGACTTGACCGTGAATGGTTTATTTACGAACTTAGCACCTTTCGCGAGTTCTTTTCTTATAAAATTCTTGTTAGCACCCGTGTCCACTAAGAATTTTTTAGATTTTATTGTTGTGACACTTGTATTCTACGTAGGGTAGAATACAAGTGTCACAACAAAACAATTTTAAAACTCATAATTTTCTTTCTCTGTTCCAATTGTTCTATAAGTGGAACAATCATTGTTGTGCATTGACTCGTTTATATCCATTGGTGTGGGTGGCTTTGGATATACTGATCTTGGTGGTGGCATTTCCACTTCCTCTTGTTGCGGTTGTAGTTGCTGTTGTTGTTCCTGAGATATACTATATCTCAAGTTTTTCTGCTGTAGAGATAGTCCAGGCAGTGGTTTTAGTATTTCCTGTTGATACCTTTTTTGTGGAATTTGATTTATAGGAATTGTGACCATATTGTTTACGTTTCGGTTGTGTATCGTTAGGTTCCTCAAGTTGAGTTTCTGGATTTCTAGGCATGATGCATATCATGCCTAGAATGCATATCATGCTCTTCAAACGTCTATAACTTGATAGGGGGGGGGGGGGTCTTCACAGTGCGAAGTGGTAGAAGTAAAGTCATATTCGCTTTGATCAAGGAATCCAACGGTACTATTCGTGTCAGCCACTTTAGGGACATCCTATATATATATATATATATATATATATATATATATATATATATATATATATATATATATATATATTTATATATATAAATATAATATATATATATATATATATATATATATATATATATATATATATATATATATAATTGTCTCCTTATCCAAAGTTTTACTAAACAACTCGTAACTTCTTTGCAACGTTAAACGAGTTATGCCTGTTCAAACTATAAAAAAAAATTACGTTAAAAACACTTCAAAGCTTTTAACAACTAAACGTTATATATGTATGGGAAAGAGGGGACTGTATTAAACTACAATCACCTTACCCGAACATTTTTTTGTACTGACATTGATGCATGAAACATTTTTTGAAGTCTAGTCTAGTCAGTAAAGTTGAAAGATAGATGATAAAAGCACACAGGTGAAGATTGGTTGCGTGTTATTAAAATTTAGTTGTAATTAATTATAACAGGATTCAAAATGAAATGAAAATTTTTAGTTTAGGAAGGAAATAGATTTAACTGTATACATACATGTATATATATATATATATATATATATATATATATATATATATATATATATATATATATATATATATATATATATATATATATATATATATCACTATCAAGATTTTGAAGATTATAACAATAAACCTAAATATTGCTATATATTGTTCTATTCGGAAACCGTTTTAGCCTTAATTATTCTAATATACATGACATTACTATGAATTGACTAAGGAATATTGGCACTCTGCTGTCAGTGGCATATTTTAATTTAACAAGTAATTGTAATTAGAAGTGTAGAAATACCAAAAAGCACAACGTCATTTGGCGAAAAAATAGTGTAACTATATAAAGTTTCCAACCGTCACACTCTATCACTGTCTTTTATTAAAATTGACCTATTAGATGGTGCTAGACTTGCCGTGACACCTGCCATTAATTTGTGTATTTTATTTTAAAATACGAATGCTGATTTTGACTATATAATCTCTAGGTAGTGCCTAACATACGTATTTAAAAGGCGATAACTCAGTAACGTTAAAAAAATTTGTGGTTAAATTAAAAGTCTTAGATCTTCAAGCGTCAAAGTTTGTTTCCGTTTAGGAATCAAAAAACATTTTTTCAAAGATGATTTCGGAGCTTTTTTTTAAATTTAATAATTTAAAAATAAGCATCGCATGTCACATGCTGACTGTGTATGAGGCCGAACAGTTATATTCCAAGGCACATGATACTCTTCTTCTGATTTACACTACCTCTATTGCCCTATTAACTCTCTAGGTTACACTACCGCATTAATTGTACCACTAAGAAGCAATTGTAATTATGTTGACCACACTTAGTTTAGATGTGAACTACTCTCCAGAATTTCCAGTTAAATCTATCAGTTAGATATTTAAATTGTTTACTGTTCACCTGGATAAATACGTTAATTTTGAATGAGAGCTGATTCTTTAAATCAAAAAACCAATTTTAAATGTTTTTAGGCTATAACATTATTCTAAAAAATTTCAACGCACCCCACCTACCCCATGCTTAAATGACAAATGCGTATTATTCCAATTAAAATGATTTTTCTTACTGTGGACTTGGCAGGGCTCCCAGATTTTATCAAAATTGATAATGACCGCGAATCATTAGTCGATCTCTATTTAATGCTTAAAATTTTTAGTTTTAATTAAATAGATCGGTTCTAACCCTAACATGGTTACCTTCTCATATAGTGTTATCCACATCAAACAAATGTAAGGCAAATAGATTTTTCCGTTATGATTAGAACTTTAAAAACGGATGAAGACACTATGCTTCTAAATGAATGAACAAACATCTACCTCGAAAGTAGTACGGACAAATTATTATTTCAACACTAAACTTTTCAATATGACGTTAACCTGAAGTGTTAAAAACATAAAAAATCTTCGTCCTTATTCTGATAATTTTGAAAGTAGGGCATAAACCGACTCCAATTTTAATAAATTGACAAAATTATATCTGCCGAGATATTTAATAAAAGTTCCCACTTCATACATTTAGTTACCTAGATGTGTGATTGATGCATGATTCTTAAAACGATAAATGCTCAAAAAACTTAAACCAACGCAAGAATTGATAGTGAAAGCTGTTACATGTTTAAGAAAAGGAGTTTAGGGACCTTTTACCTTTCAAAGCAAAACAATTGATAATATCAGAGTAGTTCCTTACAACCCTGAACTCAGTCTTACCATAGGTGATATTCACTTTTAGATGAGCAGAACAGGACGATCTTTTTCAACCAAATTACGATTTAAAGATAGCATGGCATGAACAGCAGCAACAAGAGGCACAATTATAACAGCATTGTTTCAATTAACTCTTGAAAATTATGAAGCGCAGCAATATCAGTATCTGAAAATTTCCGAACATTTTGTTTCTTTCAAAGTTAAAATAATGAAAATGCAGGATGCAAATATAGGCAAGGAATGAAAGAATTAGGCTATCACATTCAAAAAATGTGAGGATTTCCGTTGGTCAACTGATTGGCCCTACTGTTTGAAACTACTAATTTTAAATGGTTGATTGATACGGGTTTTCGATTTTCCTTCTGCTTGACATTTACTAGGACGTTTTAAAGTTTTGATTCAAATGACAATGAGTTTTTCTTTAACATTAGATTATTTATATATTTGAAGTACTGATAGTTTAGGCTAGTAGAAACTTACTACATGGAAAGAAAAGTACACTTACAAAGCAATCTGACCCCTTATGTTACCAAATAGGTCATTAATCTATTTGCAATTTTCATTTCTTCAATTATTGGTTTCGGTATATCTCAAAAAATATGGCATCGACAAAAAACTAGCTAAAATCATATTTGACCTATAAAGACCGATAAATTGTATCAAATGAAACGGTTTCTTTTTTGCTTCACTCAGAAAACCCTCAATCTTACCACTATTAGGAGCGTAGGTAACACATTTTAAACACTTACGAATATATTCTTTGATTTTGTGTTTTAATTTGGGAAACCAGTAAATTTGGGAAGCTATTCATTCCTTGAATCACGCTTAGCACGAGTTTCTCTTCGCTCATGTTAAGGCTGTCAGATAGCGTTATTTGGTAATGGAAATATTTAATGAAAAACTCCTGTGCCCCAAAATCTGGAGTTGGATTGCTTACTTGATATTGCCAGATGCGGTTTGGCTGAGAATAGTAATTCAATTTTACGTACGTGCGTCCAATTGAACCACTTAAGCACTTTGCCTTTCAATTTTCTAATCACTGTGAGCCGCATTTGTTTTTCGTCAATTGTAAATGAAGTACTGACCGTTTCTACCTGGCTTTTGAATAATGCAAACGAGTTTACTTCGCCGGAATAATCCATAATTAGGTCCCCGTGACCTCTCATTTTCACTACTGGTGGTGGTCTATCGACCGAAGGCGACTCACTGGATCATTCACATATCTCTTTTTCACGGATAAATAGGGCGTTTTCTCTTTGGAACAATGCGTTCTCCAGTCTGAGCAGGTTGATTTCCCGCTCCATTATACATCTAATTGATCGTTGCGAACTTCAACCGTGACGTGGTTGTTTGGAGTACTGATTTGGCTAGACGAATCCTGTGCGAGTATGCTTTAACTAATCGCTCGATCAATTCCTCGCTGTTGCCCTCGGCGTCTAACCCGCGTTTGCGACACTCCTTTTATAGGGCCGTCGTCAGCGTATTTTCGTAGCTTACCATTTTTGTAGTTTTTTTTATATAAAATGGCAGAAAACGTTCTCAATTCCACTTCTGAATTATTTGTGGGGAATATTTTCACAAGAATAATTAAACCGGAGTAAACGTACGTAATTTATAAATAACTTTTTATTTTACCATGGTTTCTGTGCGTCTTTTTTCTTTTTTCATGGCAGTTTTCCGTCAAATTCACTGGAAAACAAATTTTACGTTTGAACTGTAAATGTCGGAAAAATAAATTCAAAATTTTGCTAGCAGTAGCATTGTGGAAACCAAGCACCAACCTGTTGCTGTTAACACTCTATCGAGCCATTATCGAGTTATATAATCGTTAAGCCTATAGCCAAATTACACGGTTTTTTTAATTAATTATTATTAGAAAGCCTTCTTTATCCCTAGCTTTTTGCAGTCATATTTGTTTTTATTTGAAAATGTTGTTCTTTTTCCAATAGCAATCCGGCAGAAAGCCAATAAAGCTAAAAAAGTATTCATTCCTCAATTTTTAAAATGGTTGCTCCTATGACCCTCTTTCGATGCAATTTTGCAGACTTTACTGCAACCTTTCAAATGCATCCGAAATGTGGTGCTCCTGGTGGAATAAGATTTTTTTTGCAAACAAATCTTTTCAAGGCGGCAAAAAACGTTGTACTGGTTAGGTCAGAACTATTTCGACTCTTAAAGGTGGCAAATCGTCTATCATTTTGTGTCGTTTGCCCTCCTAATATCTTCAAATAACACATTTTCTGTGACCTTTAATGAACTATTTGTCTTCCTTTAGTCACAGCATGGTTTTGTTGATGATGTAGGTTTTTCTGTATTAGACTCGCCAAACTGAATCTTAAAGGTACAATATCACAGTATGTTTGGTGCTATGATGGTGTTGCACTATTATGAGTTCTGCCGCCGATACCACGGGCTCAATGAAATTCAACTGCTGAACTTGTTTATTTGGTTGGTCCTTTTGAAAGCTGCTATTTTTTATGGTATGTCTTTTTCTGATGTTTTGAAAGCGGTTAATAATTTTTGTTGGTTTAAGTTCTAATTTTTGTTGGAGAGAATTTCAATTGTTGGATAATTTTAGGACCACTTTTTCAGTTGTAAACCGTATTATAGTGGTATACTATGTAAATGTCTTCTCTTAGCTGAAAACCTTCCTCTATGGTGTACACAGAAATAATAAAATCATCTACCCACAGATTCTTCTCAACTTCATGACAGGAAATTGTTTTTGATGGTTGGTGATTTTTGATGATTTGTTTGGGAACCTGATTGCTGGTAGGGCCTACACAATAAAAGCGCTTTAGAGAATTTCTCGCTTTACTTTTCGCAGATCCATAGAAAACAACTATTAATTTTGTTGTGATAATCGAAGTTCATAAAACACCGAATAGTTTGCGGCTACTATTGAGCTCCTCAGGTTCCTCTTTGCATCTGTCTACCATTAACTACTCAAAAATTATGTTTTAAAATAATTAACCATCATGAGCTGTATTTCTTAACGACTGATTTGATCCAGATTCAGAACTCTTTCAATTGCGACCTTGCTTTCTATGTAATTTGTGGTCTGATTTGGATCACATTCTATAAAGATATACAACTTTGGTTGAGAGGTTTTCTTCACCCAAGTAAAACTGACAAGAACTCATTTGCTTCACTAAAACTAACTACTAATCCTGGTTTATTGAATTCTGCATAATGTGATGGTAATTTTGACAAAACTGGAGCATCGATGAGCATCGTCTTTGCGTGCGACTTGGTGGTTATTAATTTTAAATTTTTGCAGCGTTTGCAATAGTGAGTATCTTTCCTTCAATTGATTTATTGCCTTTAAGTTGTTAGCATCAGTGACTCACAGTGGCTAATTTGGCTTTTTCTGGTTGTCTAGACTAATATAAAGAGCAAATTATGTGAATTATAGACAGCCAGATTGTTGAACGACACGGATCACCAATGTCCCTTAAAAACTGTTATAATTGTTATTAAAGGTTTAGATTCATTATTGGTCAGTATCTATCCCACGATACAGACGTATTTTATTTTAATTATTTTAATATTTTTGTGCAATTTTGTTTGTATTGGTTATTCCTATCAAACTTACAAAAATTAGTTAAAATTATAATTAATAATTAAAATCAAAGTTTGAATTAACAAATAGTTGTGAAATATTATACTTTTGTGATTAAATAATTGTGACAGTGTAATGTGATTTTGATGTACTGTATATCAATTGATTAATGAAAACTGATAAATAACTGTATATTGTGATTTATTTATTTATGACACTGAAAAATTGTTGAATGTATGCATTAGATCAACTGTTGGTACACGTGACGTCATCATTCATATAATACCAAATTTATTTTTTGTATTCGTGTCTGTTTTTCGTTTCTAAAATGAATTGCTCTAAGTGCTCAAATTTAGTATTGCCTACGAAAGGTGCAGTTTCATGTGCTGGTTGCAGTAGGCATTGTCATACAAGCTGTGAATTTGCCGGTTCCAATATAGAAATTCGTGAAATTTTGGCGAAATTGCGCCTTCGTGAGAGCATTGATTTTGTGCTTGTGATTTTAATTTAACGAACATTCATTGGACAGTTGATTCTGATTCACTGAAAATACTACCATCATTCTGTAGATGACGCTGTCATAATTTACTCGTTATTCAGTAAATCTCGAACAAATTAACTTTAACTCTAATGATTATAATTCATTTTTAGATTTAGTTTTTGTGAATAATGCGGAAATATTTTCAGTTTATGATTCTCTGGAATCTTTCAAAAACAATGATAGTCGTCATAATTCTCTTGAAATTGAATTTTTTAATGTAATCTATAATGATAAATTTCGTGTCTTTTCTCCTTACCGATCTGTTGAGGTACCGCCCAGGTATTAGCTGGAAGGATATTTTTTCGAACAATAATCTCGATTTAAATGTAGATAACTTTAATAATGTATTGTGTACATCTTTTTAAAGTTTCGTACCTTTAAAAAAGAAGAAAAATTATAGTTATCTATCATGGTTTAATTGGCTTACTACCGACCCAGCCGTATTGATTGTGAATTTAATAGATCAAATTTTATAAATCTTCGTGAACAATTCAAATCCGAGTTTAAAGCTAAATATGTCCAGTATATAAATAAAATGGAAGCTTTAATCTTTAATTTCAGATGAACCTAAAAAGATTTGGAAGTTTGTAAATGATAAACAAAATACAACAGGATTTCCGTCTGTAATGAAACATGATGAGGTTTGGCTTAATAATATATATTTCCGAAATTTGTGCTGGATTTGCTAATAGTTTTCAGTTGGTATATAAATGTAAGGTTAGCCCCAGTTATAATGACCCTAACGTAAGTCATTGCCAGTTTAATATTCCTCGTTTGTTTATAAGTGAGGTGGATATCTGTGAGACACTTTTAAGATTTACCGACGGTTGTGGACCGAATAGAATACTTCGTGTATATACTTAAATGTGTGGCATCTGATATTGCAACTCCGATACGTTATCTGTTTGATCAATCCTTAGTAACCGGGCATTTCCCTAGTGCTTAAAAAATTGCATATATTGTTCCGATTCGTAAAAAGTCATACCTTTTGTTCTGAAATTTCCAACTATTGTGGAATCTCAATTTTATCTGTAATACCCAACCTTTTTATCTTTTAATTGTTTCATATACAATTTTATACTAAAAATATTATCTTTAACTTTCCAACTCGGGTTCTCTAGTGGAAAATCCACAACTACTAATCATTTGCAGTTCACTAAGTATGCCATTCGATTCCATCGAGTCAAAGACCCAGGTTGATGCTATTTATTTTGACTTTGCTAAAGCTTTTGATTCTATTGAACATACAATTATTTTAAATAAATTAGCTGCAATTGGTTTTGATCCTACGTTTTTAAAATGGATTGCTTCCTAACTGGTAGGTATAGGAAGCAGTACGTTTTATTGAATGATATTAAATCGGATTATATTCATTGTCATTCTGGTGTTCCTCATCTTGGTTCAGTTATTTTTCTTTTATTTGTGAATGATATTCGGAATACTTTCAAATTTTGTAACTCTTTATTGTTTGCGGATGATTTGAAGATTTTCATGCGTATTGATTCTTTAATTGATGCTGATAAATTGCAAACCGAATTCAATAACTTATCTAGATGGTGCTCTGCTAATAGATTGTTCGTTAACTTAAGTAAGTGTAACGTCATGTACTTCTATAGAACATTAAATCCTGTTTTTTTTAGAAAGCTCGGTTATCTATCAGATCACAATCAACCCTTGTGGCAGCAAGTACGTAATTTACCATCATATGAAGTGCGATGTCAAATTTTTAATATTGATAGTCTCGCGAAACGCCGGAAAATTGCCTCGGCATTGCTTGTTGAAAATTCTTTGAATAGGCGAATTAATTGTTGGAATCTTACTTCTGTCTGGAATGTTTATGTTCCGAACTGATCCCTACGACAACATGAATTTTTGTATGTGCCGTTTCATAGAACTGATTTTGGCTCAAATGAACCGACTATCTCTATGGCTAAAATATTTAATGATGATTATCATTTATTTGAATATGGTATGTCTAGAAGGTGTTTCCGTAATAGTATTCGTAATTGTAATTTTTAATTTATTTTTGTACATTTGGTAAATTTTTTGTATTAAATTGTTTTTTAACTATTCATTAGGAGTATCGTAGAATAGTTTGATATAAATAAAATAAATAAATAAATAAATTGGTATACTTTACAGTCGTTATCCGGTTCCATGACTTTTCTGTTTGTGATTTCTTCGCAGGTGTCTTTTTGCATTTGTTAACATCCAGAATCCAAAGTCTTTGTAACCTGGAGCCACTCACAAACCTTCTCACACACTTCCAAATTCATTGGTAGATTCTCTCAATGATTACGCTTTTTTAACTCAATCTAGCACCTAGTGCAAGTTGTAAATTTAGAGCACTAACAGAACATATACAGAACTTTTGTTTACATACTGTCATTCACGTAACATACGAATACGTACTAGCTATACGTATATAATGATTAAAAATGTATAAATAAAAAAAAATAATAAAATTTATTACTTCATTAAAATTAAATAAAACAAAAAATTAATTTTAATTAAAATTTAATGTCATTATTTTATATATACACATACGAATAATAACAAACAAACACAAATAAATAACTAATGACATAAAATTTTACGTATTTTCTAAAAAATCTGCAAATTTTTTTTTTAAACTTTTCCAACCATATATGTATATGTATACGTATTTTATGTCTGTGTTTATCAAATGAATAAAAGGATAATGAAAATTAATTTAATTTTCCTTATTTAAAATTAAAACCAAAAAACCCAGCATAAAAGTGTTAATTAAATTTTGAATGAGTGTTTGGAATGAGTTTGTTAAGCAGCTTATGCCATGTATAGTATATAGTCTCTTGTATATGCAGCATAATTGGGTTGTGTGAAAAGTTTTAATATTTTTTTGTTGTTGTTGTTTATGGTTACCATCAAAATGATTTATATTTGCATGCATATATATATGACGATATACATACATATTTTAAGACACAGAATGTGTGATATTGCATAAATTTTCAATATCACAAAATTGAATTCAACAGCACAAAGTACAATAACAATTTTAGAGTTATCTGTCACATTTATGAATTCATAATTTTTTTAAATTTTTTTTTGTTTAAATGCGATATTCTTTTTTATTTATTTCAAGTGATATCTATAAATATTATAATATATTTGTATTATATTTATGTATACATAATACGAACAAAATAAGACAAGATAACAGTTCTAAGAATGTGATATAATATAGAAGAAAAAATGTATGTCAAAATTTGAATATAATAAGTATATCTGAATATTGTTTTGGGCCAGCTGGTCGTGATTAGTCGATGGGTTTTGTTTTTGCATCGTTTTAAAGCGATAGGAAATCGATTTAAGTTCAGTCTGCGATGCTTTGATCAAGTACCAACCATTTATTTAGGTTCCTCTACTATCTGTTCTAAGACTAAAGCACATATTTTTGTCGTTCTTTTGTAACTTCAATGATCCAATCTGATTATATTTGTACCAGTCGCCACATTTTTCTTTAAACTCCTGCATTTTTCAATTAATTGCAAATTTTTAGAGCTAACATATTATCACTTTTCATATATCTTCGATTTTTCTGTATGATGGAATCCTTATACATTGCTGGGTCTTCCACTTAAGAATGCATGGGTTGCGGCTAAAGAATATTTACATACGCCAGATATTTATGAGAACGTCCAACTTACTGGCCTAAATTTAAATTATATTCATAGCACTATTCCATTTATACAATACTTCCGGAGGAGTACTGCTGTAGTTCATCAAATTATCACGAAAGTCATTTTCGTCTTTACTCAACATCGGCCAAAATGATTCAAACGTTTGATAGAAGCTAAAGTAGGTCGACCGTCATACTGTTGTCAGAAAAGAAGCATTCCCGACGATGGTTGAACAAGTAAAACATTATTTGGCAACATTTCATTTGTATCGCTAGTTTCTGCAGTACTTCATCAAGTAATCGACCATGTGCTATAATCGCTTGGTTCTTTCTTAAAGAAATCTAGACAAGGCGCAACTACGCTACAGTTTACAACCTCACCGATAAGACGAAAAAATGTGACTGCAGCCATTCTGTCCCGTATCTAAACCATCCATTCGACCACCTAGATTGATTGCGAAAAATTGGCGGATGATCAACAAAACAATTTTAACGTTTAAATTAAATTAAAAAAATTTACCAGTCACAGCTGTTCGAAGCGACTTTCTTGCTAATACTCAACAAGGAACATTCGTGCGTTTGTTACCAAAAATTCTAATCAAAAACATCATCTAATCAGAGTCAGTTCAGAGCTTGTGCTACTACCAAATTGATGACCAAACGAATCGATTGGGGTTGCTAAAATGTCAATTTGTAAAAAAAGGATGTCATTCGCATTCGCGGTTGGAGAAATTAAACACACCGAGTGAACGTTTTGCTCATATAAATATTAATAAAGCTGGACTGTTTCCACTATTCAAAGAAAATCGCTATACTGCCTAACGATTATCGACCATTTCAGAAAGTCCACACATCAGATGCAGAAGTCAGTAGTTTTCTGCCACAATAGCGAACAATTTGTGGTTCTTTACCAACAATTATTCTCAGCTTTCGTACAACCTACAAAGAAGACTTGAAGAATTCACTGGTCCTACTCGTTTTTGGAAGAACGCTACGCATACCTGTTGAATGTTTTGAGGAACAGTCATCAAATAAAACAGCAACGCAAACAGTTATTGATCTGCAAAATACAGATATTTGCAAAGTAGAGACTCATGTTTTTCGCCGCGGAATTTCCATTTGCCCGAGTCTAATGCATCCATTCCTTTTGGGTGCTCGAAATGTTGCCGATTGTGATTGCCAAATCATGAAATGAACATCATTGTCGGTCATATTAAGCCAGCATATATGACTGTAAATAAACAAGCAACAAGTGTAGTACAATGGGTACCAGTGCACAGATCAAACGAACCCGCTTTGATTAAACCGATTCGGTCAACAGTTGCAAATACCTGATAAATATCGATAAATCGATATCGTGGGGCATAAAGTTGCGGTAAATATTTTGGTAGAAAGTAGATAGTGTTTAAAATGAAATTTATTTCCAATCCAGTGATACAAAATGAGAATAGGAAAAAACGTAACAATTAGTGACCACGGTGGGATTGTTAATAATAAAAAAATTATGATTCTCTACGAATTAAAAGTTGTGGGGTTGAAAAAGAATTGGAGTGGCGAAATTTATAGTATAATGATAGTTGTACAAATTATGTAGCAGCAGAGCGGGATGAAACAAATAATAATAGAGCAGCAGTAACTGCATGAGATAAACCTGTGTAGCGAGAGTCTACTACTATCCAAAACAAAACAGATAAATTACAAGAAGAATTTAGAATTGAGATTTAGGAAGTTAAATGAAGGTTTACCAAGTTTATCAAAAGTTAGAAACTAAAATTGAATAAGTTAAAAAGAAATTCCAACCTTTGATAAAACAACAGCGTTTGGCATATTCAAGCTACATATATTTGAAACAGCAACCGTAACAGTAATTGTTGGACTAAAGTAAATCCTGCTGCATCGTTGACTGTAGCATTTAAAGAAACTGCAGGTGAGACTCAACAGATCGTTCCAGAAAATGAGCGTGATGATTACAGTAAACTCCTCTTTGACTCCAAACAACGTTTCGTGGGAACATCGCTTGCGAATAAACCAACTTGATAGCATATTACATCATCAAGCTAGCATTCAAGAAAAAAAGGAGAGATAGATAAACCAGCGATCAAAAGAAGCCCAAGCGTCGATAAAATGTAGAGATTTCAACCGAAAAATGAAATGCAGCAATTGTGGCCAAATAGGTTACGTAAAAGAAAACAATCTAAAACACCATTGCCAGTACATCGCAGACCAAACGAAGAAGTTGTAGGATTGGCCGAGAAGCAATGCCAAGAGATAATATGTAAAGTGATAAAGAAAACGGTCAAGAACAAAGAAAGTAGGTCATATATCATGGGACTGTAGATGTAGGTTAGGTTAGGTTGGCTGTCCAAAAGAACGAGATATAAACACATAAGGTCCGTATCCTTGCCACATAAATTGCTACTCCGCACTACCTTACTGAAACCAATTTGAGCTTCTGAGAAAGCAGTAGAATATATATCTTTAACAATTTACTGAGGGGCTTAGATCGCACATGACGTGAGCTCCCAAAAACTTGATTCTGTTTTGAAACAGTCTAGGACAAATGCATAACAAACGAAGTATTGCTTCCTTATATTCTTTGTAATTGCAACTCTGATAGTAATCATGAAAGAAAACACGAAGTCTACTGGCATGCTTGCCAATAAGACAGAGTCGAATAATTACACCCACAACTGTTCTAATATTACGCCGTTGCATAGATATTAACTGATTAGACCTTTTTAAGTCGAGATTAGGCCAAATCTTCAATGTCCACCATGCATGGTAAGATGAGGCAAGTGATACCTTGTCTCGCGAATTCATCGGCTTGCATATTCCCCGTTATATTGAAATACCCTGGCACTCATATAAGATGGATGCCAAACTGTTCAGTCATATTGGTAAGAGATAAAAAACAGCTCTGGGTTACCTTCGGCGTGATATAGCCTGTTGTAGAACTTTAATTGTAACCAGAACTGTCCATAAAAATTTCAGTATCTCTTACAGATATTACAAGATACTTCATCCAGTCTATGGTTTGCTTGATTTGTTATGTTTTTACCATAACAGTGCTTGAGTAGAGGTACTTTTAAGTGCACCACTAATACACAAGGCGACAGTTATTTGCACTTTCATCAGCAACTTTAGGTTTGCCACTGTATTTAGGCAGGCAAACTGCAACTCCACACATTAGAACTGGTCTAACTACAGAGATGTAAAGCCAATGTACGATGTGAGGCTTAAGCCTCCATCCTTTTCTAATGACATTTTTACAGGAGTAGATTAGTATCGGAGCCTTTTTTACTCTTCCCAGAGTATTTGGCTTCCAGCTTAGTTTGCTGTCCAAAATGAGACCCAAAAATTTCACTTTTTGAGGAAATTTGTACTTTCTGGAAAAAAAACCAATTCAGTCTTCAGTGGATTAACACTAAGACCACAACTATATTGGTCCATTGAGTTAGGATGCCAAGACCATTCTACATAACACTACTTTGCGATGTACCCTTACTTACAAATTTACGAATGGATGATACACCTTGATTCGCCGTTATGACCCTGCCTTCGAGCATTTCTTCAATCCAGCTCAAAAATGCCATATCCACGCCCAAATTTGAAAGTGCTTGTGTGAAGTACTCTTTTTTGACATGATTTAAGGCACTCTCAATATCACAAAAGGTCATCAAAGAGAATTCCTTATATTCGAGACTCTTCTCTATAGGACATAAGAGGGAATGGAGAGCAGTTTCCACCAATTTCCCCTTACAATATGCCCGCTGAAACGTTGACAGCTTTCCAGACTCGAGTAACCTTTTGAGGTAAGCCTCTTTGTCTTTCTAAAATTTTCAACAAATAATAAGATAAGATAATGAGCCTAAGGTGTTTAGGATTGGAATGAGAAAGTTTTTCTGCCTTTAGGTATAAAAATTACATTTACTTCAGTCCATTTCTTATGAATATGACTACCAACAAAATAGTTCTCCTTTTGACTTATTTTCCCCGCGAGGCCTGTAGCCTTATTCGTCTTTGGCAAAATAAGAAGATAATTGGAACAACCCAGTAAATGAGTTTCCAGAAGAATCTCCAAAGACTCCCTACCCGTTGTATTCCATTTGGCATCCGCTCGTTGGAGGTAATTTGGAATGACAGGACAAGTGGATAATATCTTACGTAGCTAGCTGCTTTAGAGGACTCCTTTATTTTATCACAAAAGGGTCTCCAAGAATTGCTTTTGACACTTCTTAGTTCATATTTAAACGCTTTATTTAAAGCCCTCCTTATAGGAGTCTCGTTCCATGTTAGTTTTTGTTTTTTTCGCTATTTTGAACAGTCACGTTCATTTTAAGAGCATTACTTGTAGTTCCTGCGGCCACCGCATAGACAAGGTTTACCCTTTTGGTCTACTAAGGGGACATGAACTTGAAATAGCTTCATGTTCCTCAGAAACTCTCCAATTAATTACAGTATATATAAGATGGGGAAGATGACAATTCTCTAGCTACTGCCCAAGAAACAATGCGGTAGCAGCCATAAGTGAGGGTCAAATAGCGACAGCCTTATTAAACAATATTGAGCAGCATATTAGAAAAGGTTTTAGCTAATATGTTCCATTTATTCATATTTGTTGAAAAAATTAACCATGTTATGGCGCTTTTTATCTTAGTGATCATACTGTCACCTTGCATAGATGTGGGGTCATAGTTAAGATTATCTCAAATCTAATTTGAAATGACCTTTGTGTTCCAATAAATTTCCCGTTAAAAATCAATCTTGCATAATACCGACATTTGGCTATAATCATGTACTAATACAGCAATAATATACATTTTTGTCTATGGTAATTTATTCCTTAGTCTCGATCTTAAAAAAACAGATGGCTTACTAAAAAAAAAGTCGATTTTTAAGACAGATAAATATTTCGGTATTATGGTGACCCCAAATCATATTATTAAAGTGTGCCGGTAAACGAGTTTCAAATCTATTATGATTAATGATAATTTTTGTTGTTTTAATTATGTCAAAAACATAAATTTATGTTACCCTTTTTTATGAGTGAGTGTGTGTATGTTTGTATATACGACGTGTACACAAAAGGGATCCTATTTTTTCTATCTTTTCTTGTCAAACATTTTTTTTTAAGGAGGATGAACCCAACATGATTTTGTTCTTAGCAAAAAAAAAAAAAAATTTTATTTTTTTTGCAATGTCATGTTGACAACAGAATATTGAATATGATGTTTTTGATTGTAATCATATTATAATACATACATAATGTGATAGAAAAGGATTTAAAGGAATTTTTTTTATATCATCATCCGCCACTGCGTGTTTAACAACAACATTAAATAGAGATGATTATAACACGATAATAAAGTGACATGACAAAATTTTTTTTTATTTTGCTTTTAGATGTTTAAGACGAATACGATAAACACGCCCTCCTATGTGCCAAGAATTTGTAAAAAGAAAAAAAAATCTTTTCTTATGATCTGCAAGGATTTCTTATAAATAAAATTTTTTGTTTTTTGTTATGTGCTTATAGAAAATATTATAAAGCAAATGAAAATCTACTGTGTGCTATTTTATGGTTGCGGAAATATTTAATAGATTTGAAAACAAAATTTGTATGACACGTGTTAAAAAAATGTGACAAATCATTCATAAGGAGAATAAAAGAAAAATTGTATGTATTTCTGTGTGTTGCTAAGACAAATTATGTGGCTTTTACAAAAAAAAAAAGGATTTGATTTGTAACCGGATCAATTACTGTTTTAAATTTATGTTGTAGACTGATATCTTATATCAATATTGCTAAAGATATTTAAGATGTCTGATGTTCTGTTAGACCATCGTAAATAATAACTAGGTAAGCCAAAGTCTGTCACCAGAGTTAAAATAGTTAAAAATAGTATATTTTTAAATTTGGTGGTATACACACACACACATAAATTTTAAATTGAAAATTTTAATTTAATGTTATCTCTGTTTTTAATTGAAATACGTTCGTTTGACGAATTAAACTTTATAATTAGTTTTTTTGTTAATTTTGAAATGTTTATTGCTTTCAACAGCAATTAAAAGAAAAGAAAATAAACTTTTAAGTTGATTTTGTGAACTTTTAGGTGGCTACTATTTTAAATAAACAAACTTTATCATCTAATTACGCTTTTGATGAAACGTGACTTTATCTTCACTTTATTCACTGTGAACTGTAGTAAAATTTGAATAAATAAAGTTTAATTGTCACTTGGCACGTTGAGTGATTTACATATATAGTATTTATAATTAATCGTTTTATGTATGTTGTGACCTTTCAAACTAAAGGTAATTGACTGATAAACACATATCTTACAAAATATTTAAATTTCAACAAAAGTTTTAAAAGCTAGTATAGATTTTTTGTAGTCTTTTTCTAAATGCATTAAAATTGTTCAGACTTTTTGAATCTTTTAAGCTTCTTCCTCATCATACTTTGAACATTGATAATCCAGTGCTCTGAAATGCGATGAAATGTTAGTGAGAATCCACATTTCTGGTGGGTATTTCAAATAATCAGTTTGCTGAGTATAAATGAGTTGCAAGCAATATCACAGGAGGTTTTGCGTGCTCTATGTAGAATTCTAAAGTCATCCTCTGACACACATGACAACATTATTATCAATGAGTTGTCTTAAGATGTCAATTTTTATTGACTTGAGATGATTTTATGGAAATTTTAATTTAATCTGAGAACTGCTCGCCTTGTTTAGTCTGCACAATTATATAAATGGTATTGTTAAGTTCTCCTGTAAGGTACAATGGGATATATTTCAAATGCTTCTTTTATAATTTTTCCAGAAATCTAAAAACAAAAATAAAATTTCGATTGTTTGGCTTGAGTCATTAACCAGGTCGGCCTATGTCACCATTGTGCGGACTTTATCGAATTAGATGATAGAATGATTTGGGGCGCGACACATGCATGGTTACATTTTGTTGAAACGTAATGCAAACTTTTACGGAGTACCTTATGTAGAATATAAGATACTTGAAAGCTGTTTCGCACCAAATTCTTGGAGTGGTAGAGTGACCTTTTTTAAGTGAACATTCTCTGTTTTAGCTATCATTAGCTATACAGATATGTTGCAGTTACGACTTATATTTCTACAATACCCAGCACTTCCAAAGTTCACGCACTGATAATTGTATCAGAAAATCCAGGTAATTCCAATTGTTGGCTGCCTTGCATTTTTTCTAGACATCTTCAATGACTCAAATCAGAAAAAGTCACATCTTACTTTATGCAACGCTTTCGCTAAACTATCAAGCAAGGGGTCATTCCAGTTGAGATTTTTAAACCATAGCCTTTGAAATGTCATTTTCTATGTCTTCGTGATTTCTATCTTGTCTGAAGGTCGTTGACATAGAAATTACGCTTGACTGTTTTAGCCAATTCCGGATGATCATGTTTATAATCAAAGCCCGATTGATGAAGTGAAATTGTGGGTAGAAAGGGAGTGACAAAGATGTCACAAGTAGCTGTAAGAAGCTGAAAGTCCAGCTGGTCTCGCCAAATATCAATTAATATTTCCTCTTGTTCTGCAATCTTCACCTGACGATACCCCTTTTTAATATCGTTATTACGAATCGATGAGTCCAAAATCTCAACAAAACTGTGAACAAAATAGGTTGTATTGTATTGGACTCCCATTAATATGGTAATATGGTAATATGTTTTACCTGCCACAACCCATCTAAAAATTGATTAAAATCTTATCGTATCTTATTTTACAATGTCGAAGAGTGATTTCAGAACCAACCCAAATATCGATTTATTGAAACTAGGATTTGCTAGTTCAACATTTGGCAACAATTTCTAGTCCTCTACTGATATGTCACCAGCTGATGATAATGTAAACAGTTTTTCTAGAATTAATGCCTGCATCTATGTCGGTTTTATTGTTTTCGTTTTTGGTTACGTACAGCACAACTTTATTGGGTGCAACATGATATTATATCGTCGTCGGCAAACGTTACAGCACCTCGTTAGACTTACAGTTTTTTAATGTATGTACCATGCTAATTAGACAGTTGAAGCATAGACCATTGTTTAATACGCAAAGTCTATGTTCTGAAACGGACCACCTTAAAGGAGAAAAAAAAGAGAGGGAGGGAAAAAAAATCTTAGTTCGGTTTTGTAAGGTTTAAGTTTGATATTTCTTTTAGCATAAATTTTGCCATAGCTTCAAGGTAGTTTGGTTTCGATTTAATATAAAAATCCACAAATCTAAATTTGAATTTAAAATCAAAAAATTCGGTCGTCTCATCAGGCTGAACCCTTGAGAATATGAAATATTTAAATAAAGACAACTCCTGATGTTAGAATAATACAAAAAATAAGCTCGGGACCAACACCGTTAGATTAATTTGGTTACGGGCCAGTAATAAACTGTAAACTCGATTATTATTATCTTAGGAAAAGGAGGCAAACTTAACCAAGTAAAAAGAGTACAGTAAAAAAGATAAAGTTATGCTGAAGTGAATTATAACATAAATGTTCGGAGACTCTGCATGTTAGAAAGATTGTGTAAAGTAGTAAAGAGAGTTTTAACTAAGAGACGAGTTGCTTAAGAAAGTTAAGACTAGAAACAAAGCAACCTTAAGATGATATATCTGAACGCCTTATAGGAGCATTATAAAAATACACTGAGTAGGCTTGCAGAATCAACTAACACTACTCTTAATATGTGAACAGAACAGTATCGATAGGTTGAACTTCTATCTCTCTGAGCGTAATTATTATTTCTCTATTTAGAAAACAAAAAATCAGTTGTGTTGCGTATATTTTTAGTCACTTCAACATGGGGATGTACGACTAATTTTAAGCATCATCAAAACAGAAATTGTTGCTGCTCGTGTCCTGTAAGGTCATTTCATAATACTGGGAGACTTTAATTTAGGAAGTGTGGATTAGGATTATTTGGATTGCATAAGGGAACGCTAATGAAGTTGTGAATCATTTTATATTTCACCATTTTTACACTGCGTGTAAATCGTGTGATGTTGTGTGATGTCTGCAAATTATTTGCTGGTGTTCTAAGAAGTGTTTACAAACCTACTTAGAAAATCTTAATGGGCATTGTTTTATTTAGATATTGTAATGTCCGAATTATTGAAACTGGACACTAACCAAAATACCGGGGCACATTTCATTCCTCGTTTTAGTCCTAAAGTTGACTGCAAGAGCCTTTTCAATAAAAGCTTCGTTGATGAGTTGGAAATCTGTCTCTCGATGTGGATCTTGGCATTACTTTTACCCCGAAATCATTGCTAAAACGGTCTCAATGCTTGGGTTCGTAGAAAGGTTTTCTAACAATTTCAATACGACCTTTCAAAACTCTGTATTTATCTAATTTATGCATTTGCAGCTGGAATACGGTAGCATAATTTGGGATCCGGTGTATTACTGTAATCATATCAAGCGTATTAAGCATTCAAAAACGTTTTTTGATGTTTATGCTTTTTGCGAACTTCCTAGAGACGCTGATCTACCTCAGTTTACTCTCCCGGCTCATTGAAAAGGGTGTAAACTGGTTCATACTCAATCCACCTCTTTCCGATGAGTCAACATTTCGGCTACATTTATTTGTAGTTTACTTGATTCTAAAATACTCTTTGTGGTCCACCATGTAATAAACGTTGATGTTCATATCGAACTAATATTTTAGTAAAATTGTGTTTAGCAGGCAATATAACTGGATGTTTATTGTCATAGTGGAGGTTAGACTTAGACAGTCAACCACCGACACAAATGATTCCAATTTCGTCAAAAAATGGTGATAATATTTTTAACTTGCTGTAATTTCGAATGTCAGAATGTTTTTTCATATGCTGGATATCACTAAAATTTTCAGATATAGTGAACTATTTTTATTAGACAATTTAATGACGTTTTTAGTTCAGTAGACGTAAGTTCACCTGATTTCTTAACTCCATTTTTAGCTTTAACATTATAAATGAAACGAAGAATGTAGCTTGTTACTCGATTGAGCTTCAAAAAAGATGAATAAATAAATTCCAAGGTGACGACAACTTACACGCTTAATAATTCAGAGCTTAATTTTGAGTTAGAATTTTTGAGTCTTTGGCCAACTGGACGAATTTTCTTTAAGAAACAAAAGGCGTGACCACCATAAGTCAAACTTTAAGAACTGACTTGGCATTAAACCTCATGGCACCAAATCAGCAAGATTATGGGCTGTCGGAACATAATATCAACTTTGAACTGGCGTTAATTCCGGTATTTGACTTATTCGGTTGGATAAAAACGTAGCATATTTCGATGAATCAGATTTAATCCAAATCAGCGTTATTTCTGAGTCTGATCACAGATATGTCGCTTGATACTACACATCAACACTCTGAAGTGGTTTCATATGTCCTAAGCATAAATATTCGACCATGAACTCTTTATATTGATGATAAATATCTGGCTGACACATTAATCTTTTCTCAATAGCATAAAGTTAAATTAGAGATGAAGAATTTGAAAACCCAATCTGATGAATCTTATAATTCAGAGGCAGACTTGATACAGAGTATCAAGTAGACGGGTGTGAGTTTTATTTTAGTGATTTTCACAATATTTCTCATCTAACGAATAGTTATTTCCAACTAAAATGGTATCTAACTCCCAAAACCGCTTTATGTTATTATGAAGGATTTCGAAGGTACATAAAGCTGTAGGCAATTGTTGGTGTACGACATTATTACACATAACCTTCCTATAGAGTAATGGAAGTTCCATCTGAAAATAATTTGTTATAAATTTCTGCCCTAGAATTAGCCTTAGGCTAGTTCTATTTTAGTGAAAATTAAATTAAAATCAAAATGAACAGTACTTGTTGGAAGATAGTTCGTTTTACTAGAAGTTACCTGAAACTCTAACGGAGCTGAAAAATTCAATTTCTTCAATCAGTTTTGATTTCAATTTCTTTGCCATCAATACCAGAAATTATTGTATTAGTTCTTTATGGCTGAATTTTCACTAGATTGACAATGGCTTCCGTAATGAAGTTTAAGTGTGAGCCACTATTAGAATTCGATTTGACTTATCCCTAATAAATAAGAAGGTTGATTTATTGTTGGCAATTCGGTTCACAATTAGCTACTGTATTACTACCTTTTTCAAACGATTTGTACATAATCTATGGTTCCGGATAAACTGAAAACGCATCTGTGGTGTAATTTTTGAATTCCTTAATTCAAGACAATTAATTATTAAATGTGATGATCCTCGACAATATAGACATTGTGATGAATTTGTAAGCAGCGATGAAGATCGAAGATTTTCGAAGATGAAGCTGTTCCTTTAATGACTTCTAAGACACGAACACAATTCCGAAGTAATATTATAAATTTTCAAAGTTCAATAATTATTTGAAATCTAAATATTTTAAAATATGTATTTTTGAAGAAGTGGCCAATTTTTTCGTTAGATGTTGTATTAACATTAAATCACACGCGTCAACCTGTACATGTAATGATTTTAGAACATTGTAGTTTTTTACTGAATGATCAACGAATTCAATAGTTTCAATAACGGGAAGCTTATTCTGTTAGAATTAGCTGCCCTGCCCTTCAAAGGCACTTCTTTGTTTTTTTTGTACGATTTCTTTGTTTTAGACTTATCATCCTCAAATTGGGTTTCGGTATTGAAACCATTTTGACATTAAATGGTCTGCACGTTACAAATATTTGGACTCGAACGTCACGACTGCAAAAATTCACCGAAACGATTTCAACGAGAATTGTGCAATATGAAAATTCAATTTGAGAAGTTATTGATTTTTTACTCTAATATAGCAAGGACAGTAGTGTTAATTGTGTTTTACCAAATTGAACTGGTCGTTTAGATGTAAACCGTTATGCCAATGTCCATATTAAAATCCAGCAATTTTAATTTGAGTTCAGTTCAGTTTACTTAATTTGACAATTGGACGCTGCAATATTAAAGAAGCGGTTTTTAAGGTCACAGTTCTTACTAACTCGTCTTTGCCCGGATGTACTTCAACTATTTGACCCAGTGTCCACTTGCTTGATGATGTGATGTCTTCTCGAATCAAAACCACGTCGCCGACTTTGAAATTAGAATTGACTTTTTGCCATTTGTGGCGTTGCTGCATATTATTTAGATATTTGAGATGGTATCTTCTCTAAAAGTTTTGTAGGCGGCTCTGGATCATCGGCCATCTGGATAGACGATTTTCCGGAATGATGATGTACTCTTCTGATACTGATTCAGTGGAAGTGCCTATCAAAAAATGCGCAGGCGTCAATACTTGATAATCGTCTTCTGTAGCAGAGGTACATAACGGCCTTAAATTTAGATTGCTCTCAATCTGACAAAGCAAAGTCTTGATCTCTTCGAATATCAGTTTAATTTTATGCGTTGCTTTCAATAAATGACCTTTTATGGATTTAACCGCGGCCACCGAAATGCGGTGATGAAATTAGAGCCATTGTCCGTGTATAAGTTCTTTGGTAAACCTCTTTGGACTACAAAGCACTTCATTGCTGCCAGGAATGCCTCGCTGCTTAAATCGGATACACATTCTATATGTATTGCCTTTACTGACCTCTAGACAAATATGCATTTGTATCCTTTGGTTGTTTTGTTGTTTCCTCTGCCTCTCTTTGTAGCTAAATACACTGGACCCGCAAAGCCTATACTACAATTTTCAAAAGGTCTAGCTAGTGCGACCCTCGTTTTCGTCAAATTTCCCGATTTGCGTTGTGATTTTTTAACGTTACTCCGCCCGTTGATCACCCAGTTATTTTCCCGTATAAGATGTAATGTATACGTGTTGGACCAGAATGAAGATTAGATAAATTTATGTCCCATATCAATCTGGTAGTAAAGATATATTTCTGTGATAGTATGAGAGGGTATATATTGTCATAATCACAATCAGCATTTTGTAGACGACCGCTCACTCTCCAATATACCTCTATCGACAAACGGAGCTAAAGATAAAATTCTTGATCTGTTGTGCACCCTTTTATTTTTAAGTATGTGTCCGATGTCTTCCTCGAATGCTTCGTGTTGAACCCACATGATACACAATCTTTATGCAGCTTTGATTTCTGACGATGTTAATATCGTATCTCGACTTCCTGCATCGTATCTCTCCTTAGGGTTTCTTATTTGTTTAATAAACCTCCGATTTACTTATCGTAATACTTAAGCCACCACTCGGAATATTTTTGATAAATTAAACTCCTTCTCGAACAATTATTCTATCCGCACGAAATTGGACTTGGGTTACATTCACTGTGTAACATAACAGTTGGTTTATTCTTTTTGGCGTAATCTGCATTAGGTTTTTCTAACTCGTCACTGAAGGGTCAATCTTTTTGTTCTTGAACTAGCCATTCTGGGCCCTTCTTGACATGAGCCCAATGCTTACGAGGAAAATATTCCTATATTTGGTTGGTTCTATTGCAATGAACGTTTTCCACCGAGCTGGATATGTAGAAAGCCATGCCAATACAATTTTAGAATCTGTCCAGGCAAAATACTCAGCATCAACCTAACGAGATTTTTTCACTGCGAACATCAATTTCACCAGAGGTTACATACATAAAGTACTAAACGAGGCAGGGCTAACATCTTAAGTGGTGCCTTTTTTGTTTTGGATGATAGCAAGCCGCAGATGATATTTCCATCTTTCAAGATCATTCTATGATAAATAACCACACTAAACGCTGCCTCGCTTGAATTTGCAAACCCATGGATATATATTCCACCATTCAAGTTATTGAATCTTGAATTTTTTATTCACTTAAAATGTTAAAATTGGTTCCTTAATCTATGATAATCATCTTCACATTCACTTGGTAAATCAGCATCCTAATCTACTTTCATAAGTCAGAGTTTCTGAAATTGTATTTTTAGAATTATAATAGATGGCGGAATAAAACCAAGAGGATCAAATAATCGTGAATATTCTGATATTATTTTTCGTTTGATGATACCACCCAATCTCTCTCCATGCATATCAAATGAAAATCGTCTTCTGTCGGGTTGGATACCACTGTAAACCAAGTGCTTTCGTTGTTGCCATCTTATCTTTACATAATCACTTCCAGAGTTGTCATTTGAACTTTTACAGAAATAAGATGAATTCCAGATTTCCTTCGTCTCACTAGAAATCCGCCTTTCGCTAAAACATTCGTTAGTTTTTCTTTCAATGTGATCGCGTTTTTTAAGTCATGACTACCTGACAGCAGTCATCTACGTAAAAGTCATTTAGTAGTATGTTACCAATTTTATCATCCGACTCTGTTATAAGTTGTTGCATAGCCCTGATGGCTAGAATTAAGTTGATAGTGTCTAATTTTCTCATCTGAATTCTCACGCCACAACATCATCTGAAAACTTCTATGTTCCTCGCTATGACCACCTGGTGGTACATTTTTTATATATCCGCCACAACAACGATTTTGTTATTTCCGAATCTTAATAAGATTAACCACAATGTAGGCCCTACCATCAATTTATCGTTCAGCGACATCCTACTACTGGATTTACTGGATCCATCAAACACTACTCGTTCTTTTGTGGTGACACTTGTTGCTTGCGTTACAGAATGATGAAGTAGATAATAACTATTAGACTCACTGTAATTCTCGCGCCAGAAATCAGGGATTTCGCTCATGTGACCTAAACAATAATAGTTTGCGTTCGAAAGAGCAAAAACGCTTCGTGGCAACTAATAAAGAGTTTCCTAGATTCTCCAATTGCTTTTTAAATGGTAAGCTTACTACAAATCTGCAATCAGCTTGTCTCTGGTGAGTATTATCAAAAATATTTTCACACTCGACTTCTTCTGGAGCTAACGTCTTGTTATTTGGAAGGTCCTCATTTTCCTAAAATGGTCTTAAATTATCTTCTATGCTCAACTCTTCTTTTGTTTGTAATGTGAATGCTTCCACTATTTGCTGGCAGAGATTTACCCGAAACTACCCACCCAAACACGGTTTTTTGTAAAATCAAAGACTTAACTCGTTTTTGATCTTTCATTAATATTTCAAAAAATATATCAGCCCCTAAAAATATCTCAATAGGTGACGATTTGTCATTATGTGATTCAGCTAAATTTATGTTTTCAATTTGGAAATTGTGTTGGAAGGTATTGACATACATCGATCGCAATATAATTATCAACTTCCACTTTGTAGTTACGTTACGTGATGTCAATCCTATCACGGTTATATTCATCTTTTCACGTCGTAAAAGTAATCGCTGGGCACAGCTTTCAGATATAAACGATGATTGGGATCCATAATATAATAAAGCTCGACATTTCTGCGGATTTGTCTGAAATTATCTTCAACTAAAATTATGGCTGTTGGTAGTATGCCCTAAAATTAATTATTCTGATCTGAATTCTGAACATGTGGCTTGATATCGCTGCACCAAAAGTTGGTGAAGTTTTATTGAAAACTAAACACGGTATTATGTTTAATATACACAGCTACGGCACTACGTCACTAATTTAATTTGCACAGTTCTATTTTGCCAAATCTGGCTCGAAGGACTAAAATAAATGGGAATAGTTTTTAGAGTATGATTGATTTCTAGTAACTATTATTCCATTTAAGTAAAACTCGAAGCTTTTTAAAAGTATTACTTTAATTGTAAAATAGATGATTTTATCTCTGCAAAATCAAAAGCGCAAGTGAAAAATAATTTTTATTTTACCAAAATGAGCTACGCCAACCCAACTTTATGCTCCTTCACGAATTTTGAGCGAACTCAAATCACTGTTCTCTAGTTTTCAACCGTTATAAAGGTGAGCATGTCGGTCGTAAATCTGTGGCTTTTAACTAAGTACGAGATTAGCTTTATTACTTGTATTTGTCGAGAAAAACATTCAATAACATAATACACACACTCTTAAATTTATATAAATTAGACTAAACAAATTTATTTAACGATAAAATCAAAAGAAACCACCGTTAAACTATCAAAATACGACCTTATGATGAAATGTAACCAGTTTGTATATAAAAAATTGGTAAATAAAAAATTATAATTATTTTGGAAGCGATTGGATATAATCGCAACACAACTGCAATGTTTTGCAAGTTGCAAAACATAAACCTAGAAAAGGCACTGTTTGAACCACTAAAATTGGCAAAATCAAAAGGTTTTGTAACACTGTATTACGAAATAAGTAAGCCAGGTGCCACCTCATGGCAGAAATGAACAAATTATGTCTTAATAGAAAAATATTTAATACCGTCAATGGTACAAAGTTTGGTTGAATGCTTTTGTTGATGCAGATGGGAAGTGATATTCAGATGTACCGAAGTATCAGGCCACAGAATATGCCTATGCTTGTTTGTTACCGTTTTTAACATTTTTTCCAGTTCAAGCTTTTATGCTACCTCGCACCCAGTCGACAAGTTTTGGTCTTAAAAACAGATGATATACTATATACTAGTTAGCAGGCCTTATGTCCACCATAATATATAAGGTCAAAACATAGTATAAATCGTTATCTTAATTACAAATCGGTAAAATACATCATATAAGTGAATATTGCGGCTAATAATTGCATTATACATATACTTAAGTACAAAACAAAAGAAAACTCCATTCTATCAAAGTCAAAAATAATAAAAAGGGAATAAAAGAAATAAAAATTGTTTATGCATTTTCATGGAAAAATCATGTGATCACAAAAAAAAAAAAAAAAAATAAAAAAATTATTTATATGTATAAGCAATAATTACTTATCATCATTAAAAATTAGTTGTGTTGTGTTGCTTTATTTATGCAAATTAAACTTAATATATCATTCTAAATTGCTGTATGTAATAAAAAAAATAAATAAAAAAATAAAAACCCAGTACATAGTTTCTTATCTATCATAGAATTAGACATGGAATATATAGTTGAGACACGAAAAGTAATTACGAATAAGGTCATAATTTTTATAAAAAAAAAAAAAAAGTTTTCTTCGGTTGTGCTCGCACACACACACACACATACACATAGCCACACACATTCAAGTATTATGATTTAACATATAATTGCATAATTAATTGATTTTCTATATACCGTTGGTTCATGTTATATTATGATTCAGAGCTATAGTCTGACGTTATGTTATGCTGAATGATATCATAAAACATTTGAAATGTTGAATTTCTTGAAATTTTTCAGGGATGCTAGTGGTGGAAATTCGAAATGTTTGGAAGTAAAACCCCAAGAAAAATTTATAGAAGAAATATCAAACATAATAAACTATTTAAATTTTTAAATAGCGTTGTAAAATTAGTCAAAAGGTCTTCCAATGCGATATCACCTTGAAGTAAGTTATAGCAAGATGAATCAATATTTTTCGATTTTTTTTGTAGATATATTATCCAACTTTAGATTGATGGCATTTGCAATATATTTTGAGTTTAGCAGAGGATGTAACGAATACAACATAGGATCCAAGGTATCGAAAGCTCGTTAACCCGTCAAATGTGGGGTCACCATTACTAAAATTAATTGCGTCTCTTAAACTTGTGATCATATATTGTGTTTTGAACTCATTGATTTTGAAACCAACGGAAGCAAACAATCCCACGAATGGATCAAATAATTATTTTAGATATCATCTGTATATGGCAGAATCTGGCTAGACTGATGGTAAAAGGTGTGGTTGTAAGGTGGTTTACTCTTACAAAAAACCAATTCTAACCTGATATTTAAGAATATCGGGAAGAATATTAGAAAGAATCATCCTAAGCGAAAAAGCTTGATCAGTGACTAACTAACTTGAACGAAATCATCCTTGGTAGTTGAAGGTTTCCTCCTGGCTTGAATGTCAATAGACCGTTGTCTAAAGGTATGGTGCAGTCTGGTGACCCCTTTAAAAATCTTACGTGAACTGCGCAGCCTGCTACAAGTTTTTGTGTACTTAAGAATTCAGTCTTCCACAGTTCACGCTTTTCCGTCTATAACATTGCTTGGCGGTTATCCTTGCAAGGTCCGTTTTGTTGTTCAGTGCGTTATACAATTTATTCGCGCTTCTAGGTTTCTACTATTGAAATCGATTGTTCATTTTTTACTGTATTTTTCACCGGGTTTAACTATAGAGGCGATAGTGAACGAAGGCGAACGATTTCTATAATAGAGGCCCTGTTTTCTGTTGCTTGACATTAAAGTAATACTCTACTTTAATCTAATCAATTTTTGGGTATAATTGTAGCCATACCTAGAGTCTTCCAGTTACCTTTTATATATAGAGCATTCATATCATCAGAATAGTGGTTGAATTATATAATGCTACTGCTTACAACTTTACAAGATTCTGATGCAAAAATTACCACAAAAGGACTAACCACGATTTAGATTTCACCCCATTTTCACCTAGAACTGAAGCTTAAAATCATATAATGCAGGACCTTCCGTTCAATACCACGAGCCAGTACGAAGTAGCGCAACGAATGGGATGAGCTCGATAAAATTACACTGGCTGACCGCACAAAAGACCAACCCAATGAAATAGACGAGCTGCTGGGAGTCGGACACTTGTCAAATGGACACTTGTCCAAATCTTGTTAAATGGCAAACAAATTTATCGCTCAAAACACGGTGGTGATGGGTCTGTACAAAATTCACTCAACATTAACCTTGAATTTAACATCGACAACACTCTTTGAAAACTTTGGGAGCTGGACGTATTACCAGAGCACAGCCACATGATCATGCAAGAACACAAGTGCCAGAAACTATTTCGCGATGCAACGTACTTGATTCGTAGTGCGAATCTCATTTATCTCGAATGCATCACCTCTTGGAAAATCACGATCCCAAGCAATCGCCCGCTTTACCAGCATAGAGAAAAGGCTACAACCGTCCAATATACACCTAAAAGCAGAATATATTAAATTCATGGATGAATACTTCAATGCAAACCATATGAAAGAGCTCAACGCTGCAGATCACTTAATTTCATCATCAAACCACTTGAACCGGCCGCACCATCCGGTGATAAAACAAGCAAATATCACGACAAAGGTACGGGTTGTATTTGACGAGTCGGTGGTTACCAAGTCTCTGGTATCCCTCAATTAAATTTTAATGGTATGGCCGACGATTCAGCCAGATCTTACATCAATCCTAATACGATACCAACTTAAGAAGGAAGCATTTACGACAGACATACAGCAGATGAATTGTCAGGTACGAGTACATCCAAACCACGTGAATTACGAATGCATCATGTGGAAAAGATCCAAGCAATTTAAATTAATAACCGAATCCTAAGGAACTGCATTAGCTGCCTATCTTGCCACTCCAACAATTAGCCAAAGACGTTGAAACTTCGCACCCATTTGCTTCAGCTATTATCAACAATGACATCTATATAGATGACGTTTTGAGCAGTGGTCATTCCAACGAAGGAGCCATCACCTCAAGCAAAAGTCTCGATCAAGTGCTGGGCTCAGTGGGTTTCAATTTGCATAAATGTTCGTCCAACTCTGAAAGGTTTCTGCAAAACATCGGTGCGAAAGATCCAGTAAGCACCATAGCAATAATGAGAGATAGCTTGCACAAAGTAATAGGACTACACTGGAATATCGAATAAAGATAGCTTTACCTTACAAAATCAACTTCGTGCCTAGTGATCTCACACTGGCAAACCGTCGGACGAGTCTCGTTTATTTGATCTGCTAGAGTAGCTATATACAATCATTATCACCTTGAAGGTGCATTTTCAAAACCTATGGTTGCTATCTCTAGAATGGGATGATGCTGTGCCCATTGAGATTGCTGATATCTGGACAAAACTCAAAGTCGAGATGGAGCACGTTGACCGAATTAAAATACCAAGACACCTGAGGGACAACGATCAATATAAGGAAGCCTCTGGATTCTAAGGCAACTTACGCAGCAGCATTTTACTTACGTATTATCGTTCCAATCGAGATTAGAGTATACCTAATCGCATCCAAAACAAAGGCTTCACCTATTCGGCCTGCACCGATCCCGAGAATAGAGCTACTAGCTGCACACCTTCTAGCGAAACTATCAAAATCTGTCATTCAAACACTAAAAATCGAAAGCATACCGTCTTACTCCTGGACAGATTCTGAAATAGTGCTCCATTGGCTAACAAAACCGGCCGCAAATCTACCAACGTTTATTGCGAATTGAACATCACTGATGAACGAAAGGTTACCTAAAACAAAGTGGCAACATGTAAGCACGAAATCAAACCCATGCAATTGTGCGTCCCGAGGGCTCATGCCAACAGAGCTAGACAATCGTCATCTTTGGTGGAAAGGGCCCAAATGGCTACATTAAGAAAGAGCTGCATTACCAGCACAAAAAATTGATCATCTTATCAATAATCCAGAACCCACCAATATACAAACAATCTACTCACACGAAGCCACAATTGAGATCCATGTATTGGATACACTATTTGATAGAATATCCAAACATAAGACGATTAAGCGCGGCATTGGATAGTGCATCCGGTTCTTCCACCCATAAAATACATCATATGAAAACCAGGTTGCAAATTTCCAGCCTCGCCAGCGCAAAGAGTGTATACCACCGCTTACTTGTGAAGAAATTAAGATTTTTGAGCGGTGTATGTGGCGGTGGGCCCAGCAATCTTAACAAGAAAAAAAATTATATCATTGAATTCTAGAGCACCGATAAGCAATATCTCGCCTTTCACCATTTCACGACAAGGACGGCATCCTACGCGTAGATGGACGTTTGACCAATACCAATTGCTTGGATTACTCAAGACACTTACGCAAGACTACAGGCCCATTCCGAGCCACCATCAAATGCAGTAGAGGAACTACACAAAAAAAAAACATATGTATAGCATTGTTCATATATGTATGGCAGAGAAAGCTACACACTTGGAGCCGGTCATGGTTGTGTACTTGCCCATAGTTTAGTTTAAGTGATTACTAATAAAATGATAGCAAACTTTTCAAAACTAATAATAATTGTAAAGCACTGCCGTTTTTTTATCTGACAGTGCCCCCAGATATTACTTTTATAATTTTTGTTGAAGAATCTTTTTTGTTAAATCGGGTAACACATAAATAATGGAAATGTCCAGTCAACATTTAATTACTAGTTCTATATAGTACTTTCGAAGCTGAAGTCAAAAATTTAGCCCGTATAAGTCACCATAAAATATTTGCGATTTAAAAAAAAAATATGCCTTAGTTAAACAACCTCTTAAAGTAACTAGTTTTGCAAGTATTCACTTTCTCATCTGCAACCAATTAAAAACACGAACAAGCAACATTTAGACCATCGCTTAGCTGCACAGAATTGAAATTTTTTTGTAAAATTGGCACATTAACTGAAATAGTAAATAACTGATCTGGGAACCGAACTTATAATCAAAATGAAAACTAAGCAAAATATCCCACAAGACCTAAGTTATATATCAGGATAAGTAATATTAGCAATAATGTTCTTTGAAATGCATAAGGCTTACCAATTAATACTAACTATAAAAAGACTTCTTTAAAGTTAGAAGTGTTTATGACTAAAAAAGAAGAATATTAAAATAAGTCTTGTTAAGCACCAAAACGCAAGAAGCAGATATTTACAAAAATACAGGATGCAAAAATGAAAATGTATCACACATATATTTTTAAAAAGAAACCTGGAAGGAAAAAGAAAAGTTTTAAGAGCAGCAATAACCTGAAAAGAGTTTTTTTCAGGGGTAGTTTATAGTTACAGGGGTAGTTTATCATACACCACAAACAACTTAATTAGAGAAAAAGGAAATGCAAAATTGACAGTACTTATTCAGAACTTGGAATTCGATGCAAGCACGTCACTTCTCGTTTTATTATATAACGTAAAAATGAACCATCAACATGAAAGACTAAAACATAAATTTATCAAATTCAGAAGGAATTCATGAATGCACTTCCTATAATATCTTATCTTTATTAAAATTTGAGAATATTTCACCACATGCAGCACATTGAGAGAGATCTTGCTCAAAATAGAGTTAAACCTGTTTTAAAAAAAATTTAGCTTAATAAAAGCACTGTCCTTAATTTACGTTTCTTTTACTAAAATGCTTCCATATTATGTGCTATTCCTTAACTCTAAAAACTACTGACTATTGAATATATAAATAAATTAATATCGAACGACTAGGAGAACACAAAAACAGCTTTTCCCCCAGTCATATATTTTAATTACAGATGCTTTTTGTGTATGTATACGGTTTGCATAACCCCACTTTTATGATATTGATATGCAACCGTATATTCTCGTCTATATATCTTAAACTACATCCGGTTAATTTTTATATTTTGTTTTGAAATCTTTATCATATAAAAAAAATCAAAACTAATTTTATTGCAATCTGTCTCATCTGGCGTACATAATAGTGCCAAAGAAAACTCGAAACAACAAAGTCACCCTATATATATAATATAGATGTACCTATACATACATTTAAACATCCTTAAACCTTTTTTTTGTCGTCGTGGAATACGATTTTACAATTTCCTGTTGTATAGAATTTCAAGAAAATTGTGTACGCGAATTTCTGGTCCTTGATCTATTAGGCAACTACTAGAATTAAATTCCTACTCAATTATTATGATATCGTATTACATAATTTTTATTCCCCACATATTTATGTACTGATTATGACAACATGTATACAATAAGACGTTTTTTTTATTATTATTCGACGGCGAAGATATGTATGTAATATAAGATAACCAAATAAGATTGTTAAATTGGAAACAATTGAATAGAAGCGCGTGCCATATCATATAATTTCACTTTAATTTTTTTTTTGTGTCTTTTATATCTTTAAGAAAATCTGTTACAAGAAACACACGTCGTCGTCATCTTCTTGTGTACAAGATGTGTGAATTGATAATAATTTATAATATAATCATTAGAATGATAATAGAATTTATATGAGTTGTTCGCACACCTGGTTTATATGACATGAATTACGTGCAGGGTGTATTATTTATTGGGCCCCATATTATATAAAGTGTATATGACTCAAATTCGTACATCTCCTTAAGGATTCAGATGTTGAATAATTTATCCTCACAGCTACACAAGTTACCCACTTTATCTTCATTCAAATGACGTTCCAAAGACAGTCTTTCGAATTACAAAGGTTTCAAATTTCATCAATTTATAGATAATTAAATGCTATTATCTATACAATAATTTCGGATTACACAATAATTACACACATATATATTTTTCTGATAATTTACGTTATATTTTTCCGACTATTAGATACGTCTACTTTTGTTGAGCGAACCATGTGGAATCTCCCTATTTTAGAAAAAGATAGTGTAACGTGTGGTTTTTTTCTCTCAAGTTGGTACGTCTATTTTTCGACCCTACGTACCCACTACGATGCTCTTTCGACCAAAACTATTTTAGTCAAATTATTTTGATGTTGTACATCAGATGTCGCCACAAATTGACTAAAACTATTCATCCATAATAGCAGAACCTATTTTAAAAAATATTAAGGTTTTCTAATCAGTTCAGGTAAGGATAAGGGCCACATTTTGGTTGGTTTGATGGGCTATTAGTGTGACTTTATGTTGTTGTACCGATTATCTTAAAAGCAAAGAAACTCATAATATGAACTAAAATGATGAAAAGTCGGTATAGTGGGAGCTCCATTGCGCACAACAAATAGTCTTGGGCATAAAAATAGTTAAAAAGTTCGTTTTAGACACGCGATATGGGATCTTTTCGGCGTATATGCCAAAGTTAAGTTTATTTTTTTTAAGATGATTTTGATTGAGTTAATGTGATTAATGCAACCATTTCTCGTCTCTGAAACCTCGCTCATTTTTTACTTTTCAGTCCCAGGATTATTTATTTATTTATTTACCCTACTATTGCATGTATATGCAATTGGGTAACCAAAAATTTAAATTACAAAATGATATAACAGCGTATATTAAAATATATATGAACAAATATTTAAAAATATAATAAAATAAAAGTACAACATTAAAGTATAATCATAAAATATAATATAAAATACGCTGCTAACAATGAGCATCAACACAACAATCAATTATCAATTTAAAGTGATAATGAGGAGATTGATTTTTTAAAAGCGTTCCGCGAAATAGTAAAATCGAACCACATTGGTACACTATTCAAGTCGCGTTGTATATGCGCTAGAGGATCAAAATACACGTAGTTAGTGCACGCAGGCCGGATAAAAAGACAATTACGTCGTCGTAACACACGTTGTGGAGTGTAAATATACACCCTTCTTGAGGATGGTAATTTTCTTAGAGAAAAAAATAATAATTGTTTCTGCATGCCCTCTATTCTCTTAGTGTGAACATAATATAAATACACATAGTACTGTAACGGATCAAGGTGCGAGTCCCAATTGATGTCATTAAAACGACACCATTGAGATCCGCACCCCGATGGCGTTAACAGAATTCTTCCATTAGAGGCCTTGCTGCGGTGTAGTAGCCGGCTAGAGCTCAGGAGCAGATAGGGGTGGGGTGTGCAAGGCATAATGGAAGCTTGAATAACCGCGGGGATTATAAAAGATGGGAAGGCGGGGTCACTTGAACAAGTCGGCACGCAACCGGACTTGTAACCATCACATCACAAAAATAGAAAAAAAAAAGAATCACTAAATAAATTTTAACAGTAATTTTAATTAAGATAAAAAAATAAATTAACAGAAAAACAATAGTAACGATTTTGAGAAAAAAACAACAACCAATAAATAAAATATAAAAACTTAAATAAATTAACAAAAGAAACAATCAAAAAAAAAGAAAATCTGAAATAAATAAACACAAAACTTAATTAAAACGACAAAACACATCTTTAATACTAATTTAACACACATTAACGAAATAATAATAAATATAATATAAATAAAAAACTTAGCTAAATTGTCCCCCTTTTTGTCTCGTCCATTAACGTAGTAACTTGTACGAAGTCTGCTTTACTCATATCTGGGCACATTTCTCCGGCCGTTATCATTTTTAGCACAGTAAATTTGCCGGTGGTTTTATATGTCATAATCATATGTCATAATCATCGATCTTATCATGTATCGATTCCATTAAGTCTGTTAAATATACCTCAGACCAAATTTAACAGTTTTTATTTATTTTTTTTCACTATTGTTGATTGCTTCTTCGATTTCATTCACGTTGGCCTTGCATGCATGACCTTTAACTTTTTTCGATGTAAATCACTGTACGCAATAAACACTTATAGACAGCAACAACGAATATTTATAAAATATTTTCATTTTATTTTCTTTACTATATTTTTTTTTTTGTACAATCAAAATTCAAAATTTAAATACAACTTTTTAGTAAATATGTCTCATATATATAACATCTATCGTGAACACGTTTCGATTCACTCCTTGATTAATTTTTCTCAAAATTTATACTAACACTCTCCTTGAATTACACAAAAACACGCTTTATATACCCACTCATTACCCGTTACTTATTTTGTAAACAAACAATGTAGGGGCAATGAGCAGGTATACAACATAAAAAAAAATAAATTTTAAAATAAATTAAACAAAAAAAAAATTTGGGGGTGGACACATAAATAAATTTAATATTCGGGGGTGGACCCATAAATAAATTTAATACAGGGGAACGAGCACAACAAGTCGCTCGTTACACTACCATCATAAGAAAAAAAAACAGTTTACCCATTGATGTTCCAGATGTCGGATCGATAGAATATCGTCAACATTTAGTATAAATATATGACATTTAGGCGACTATACATATAAAATTATTTTGATTATTTTAAAACTATACCAGTAGCGGCATCTAGCACGACAATGGACTAATATACCATGGTAGTACTATGTGTGTTTATATTATGGTGTGAATATCGTAGAATGGAGACCACATAACGCTGGCATTTTTGATATGCGACTTCACAAATGATGAATATAATGATTTAAAGATCAACAAATCATGAAAAATTTTCAAATGTCGCTTAATAAAACCCAACTTTGAGTATAGGCCTTATTAATGATCGCGTCAATATGGAAGTTGAACGTCATGTCAATGCTAAAAACTACCCCCAAATCGTTTACTGACACCATCCGTGTTAAAATCTTATGTGTTAGAGAATACTCAAAAGTTAAAGGCTGCTTAGATTTATATATTGTCATGACTTGACATTTCTCCACATTAATAAACATTAAGTTTCGATCAGCCCAATCACAAAACAATTCAAATCTTGTTAGAACCGAAATCTATCCGCTTTGCATGATATGGTAGAAAAAATGTATATCGTCCACGAACAATAAACCCCTCTGCAAATTCCAATAATTTTGTAACATCATTGATAAATAGCAGGAAAAGCAATGGTCCCAAATGGCTTCCTTGGGGTACACTAGAGAAAACCGTGAAGCTATCGGAAGGTATGTCATCAATTTTAACATACATTTTACGATTAGTCAAGTCAGAACTTAGGCAATTCAGCGGTATAAAATCGCAATTGAGCTTATCTATAACAATAAACGATGGTTTAGTTTATCGAAAGCTTTAGCAAAGTCTGTATAAACTTCATTAACCTTAGATATTGCGGATTTTGTTAACTAACTCTGGAAAAGTGCCAAGTTAGTAACAGTAAACCGGCCTGGGAAAAACCCTGAGCTGATCAATTGCTTGCTACGGAAAAATATAACTTCTTTAACCATACTTTCAAACACTTTCGGGATACAGACCATTATTGCTATTCCCCTATAATTTGTTACGTCATTGCATGATCCGTTTTTGTGTATCGGCATAAGGGAAGCTAATTTTCACATATCTGGGAATTTACTCTGGCTTAAACTTTTATTAAATAGTAAATTAATGGAAGCTAACAAACCAGTAGCGCAACACTTCAGTAATGCTGGCGGCAGTCTACCTGGTCCAGAGCACTTGGAGATATCGAGATTAAGATGCGCCTTTACAATATCTTGTTGGGAGAACGTGATGATTGAGCTGTTTATGCTAGCTGAAGACCATTGAATATTATTGGTATCTTTGACAAATACACAGCTAAAATAGTCCGCAAATAAATTACAAATTGTAAGAGGATTATTCGACTTTTTACTCTTAAATGTAATAAATGATAGTAAACCGTTAGTTTGTTCTTCAACTTCATAAATTTCCAAAACTTCTTTGGATTGCTCCTTAAATCATCCTCTAACTCAATAATGTAATTTTTGTAAAAAAACGGTTAAGACAATTGATACAAAGAACCAGTATTCTTTAATTTAGTATGGGCTTTGTTACGCTGAATTTCAAGCTTTTTCAGATCCTTTGTGAACCAAGGATCCTTACGAGCCAACGACTGTTCCTTTTTCATTTTAGGAACAAACTTTTTAATACAGGATACAATTATCAGCATGGCCAAAATTGATATTTGACAGAACATTGCTCCATTTAACATCAATTAAAAATAAATTTATTGAACTGACGTCAGCGCGCGCGTGGTCAAAAACCAAGATATTTTTAGTAAATTTGAGGTTGTCACAAAATTTGTGCGATAAATCGATTGACATTGGTGCATTACTTTAATTTTTTCATTATTTAGGATTAAACACCGTGAGTTGCACAACACAATATTTTTTGTGGGAAGTAATCGCCAGCTAAAAAAATAATACTTTCCAATTCTAAAATTTATTTTGTAAGAAGTGAATTTTTAGTGACTAGAGTGATAATGCTGCTCAATTTGATATATTTGGGTTTCAGAGGTGCTGGAATGTAATTTTAGTCTATCATGCAATCATATGTTCGTTTTGCAAATTATAATACCAACAACGTGCAGTGACGTTGTTGCGTGGAATTCAGAGTTCTTAAGAAGTTTTATTTAAAAAAAAAGTTTTTAAAGTCGAACTCTTCTTAGGTAATTGAACATATATAGACGTGACAATTATTTATTTTGTGTTAAGGACTCTCAATGTTTACGGTTGTGTATTTTGAGAACTATAACTTTGTTAGGTAGATCGGCAAACTACCTTATTATCGCAAAAAAAATATCGCAACAAATATATGGCAGTCTTTTGTATTGCAAACAAAAGCAATAATATCGCAAACAAAAACAATGTAGCATCAATATTTCGCTTACACAAAAATATTCAAAGAAATCTTTAGTCATATGTTTTCCGCATGCTACTATGATCAAAAACAACAAAATCCCAACACAAAAATTTTGGAAACAAATATTTCGCCAAAAATTTAATTGTTTTCTTTATAAATTGTACTGTAATTTAGTAAAAGGCTCTAAATTCCAGCCAATTTGAAGGTCTGACTACCTAACGTCAAATTGCATTAATTACTCGCAAACCACATGTAAATCCAACTGTAAGAAGTATTCCAGTACTTAACGATAATTCAATTTAAACAAAATGGCAATATCAAATCAAAATACAGCGAAGCCAAATTTTTTCAATGTTGTATGCTGAAATTTGCATATTTTGAAATCAAAAAGCAGTTCCCGTCAATCTAATAACAAGAGTTACAGCTACAAATAAATCGTTATACAAATAAATCAGTTATACAAATAAATCGAAGTTCCGGAATCGAATATACTATAAAGCACTTGGCAAATATAAAGCAAATATACTCATGTAAAAGATGATTACGCCCAGAACGTGCGGGTGCGAGGTATTTACAAATCATTCAGGTTCAAGTAGTCAAGCGAAAAAATATTACGTGAATACCGAAATAGAAGGGAAGATGCAGCAATTTTAAGTAGATTCGGAAGCATAATTCACTATGATTCCAAAGGATTCTGTTGAAAGGCTCAAAATTTTAAATCCAGTACAGCAGACAAGTATGAAATTTCACTCATATTCCAAAAAAATATTTACACGTCATGGGGAAGTAATTGTAATAAAGGACAAGCTATTTTGAAAAGTATGCGGATTCGGAAACTAAGAGTAAATCTGCAGGAGTTTGATAAAAATATGCGCACAATTTAATTTCGTGCATTTCGGAAATTTTTAACAATATAAGGAATTTAAAAATTGTTTGTCCATTCAAAGGTGCAAACATTCAAACAATTACTACCTAGATGGGCACATACAAATTCAACAGATTTGCATTTTGCATAAAACAGCTCCGAGTGAAATTCATCGAAATCTCGATCAGATATACTTCAAGGTCTAGAAGGTACTACTTTATACTTTGATGACATTGTATTTTTGAGTTCAGATTACAGCATGTGCTTGCAACATTTGTATGCTAGTTTTGATCGACTTAAAAAATATAATCTCCATTTTAGTGCCAAGAAATGCAAATCATTCCAATGATAAAGATCAATTTTATCTTGGATATCAGATTGAGAATAAAACTTCAAAATAACCAGATAAATTAAAGGTGATGTAAGAGGCACCACATCCAAAAAACTCTCAAGAAATTAAACAATTATTGGGGAGTAATTTCGTTTTATTCGAAATTTACAAACGAGGCGTCCACAATCCGCTTTGTATGCTTCTACGTAGTATAATAATTTATAAAATTAAAAGCAGAAATAGCAAGTGGTCAAAACTTACTGTCGTTCGATTCAGAATTACCTGCATAATCGTTTCATGTGATGCCATCTCCGTCGGAATAGCCAACATATTTTTACAGATCATCCAAGGAAAAGAGAAACTAGTTGCACTCCTTTCCCGATCAGTGTTTGTAGCCGAGCAACATTAGAACCAGTTAAATCGGGTAGCACTTGCCATTTATTGGACTGTCAAAAGATTGCACAATCATGTAACTAAATAGACAAAGTTTAATTTAGTTACAAATAATAAACCGTTAATACACCGATGAGCTAAAAGAGGTGATATCCCTCCTTCGACGACATCCAGTTGCTTGTTGTATTATACATTATTTTTCCCAGAATTCTAGTACATATTAGAACTACACATTGTTGATGAACACCGATGAAAGAAGTTGCATTAGTAGACGAGGCCAGCGAGACATTAGATGATTCAGTGATGTCATAAATAATAAATACGATAAGTCCGTTATTACTGACAAGTGAAAAAATCGGACGATCTAATATTGTTTTGTTTGCGGAACAATTTTTCGTGGGTGTTGAGTTGTAATTCTACGAATTCTACGGAAAATCTTCAAAATAAAATTCTAAAAGAACTACACCACGTATATACACATCTGGGCGTATGCAAAATCTTGCGCATCGATTTGTCTATTGGAGGAACATCGATATGGACAATACATGATTCGTCAAAAGTTGCAGTTCGTGTGTTGAAAATCAAAAAGGAAATCGAATAACGTATTTATTTTGACTACGCAGGTCCGTACAAGAGGCAATATTTTCTAAGTGTGGTTGATGATATGTGAAAATGGCCTGAAATTGCAATTAAAAACTGTAATGCAACAACCAAAATGACATTGAAAAAATGAGAATCTATATTTTGGCATACCATGGCTACTTCAAAGTGATTGTTTCGGACAGTGCTACCGTCTTTAAAAGTCAAGAATTCATAAATTTTTGAATGGACCGGGGACTTATTCAAAAACGTATTACATCTTACAATCCAGCTTTAAATAGACAGAGTGAACGTATAAATTAAAAGGTATGGACATTTGTGGAAGCTTGTAGTTTTAGTTACGGTAAGATTGGTGAAATTCCATTAAGATATCGTATCACACCTTTGAATAATGGCAGAAATCTAACAATAAATTTGTTCAAGTGGAAACTATAGGTAACAAACTTGATGCAATCCGAAAAGTGGGTGACACAAACAACAAAGCCAACGAAAATATTATTAGCATCATTTTTTCGGGGAAAGACAAAGTTATCCTCACAACTATACAGTTTATGAAAAATGACTTCCATGCTTTCGAATTTATAAGTTGCAGATTGAAGTACAGATCGTCCAGAATATCATTAATCTACAGCAATTTCGTCCCAGAAATTTTAAGCATTTTTGTTGTCGAGCTACAGAATGTTAAGACATAAGACGATGATCATGCTCAAAATTCTAGCAAAAGTAACCTTAGAACTTCTAACTTACGAATAGAAAGTCATACACATCTTGGAAGCAATAATTTAGGGGTACTGTACACAAATTTACATTTTAGCTATTTACTAGGAGATAAACATAAACAAAAAAATTAAAAAAATTTGAAGCCGAAACCTAAAAAACAGAACGACGCTTAATTATCTTAACTAAAGGTTTATCTTAAAACAATTAAAAATTAAAAAATTAACAAGTACTTTAGTGGTCAACAGACAAAACCCTTCTGGACGCTCTTTGGAGTTAGAGAAAAATGTCGATGAACTTATGATAAAAGCTCCCAGCAGAAGGAATACATAATAATTTTAGTGCCTTTAGCTAGGAAGGTTGGATATGAAAATATTGTGCCAGTGAATAAAGTGGCTGTCATTTATAAACGAACGACCTACAATTACAGGAATTAAAACACAAAATTCGCATATTAATCGCCTTTAAGCTTTTCCATTTTTAGTCAAATTTAGTTCTAGATTCTGCAGACAGCGATCAATTTTTTATAAGCAGTAGTAACATTTAGAAAGCTCAATCTGATTAACCTCGCCGTTTTGATGAAGCATTTTGTATGCCTAATAGTCCTCTTTCAGAGGAGATATTAAACGTTTTTGCAAGTCGAAATGTGCTTCGTCGCATATAACGAGCTTTCGGTTATAAATAGTCATCTGTAACGTGTATAGTAAAACTCGAGCACTCCAATCTAGCAGCCATTCATGGCCATTTTTATCCAGCTATTGTGCCAATAAAATTTTATCCGTATAAACCAAACGTATTTTTAAACCTCATGGGAGCATTCCCAATTCTTGAGTACGGTGTCGATGAGAGGTACCTGTACATTTTGCAACAATCTGCCCCACTGCTTCAATTTTTTCTGATGAATGTATTTAAATCCCAAAGTATTTAAATTTCGGAATGGTTAACATAAAAAAGTCTCGTATTCACAATCGACCACTTTTAACGACTATTAAATGCAAACTGACAAATGGAATCGTTGGTGATCGTTATTCCTAAAACCCTAAATCCTAAATGTTTAGAATTAGGCTTATTAAAAAAAAAATTGCTATGGTGCCAATGAAATTGACAGCTCCTTATGGTTAATATGCAGATATTAATTGTATTCGGACCGAGCAATTGGCAAAGTGGTTAAAGCTGCGGTGTTTGGGACGGGAGGTACCGGGTTCGAATCCCAACGGGAGTTGGTTGCAAAAGGGATTTTTCATCACCTGATTACGATCGGTGATGACGATGAACACAACCATGACCCCCCGTTGGAGTGTAGAATCTATGGGCCGAATCATCATCCATGCCAAGCTGGCTGGAGCAATGTAATGTGCAGATGGATATTAGAAAAAAACGCGAACCTGTATTCGCGCGTCCTTGATATGGCTAGTAATGGCGTAAAGTAGAACCTTAGTTAACCGCGAAAGAGTTGGGAGAGCTTCGGCCCCAAAACAGATTGCATAGGAATAAACAAACAAATAAACAAACAATTGTATTCGGACTAATCAATCAAATTAGCACCTTTTAATCATCATGGGATGCGGATAAGCCAATCAAATCTCACGGTTCATGTCACAAATAAGTGTTTTGCTGTTTTAATTACTATATATAGATAAAACTGTGCTTGCATAACTGCCCCACATTTTTAGCTAACTTTTTTGCTTTTTGTATATCATACAGGGTAATACATAAATAATGGAATTAATGCTAAGCAGAGCTGGAAACTTGAAAAGAAATATGGATGTTTCTCGATTAAATTTTAATTATGAAAAATCTTTTATTTAGGTTTATGATTTTAACATGTCACTTGATAACATGTCACCATAGTTTCCGTAGGACAATATCTACATTTAACAATACATTTTTCGATGTAATCCTTGACAAATGCCTCTCGAACATCAATATGTTTGGTACGACAATTTCTCTTCCTTAATGAATTTCAAACCACTTTGATGGTCGAAGAATCCAATTTACCTCTTGACATGCTTCAGACAACGCAATAAATTCTGCTTCAGTTGATGATAGTGCAATGCAATTCTGTCTTCGACTGCATCTGTATATCCGATTAAGTGATCCAAACTATCACTCTTCCTAAGTGACAATCGAAACCTGGTACCCTTGAGATACTTTAATACTCATTTTAATTCGATCAAATCCTCCTAGTTGGGACTGGATAACTTTTGTGCAAGAATTAAAACCGCTGCTGATATGTCAGGTCTCGTGTTGACTGATATGTGCAGTAAGCAACCGAACAACTTTTGATATTTGCCGTTGCCCAACAATAAATCCGTATCTCCTCCTTTATCATTTCCAACTGATAATGAAACTGAGGACTCCTTTGCATCAGACATTTGGAAATCCCTTAGTACTTTTTCAATGTAAGCAGTCTGATTCAACGTGTAATGGTCATGTTCTTCCTTCTTGACTTGAAGACTCAAGAAATCAATGAGAATTTGATGAATTGTTTTGTTCCAATTGCTCGTTGATTACTTTAGACTATATATACTCCTTTTTAGTAGACACATCTTCTCCGCCTTCAACTTTGAATCCTGGAGGTTGTCACATGTAAATTGTTTCAGCCAATTCACTGTTAAGAAAAGCCGTTTTCGCATCTAGATGATAAACTTTTATGTCCTTGTTCGCGGCCACGGTAAGCAATGTTCGGAACGTAGTTTGACGAACAACTAGAGCAAACACCTGATCATAATCAGTACCGTATTTTTGCAAAAAATCTTGAGCAACGACCTTGCCTTGCGTCTCACTACTTCTCCATCTGAATTGAACTTTAGCTTGTAAATCCACTTGCAGCCAACTAGATTTGCACCTTCTGGAATTTTCACAAACTCCCATGTTTGATTATCCATCAATGATTTCATCTCATCTGTCATTGCTTGAGCCCACAGCCTCTTTTGATCACCCTGGATAGCTTCTACGTAGCACTTAAGTTCTTGAATGACTGGTTATTGATTCACCAGGTTCATTTTTTCAATAAGTCTCTTTGGTAAAATTACTTTGTTAGCGCGTTGTGATCGTCTACCAGTTTGCTCTTCATCTTCATTCTGAACGTGATCTTGTATTGGATTCTATTCCTGAACTTCCTCAACGACTAATTCCTCTTGCACCTGATCGTTCTCTGCTTTTTTGAAAGTTGTTCAACCCTGAATTTGCGATAATTTGTTCCTGTTGGTAATTTTTGCTGAACTTAATAGGTAAAAAATGGCTCCTTTCGACGAAATAAACATCTCGACTTACTGTGACTCGATCGGTTTCCGGATTGTAACAACGATATGCCTTTGATTTGTAATCATAACCGACCAGCACTGATTTCACACCCTTTGAGTCGAATTTGCGTCTTGTTTGCTTTGGTACATGCATGTAATATTCTGATCCGAATTTTCTGATGTATTGCACATGCGGATTTTTCTGGAACCAGCCTTCATATGGCATTGTTTCTGTACCCTTTGTTGGCAAACGATTCTGGATATAGTTAGATCTGCTTCAATTAGCATACAGTGAGCCATTTCTACCAACGTTCGGTTTTTGAGCACCGCTATCCCATTTTGTTGAAGTGTGTACGCAGTAATTCCCTGGATTTGATTTCCGCTTGACTTTAAATAAATCCGCTGTACACTCGCTGATGTTGATGACTTTAACCAAATTTTGCTTCGCAAATTAATTCACTACTTTGTGTCTCTATGGCCCAGAACCTTAAGCCAATAATATTCCTTTAGTCTGTAAAGTTTACCGCTGATTTTGCCAACTGCAATTTGTCGACTGTTCTCTCTTATTTTACACTTGTTGCCTTTGAAATTTACTTAAAAACCCTTTTCCGTTAGTTTCTTGACTGAATGCAAGTTTTCCTTGATATCTGGCCTTAGCAACACGTCTGTGATTCTTATTGGCACACTTTAATTTTCCTTGTTCAGAAAATCGACCTTAATTGTGCCTTTACCTGCAGCTGTTAATTGTTGACCACTTGCAACGCTTACTTTATCTCTAAAATTCATGTCAATATTAACGAAAATATCCTTAGAACTGGCAATGTGACACGTGGCACTCCTGAACCGAGAATCCAACTATCATCTATTTGATGTACCATTAACAGGTTTTCTGTTTCATCTTCTGCTTCATCGCTTGATTCGCCTTCTGATTACTTCCTTCCTTTTTGTTGAGCCAGGCTTTGTATCTTCGACAATTCTTTTTGATGTGACCTCTTCTTTTGCAAAAATAGCACTCAGACTTTTTATTCTTTTTATTCTTCTATATTTTTATTCTCTATTTATTTTATTCTTCTTTTGAATTCGAGAACCTTTGATTTTACCAACGTGAGTGTAAATGCGCTTATGATGGTGCAACGTGATGGTAAAAATTCTTTTTGATTTTTTATAGACATGAAGCTTTAATCTGTTTAAAAACAATAAGTTAATTCATTTTCAGTGGAACTTAACTTTTAATAAATTTATAATACTTAATGTAAAGCTGAGATGGTAAAAATATTGGCAAGGCATAAAACAAACTTACAGTTTGCAATATGTACATATTAAATAGCCTTCTACTTTATATCCAGCTGGAAATTAATTTACTGATGTTGAAAGCGACCTAAAACTTGCTAATTATCAACTTGGGAGGTATTCAATTATGGTTGCCATAGATATTTATTTTGTGGTATAAATCAACAAAAAACTGTTTTGGATCTCATCATACTTTAGAACATATTTCGTAGTCTAGAAGGGTTGTGACATTGCTAAATGGACTTTTTTCTGAACCGGAATGAGACCATGAGATCTTTTTATTTACTTTTTATTTGTATTTACTTGTCAGCAAAACTGTTAAGTGCTCAAATAAATATTCCTGAACATGAAAACAAAAATAAAGGTGAAAGTCTTTAGTTCTGAACATTTAGTTCCACTATAGACAAGTGTCGGATTGATAGAATCATGGATGGAAATTTGCTTCCAGTGAATCCGTGCCAGTCAAAATTTAATACACATATAGAAAAATTCCAATTTTGATACACGTAAAAAAGCATAACCCTAGTCTGATTATCACCACACGTCATCAAGATTACAAACGAAATATACACCCGTATAGCGATTTGGTTGCGGTCTATTAAATTTAATCGGTATAAAATCAACCTCAAAAATGTTATCACAACACGAAAATCAGTTGTCAGTCACAAATCTTAAAACCTGATTTTACATTTATTTATCATTTGTATGCTGCGTAAATATAAGTATGTGTGCTATGTCTATGTGTGTGCCATACTACAATCAATAAATTAAACTAAGTTAATTCACTTGTACACGAGACGAGATTACATTTAATTTTCTGCAACGATATGTATAAAAAAAAATATTTATATAGGATTTTCCGACCCTCTTCGCAAAAAAAAAGGGAAAACGAATTTTCTCAATTTTTCGCAAACTTATATGAGGGTGGAAAATACGAATTCGTACATGCGAGAGTATTACACGATGGATTTATGTATTTATTAAAAAAGTGAAAATTATATTTGTGATAATGGATGTTTAGGAGCATTTACAGATTTTATTGTGATTTTCCTGTGACATTTGAAAAAAATAAAAATTTAAGGGGCTCATATATAGAAAAGAGAACACTATTATATAGATTTGCACGGTTTTATTGTTGTTTTGCGGAAAATGCGGAAAATATGGAAAACGATATTTATTGAATTAAAAAAGATAATCTGATGAAAACATTATTTTTGTTGTTTCGGTAAAATATTGAGGTGATTTTTCATTGTTTATTTTTTTGGAAAATTTGCATGCGAGGGTGTACCATTTGTATATGGTGCATGATTAATAGGTTCAGGAAGGGAAGTTGTATGTTAGGTATCTATATTATAAATTGGTGGACATAAATTCACATTCGGTGATATTTCTTTTGGAAATATTTTCTATTAAATATTTGAAAATTGTGTAGCAATATTGTAGGTCATTCATCATAAAAGGCTATGTTGGAAAAATTATAGTTGGTAAAATATGTAGGAATTTGTTTAGGTTTTGGAGGTTTTAGTACTATGACAGGCATTTTTTATCATAATTTTAAAAATTACTTGATATTACTCTACCTAAAAAAAGGAGGTCATGATTTAATAAATGAATTAAGTGCATCCATGTCTGCATTTAACCCAAATCATAAGCTAGTATGAAAATTTTAAAAAATCCCAAACCGATATGAAACGTTAAAATAGTTAGACTTGGTACGATGTACAATAATACTCATAATTAATGCGTGGCAAGCCCAATAAAGCACAGTCTTATAGATGCGAGCTTAGTTCTATGGTTTTGCGATACCTTCAAATTAAAAAAATCTCTGTGAAAAATGTATAATACAACAAAAAAATACAGGATACCTAATTACCTTCTCAAAGATTCTGGAAGAAACACTCGGATGGTATCAATTTTGTCACTCAAAATTCTTTCAAAAATTGTAATGAATTCAAATAGTTTACATGCAAGTGATGTTATAGTGGATATGAACAATTTGTGTGAATCCTCTTCTGTTTAAAATTTTGAAAATCCGAACTTTATTATGACACTTTAGGAAACATTTTGCTTACTAAAACCTACTAGAACCATAGAAAAATAGAAATACGAGTCGCAGTAACATACAAAATAAGAACTACTATCGATTAAATTATAACAACTTATTAAAAATGGATCGATCCAAGACAAGTGAAATACTGATAGTAAAAAAAGAACACCAATATGCCAGCCATCCATAAATTTAAAACCAATATTGGCGCCGCCATTAATAATTTAGATATATCTGAATATGCAAAAATTTTTTACAAAATGCAAATTTAAATGTAAATGTAAATGTAAATGTAAATGTAAATATAAATGTAAATGTAAATGTAAATGTAAATGTAAATGTAAATGTAAATGTAAATGTAAATGTAAATGTAAATGTAAATGTAAATGTAAATGTAAATGTAAATGTAAATGTAAATGTAAATGTCAGTGGGCTACGTCCTGATTCATATTGTGGCAGTAATATGCCCGTTAAAATTTTGCAGTAAATCGCTAAGTTGGCTAATTTAAAGCCTTCTAGTTTCCACATATAACATGATTGCTTTAGGGAACCAGAAAGGATGCTCTGAAGTTTCGCGCCAGCTTCGTGCGATCTAGTGATTTCCCTTATGTCAAAGAAAGCCTAGACAGCTGAAGTTTTGAAGTTTTGTGCTCAAACAGTGTATCGGCCATCACATTATCCATGTCTAGATATGTTGTAACTGCTCCAAAAACAGGGACTGGCGGTTTTTTGGCCATTACATTATCCATGTCTAGATATGTTGTATATCCTCCATAAACTGGGAGTGGCGGTTTTTGTACTGGGTTGCGCTCAGCTTTTGATTGAATCACACTAGTATCTCGATCATTTTGATATTATCAAAAATCTTTGAGCGCTGGGTAGCCTGCTTTACATTGAACGAGAGTTGTGAGGCAGAATCAATCAGCTTCTGGTTCTTAAGATCGACTACTAATCCATATTTCCTAAAAAAATATAGGACGGTTTACGTTTGCAAATTTAGAACTATCAATTTCGATATCGTGGAGCCACTCCCAAACTTGTGTTGATCGTTTCACGCGACTGCTAGAAGCATACTGCATGATAGACGTTTCGATAGTTACTAGTATTTAATATTTTGTTGAGAACTCCTGATTTGGAGTACTGGTCAACATTTCGACCAGTCAAATTATTCAGTTTTAAAACTTACCCCCGGTAGAAATCACCTCTCAAAGCCCGATGTAACAATGTGCATTGGAGCTCCGTGGTATCCATAGAACTCTAGGTATCTGAGCTATATAGTAAAGAAGGATGCAAAATGTTCCTTATCTGAGCTTATCAACTGTCAAACAATAAAGCTGCCAGGTGAATGGATTGAAGACAATCAATCAATCACGATCAAGTATGAACATCTTAGCATCCAGAAAAACTCGTGTATAACTAAACAAACGGACATACTCGTCCCGAAACTAAACACGGTAGAATTCGGTTTTGTGAGAATACGCACAGGCTTTTACTTCGAAAACGATTGCCTGCTCACAAAATTAAACGATGCTTGCGAAAATACTACTTGACATTTAGCGTCTAAAAAAATTTCCAATCTGTTGATAGATTAAGACAGGTATTCGGAATTTTTAATTTGACTGAGAAACCATCTTCCTTTTAACTTTGTAGCAATGAAGAGATAAGCAACTTTGAAATGAAATTTACACAGTCACTAAGGTTAATACCATCACTGATGGCTAGTACGTAACTCTGTAAATGCGAGTTACAGCACCACATCAATAATCACTGATTGGAGCGACGGTTCGAAGACGTGCTCACGTCACAACAGATACACAGACGGAGGCAGTTACGTCAACTATACCAACTAGGGCTTTAGTGACCCAAATATTAAGATCTCGCGCGAAAAGTTATGGCCTACCTAAAAGGAATTAACAACAACATTTGGTTCATATAAATTGCAAATACCTCGCCCGCTCGTTATCAATAAGAGAACTATATTGGTACGTCGACCCCCCCAAGACAACGATTCACTATTATTCTACCCCTAAAAATAGCCACTGGCAGCACTCGATAGCGACAAAGAACTCGGGCGACAAAGAAGTCGTTACGATAGTAAAATAGACCGGAATCACCTGTAGTAATTTAACATTGAAAATCTACTTAAATCCTCAAAACCGGAAATGCCGAATATTGTTATGTATTACAAGGCAAACAAATAATAAAAATTTAATTGGTATTCAGTTAGTAATTTTATGAATTTTTGGTTTTTAAAAAGATAAGTTGCAGATCCTAAACCAAATATTTTTGTTTCGTTTAAATTTTAAATTTTTCGCGAGAACCACAATTATTGAGCCATTAAACACAACTACTTTCAATCAGCTTGGAATATTGAAATTGGGTCATTAAGCTGGGTAGCCACTAATGAGAAATGCTATCAATGCAATTTCTCAAAATTTTTTTTCAACGGTTGCAAATAAAATAAAATAAGAGGAAGTCTTAATACAAAAGTCCAACGGCTCTACTGACGTTGGTGAATTCACCGAACAAATTTTAAAGCTAATAATAGAAATTATAGTAACATACCTTAGATAGGCTTCTATAATGAAAGTGTTATTCAATTGTTTTTAAATGGATTAAGTCAATGTTTTGCAAGACTTATACATACTTTAGGAAACTCCAAAGTATTAATGTCCCACTGGTTCCCAGTTTTTTTGATGGTGAACACCATCCAAACTATTAGCATCAAATCAACCCTAATCAATTAGCTATAATGCATAGAATTTGAACTTCTAACATTTATCACCTAGAACAATCTAAATAAACTAGCATATTTATGTTTCCATCACTGTAACATCAGTATCTTTGTTTATATTACTAATTACTGAGATTTATTTATTACACTACACAACCCTGGGATCTCAGCCATCGGTTACCATAACCTGTTCATTTTGATCTACAAATACAATTTTTTGTCCAGAATTTTTGTTGTAATTATATTCCAATTTACGTCGTACTAAAAGTGTAAACCGAATGTATGGACATGTAAAATGGTGGAAGTATTTATCACTTTGGTGTTACCTGCTATAATATCGCATAGTATTTACAGGCTTAGATCTTATTATTTCCATCACCGTAATTGCACTATTTTCACTGATTGCGCACTTTAATCACTGATATATTATTTAGTAGGTTACCAGTGGCCGTGGCAGGCCACTTTAACTATTTATTAATTTTTTAATTTAATTAATTATCTTTAACTAATTTTAAACCAATTGAAGCGTAACAATTAAATTTTTTACATCTTTTATCAGTGACTGTCCAACTTGATTTGCAAATTACGGGAAATATATTTTTATTTTGGATATACCGGTTTATTGGGAGATGGAAAATAAAGTTTCAATGCTGGAAACAAATATTATTATGGTGGAATGGAATAATTGTATGGCATAAAATAAAGGGTGGCCCAATTAACGTTTGCAATTTAATTTGGCTCTAAATTTAATGACGAATGAATGTTTTTCAAAGCGGTTTGTTTTATTAGAAAAAGTGAACATTGTCATTAAGTATGGAACACAATTCCATTCAAATGACTTACACGGCTGGCTTCACAGTACCCCGTTCTGTCAACCCAATTTTTTAGAACATTTTAGATTGTATGGGCTTTTACAGCTTGATACGGCTGATACTCGTTATGGATGGATTTCCATGGTTACGTGTGGATTTTCTGAGCACTAAATGCGACAATTTTGCTTGTCGACATAACCTCCGAGGTGAAAATGAGCTTGGTCGGAAAAGATGATTTTACGGTAAAAGTGTTAATTTTCCCATTTGAAAGCAGTTATCAATAATTGCCAGTTTTTTTTTAAACGTAAGGCGACCTATTTCGTAAGTTACAAATATTATACTAATTTTCTGTCATAACACGAATGACGCAAGTGTTACCACACTCGAAATAACCGGTTCATCCAAATAAAAAAAAAACTAATAAAATTATATCGTGAAGTTTTCGATTTAACAAAATTACTAATCGTCGGATAGGATACCCAACTCAGCTTTTTCTACGCTAAGTACAGCATACCTCTTTTTGGCAAAGAATTGCCTGCAAGCAATTTAGTCACAGAATTATTTTAAGAATTAAAATTGCCAACCATATGTGAAAAATGTTTCAATGTGTGATGTAATCTTAATGTCAATCACCACCTTAAATAAGAGCACTACGTGGGAAAGGATATTAAAGCGCGTCTTATCGCTGGAAATCGTGCTTTGTATACCATTTGGTAGGCACAGAGACCGCTGTCAGGGATGATGGCTTCTCGGGGTAGAGAATGATTTGTATTTTTCGGGTTGTCTATAGAACAGTATGAATTAGAACATGCTCGGGATTGAATCCGATGGAGCCAGAATATTGATGCGATACGAGCCAGAAATGGACTGTAAAAAGCGAGTATTATTATTATTATTCCACAAAATCATGATGTGATCCAATAGCATTTTATTTGAAGTTTTTTGCCATGGCATTAACCACGACATATTTTGTCTTGGCACTATTTTGCCATGGAATGTTTTCTGATGCAGTTTTTACCGTCATTTTGTGCCATTGCATTTATTGCAACGACTTTTTTTGTCATGGCAACTTTTACTTTTTGTGGATTTTTTAAATAAAAAAATATTTATGTAAAATATTTGGCTTTGGAATTTTCACTATATGCACACATTTTACCAAGCCACCTTAGCCATTATTTCATCTTATTTACCTAGGAATTTTTCTATGGAATTTTCTCCTTGAAATTTTCTGCACTGACAATTTTTTTTTGATTACTTACTCTTGTCGCGCAAAATGTTATCATATGTGAATAAAGGCCTAGCATCTGAGTACCATTTAATTTACTTGTATACTAACAAACAACAAAATAGTAATTGACTCCAGCATTGTACATTGCAATATTCAATTGTATTACTATCCCAATATTTCTAGGCATAAAAGCCATACCGGCCTATGACACTACTCTTTCGACACTTCTTTGACATCTTGATATGCATTTATTAAATAATGTTGCTTATGGCTTCAATTCCAGTATAGTAATTGCAGTATAGTTGTTTCGTAATTGTTGGTCAACAACACTAATCAAAACTAAACTAAACTGTGCTTATTATATTCATCATCGCACCACGATGGGAATTTTTTTGTAATAATTATCACAACCAGTGATAATTATTACAAAAAAAAAAAAAAAAAAAAAAAAAACCAGAAAAATTATCCAGTAATTTTAACTTGCAAATAACAACTCAGTTGGTCAAAATAGAAAACGAAGTGAAAGTGAAATTTATGATGTGCGCATCAAGACAGTCAGTGTTAAAGTTTAATTCTCAGTGATTAGCGATACAAATCTGTGCCATAATTTTCAAAGTAAAATGCAACATCGTTCATCGCATTTCAAAAGCTTTGTTGAACGTGGCCTTGAAATGGTAAAATAAATGTTAATGTGTTATTTGATAATGTGGTTTTGGCGTCTTGGTACAAGGCAACGAAACAGAAATGCGTAATAATTAAAAATTTGGTACATTTTTCAACTAAATCTAAAAATAATAGGAAAAGAGTTACGCATTTAGGAGGTAGCAACATGATAGTGCTAACATTTAGATCGCATTGAAGATGAATCGTGTGGTGAGCATATTATTTTTTAATGAGCAGCCAAACCATTGGCTTTTTCTTCATCACTTCTTGCCCAGTTTCCAGTTGGTAGTCTTATCGGAGGATTCGGTTTTGTTGGTGTTTTAACATATTGTGCTTTCCTCAAAGAATAATCTGTCTACTCGGTTGGTGGAAATTCACTTACAAAGTTCTGGACGCTCCTGTTTTTTTCCTTCCGCATTGCAAATCTTATAAGATCATAATAGCTTGGTTTATTTTCCATTTCCATAATGGTGATTTAATTTTATGCGATTGCCTCCAAATTCTTCGCTTTTCCTGAGTTATCCTCTATCATATTATGTGATATTATGTGATAGTTCATTATTTTTTTCAAAAGTTGTTATAGTAGGTGTAATATTTTCACCTGATATTTCCAGTAAATGTGTTTGATTTTCTGCTGCTGCATCAATATATGCTAGTGTATTAAGAAGGATATCCAGTTGACATTTTTGTTCAACTAGTCTTCTATATATTGACTCAAATTATTTTGCGGATTTGTTACTCGTTCACAGTTTTTAAGTAACTCTTACATACGGCATTATTTGTGATAAGGCTCTCAGCTTTTTTCAACTCTCTCAGCTATTTCAAATACAGTGCCCAAATGGGCTTTAAATGATACTCTTTCATCGATTATCACTGCAATGTAATTAATAAAAGGTGGAGGAACATTTTGTTGTCTACCTACTTAAACCTTTATGCTTTGCATCTTTTTCTACTGGATATCAGATCTGTTTTGATCCATTGTCCCAACGACTGCAAACCCATAGACGATGACCAATCCTGAATGACTTTTACACTACAGGTACGTGTCTCTTCCACCCCTTTCGTATGTGTTGCCACCACAAAATAGACACATCATCCAAAAAGCTGACAGTTTTTGCTTCTTCTGCGATATTGGAAGTTCAAAAATGCCGGTAAACATAGCGTTCCACAACATAGGAGCAAGCACCAACCTGGGTTTGATCCACTTTATCTTCTCCGTTTCATTTGTAGTGCCTTTTAATATATCGGATATTTTTAACTGTCAGTGGAAGGTCTGTTTCTCTTAATGGCATTGCTGAACCTCTTTGCAATATCGTTCTCTTCTCTGCACTTCCTACATTGCTTAGAGACCTTTACTTCGAAGTCCTACATTGTTAACTTGGTGATCACATTTGAAAAATTTTAAATGCCCGTTTATTTCAAATTCAGCAAATCCCCCAACCAATACTTATTTTCCCTTTGGATGGGATACTCTCTGCTATTTGGATTAGTAGGCTAACCACTTTCATTATTTTGTGTCCCTGATCGAAGCTTGTAGAGTTTTTATAGATGTATAGTCCTTTTTTTCTCCACCAGCGATTTAAGAGTCTGAAGTACTTCATCCTGTAGTCATCAACTCTAGCAAAATATATTCATTCGAAGTTAGGTAATATGGATAACTTTTTCCCCTAGAAAATTAAATTCTGAGTTTATTTTCACTTTCGATAGCATTTCAGCATATGATATAGCTTTTTTTTTTTTATAAAAAGCGCATCTGGTCAAATTGACCAGTTTCAATTTCTTTTCTGCCTTTTTGGTGCTCCTTTTTTCCATTTTGGTTTATCTCCTATCGTTTCTTTCTACATATCTTCTTCTGGTTCTAATTACGCGCATTTGTACCAGCCTGGGGGGTGGCGAATCTCTCTTTCTTTTAGCAGTGTATTCATTAGAAGCATCCAGTGTTTCGCTTATCCATTTATCTTGATGACTCAAAATGCCTACTGGTTTCGCTTTAACAAGTGCTCCTGAATCACTGGAATGTACAATCTCTGTTATTACACGTGGATCCGTTCCTTGCGTTGTCGACATCTCCATGACAATAATTTAAACGCACCTCTGATTTTTCTAATTTCTCTCTGAATCCCTTTTTGATTGAATTCATTTGCTTTCTTATTTATCTCATTTAGATCAGTAAGTGGGACTGTCCCATATATTTGTGCTTCTGTAGGTGATTTCGTAATTTTCGATAGCTAAGTTTTCTATTGCTAGAACATTTTGGTTATTGGCACTAATTTTCTCATTGCATCGTAATTTTAACGTTGCTCTTCTTCATTCTTGATTTTTTATTGTGGTGCCTTGCACGTTATACCTACTACCAGGTTTGCAAGATGCTGTATGCATTTTCATTTTTTAATGAGCAGTTGTAGCCCGCAAATGATATTCCTTGCGGAACTCGAAAACGATGCTTGCGAGTTCCACAAGGAATATCATTTGCAGTACTACTTTGTCTCACTTAAATTGTTATAAAAAATCTGGTTCGAAAGACTAAGTACGTTTTAACATCTACTGGACGTATGAAACTCACCATAAATATGGTTGCTAAAATATCTGATACTGAAAGAAATGTATAGTGATAAAATAAAAGTTTATTTTTCTGGCGGGCCGTAGACCAGATGACTTACAGAAATAAATTGTAGTTTTAAATTCTGCTTACTGAACCCTTTGCAAAAATGTTAAAGTAGAAAATTGTCAATCATGAACAACATTAAGTTAGATTGCAACTAAACTGATATAATCCACTATCCTGCCATACACTATCGCAGCATAAGCATTCTCATGACCTATCGATATATTGATACATAAAATGTCATTTAGTTTATCTTAGTCGCTCTCTTATTTAGCTTTTAAAATTTCTGTTGTGGCCATCTCAGTTAACTCATTTTTTCCATGCTTCTTGAATCATATTATTGGCCATGACGGTTATTGGTGATAGCCATTTTATACGAGATCAAATAATTGTAATGAGGTAGGTGGGTTTAAATTGAGGTTGTCGGCCATCGAATTGTATAAAGTTCCCAGTATTTTAATGCATTCGTTGAAGTTTAATTGAACATTTCCGGTTGTTTGCTGGTCTTTGGAAATGGTCTCTAATAATGTAGGCGAGTTTGAAGCCAATGTTCTTAATCCACCTTGTGTTGTGAGTTCCATTAGTTCTTATAGCACTGTTAGTGCCTCCCTAAAACAGTACAATTAAGCAAGTCATCTAGGTAGAAGTCAGTTATACTGGCCGTTGGTCGCAACGGGATGTGTACCGACTCCTTCTTAGTCAACGCAACAATGTATCGCCTAGCTATTCCTCAAGTTTGGTACTGTTTTTCATAATGTCATTTCTCTACTGGTTGTTTTGGAACACTACTCGGAGTTTGGTTGTTGTGCTTTCTTCTTTTCCCATGATGAGGCTTGTAATATTAGTTTTCAGCCAATTCATCATCCCATATTTCCTAGATCAACTGTTTTAAATCCGATCAACTTGTCCGTAAATCTTTTCTATGGCTTTTCTCCGTGATTCCCTCAGCTTGGCATGATTATCCTTAAAGGGAATGCTTAACGTGTATCATCCATTAGAAGGCCGTTGCACGGTTTATTGTTAATTTTCGATACGACTTCTTTCTTTGGGAATATTGTCAATTGTTTTTTATTGGTTCCGTAGTTATCTTGGATATTGTTTGTGAACTTCTAATCACAAAGAATCGTAATAAGGATCTCGTAATAAGGAGCCGGTAAATAATGTTCTTAAGATGGGCCTATGTAATAATTTTTATATCACACTCAAATAATAATTGAGTTGGTTTATCAAAACCTAGCTTGGCGACATTCAAACTAACGAACTCAACATCGAATCTTGGTGCTATAGCTTTATGTTGGCTCTAGGTTTACAGGTGCCTGCCTTGTTTCTGCCTACTCCTGAAATTTTAACATGGGTTTTTTCTTATGCTCAGTAGGTAAGTAGTTCCGGGGGAGTGCGGAGCTCTGACTACTGCTGTTGGTAGTAAGGACTTTGTCAGTTGACTAATAATGTCTGAGTCGTACCTACCATTATTTACTTATGCAGTAATATTTCCATAAAAAAGCGTGTGGTAATGAAAATTACAATACCTCGTATCGTAGATGTATATGAGTGTGTATTAATTGTTCATATTTTGGGTTGTTTCTTTAGGCACCGATCGCAGTCAGTTATTTCACTCACGAACGTTTTTATTTCTTGTTTAAATAGGTAACAGTCCTGCAATGTTTGAGGTACTTTACAACCCTTAACAATACATTCAATGTTCACTGTTGCATAGTGCATACAAAGTTGTCAGGAAGTAAACTGTTATTTTGGTATATTGTTGACCCTGTTAATTTCCATGGCTTCGGTTAGATAATAACTTAAAATTCAATGAATAAAATAAATACCTGCTAAAACAAAACTCAAGGCGTTACACAAGTTTTTATTGACAAGAATTCAAAATCAAGTTACATATCACTGAAAAATCCAAATAGTTATCGGTATAACTTAAATTAACTTTATCGCCATCTATTGGCAATACTATACTAATTCTTAATTAAATTGAATTTTGCTACGTTATCCAACAGCTTCTAATGATTGGAATCTATCTTTTAAAAAGCTAATGAAAGACAATTTGTGAAACTTTTCTCGGATTTAATAGCGCTGGTTAATAATAAAGCCTAATGTTTTCAGAATCCAATTTTTTACCCAGAATAAAAATAATAAGTCATACGAACGGAGGGATTAAAAAAATTGAGATGGTTGGACATTTCTACCAACACTATTTATTCAGAAATTTTTTAATTAAAACACTTCTCAGACAAAATTTTTACGAATGGCATACTTTTATAATGAAAAATGCAAAAAGTGTGTATACACTTTCGACACCTTTTTCTATTTTTTTGTAATTTTTATATAAAAGAGTGTAACTTTTAACTTAACCGACTTCGTGGCACTGTACAGTTTTAGGCATATATTCACAGTTCGAATAATTGCGACATGTTACTTAACATTATCCTTTAAACCCGTGTAAGTTTAAAGAAATATATTGTTCAGTCAGTCTTAAAAATCGAAAATAGTATATTACTAGTAGGACAGAATTAAAAACTATCTAAAAAGTGTTTGTTTTTTAAAAAAAGTGTTGAAAAGTGTAGAAAAGTGTAGACATTTTTCAACTGTAACACTTTCGACACTTTTTCATATTTTATAGTTTATCACTTTTTATAAAATCATATTAATCGCGATGAGAGTAATTACTCGACAATGTTTTACTTAAAACTATATAAACGTCACATTTTTTCAAGGAACTCTAAATTATGTCATTTGAATGTAGATAACAACATCATATAATTTATTTTTCTATAGTTAAAGTGAACTAAGACGTCATAATTACTTTTATCATTGATTAGTGCATTTAAACCAAATAATGTAAGCTCGAAACTTCATTCCAAAATCCTCTTGTAACATAATTTTATCTACTCGTCGTATATAAACTATGACAACAACAACACCAAACTAATTATTTATTTATTTTTTAATGATAATTAAAATTGTGTGGGAATCATAATTATAAAATATCAGAACAAAAAACCATTTTAAATCATATAATTGATAGATAAGTCGCCCATATTCAGTTAACAATTTGTAAGAAGTATAATAATATATTATATGTTCTACTGTGTCAAGTAGTTTTTGAATCTTATCTAATAAACAACCAAGTCTCAAGAAAACAAAAAAAAAAAAAAACAAATAAAAAAACGAATAAATTAAATTTTCAGTTTCTGTGTGCGGTGAATCTGTAAAATTAAATTTCCCAGATGCTATATGTTCTATATGGGCATTGTAACTATTTTCAATTTTTATGACTTTTAATAATTTTGTTGTTGTTAAAAATGGTAAACATAAAATTACCATGTAATTAAAAAATATGTAATACATAACCGCACACATATAATATATACATTATATATATGTGGTTAGTTGTTAGATGTGTGTATCTATATATACGGTGAAGTGAAAAAGGGACGATAAACATCTTGTCGAAGGATTTACACAGTTTGTGTTTATTAGTTTTTAATAAGTGTGAAATTTTTAACTTAAAAAAAAAAATTATTTTTGGTGTCTGCAAAATATCCGGTATACACATTATATTATATGCTCGTTTGTTCGAAATTCAATGGAAAATGCAAATATGTATATACATCGAATGGATAAAATCCAAGTTTGAGGTAAGATTTTTCCGGTCGCGCGCCAACGCATTTCTTATCAAATCTTTTGCTCGATTTATTGTGATTTTTCTTATAATTATGTGCGCATGAAAATCTTAAACGATATCATAAAACCGTATATATACGCTATAAAATATGTCTTTCCCTAAGATTAGTGATTGTAAATATTTAGCCATTGTGGTCGGAGGGGTATTTATAAGAGATACTTTGGTCGATCAATTTTCTTTTTAGCCGTATGTAAATCATTCAAAACTTGTGACTTCATATCTGTATTTGCTATAATAAAGCCATCATATATAGATGATGGCAAAAGGATTTGAATGGTAAAGTCGATGTTAGGTTGTTTTTGTGCACGAGTGATTAGAAGAGTTTCAAATATTGGTTTTAGGTTACTGTGGAAGTACTTAATGGTTTTGAATTTATCCTAATGCTATTGGATTTTTACATAATTCAAGTTTCCAGATTTGACAAGGTCGGCAAAAAAGCAATAGCTCTCGAAAGCGGAAAACATTGGCATAAAATCGTACTATAGCATTTATAGCGAATCTATCAAATTAAACTTTTCCTGCGTCTGACATATATGCTGCGCAAATCTACCGTACAACTGTTTGCTATATTTTTTTATTTGTGCACTATGGTTGCTGAAAACAAGTTACCTGATTTAGAGTATTTAACAGTAGCCCGGTCCAATTCATATAATTTAAATATACTAGTGCAAAATCAAAACCTTTTTTCGTAAATGCACTGAACTTTGTTTAGGGTGCCAGCCAATGTATTTGTTACTTTTTTCATATATAAGTCCATGCAATCATTAGGAGCGAAGCTCGTCTACCTTTTTCGCAAATATTTTCTGAATCCTTCTTCACGCCGTTTCCAACGAAGACAACAGGTTTGCTGTAAAATTCTTTATGCACTTTGCATTGCTTCAGTCATCCTGTACGGTAATGGACTGAAGCAATTTCTGTTTCCCGACTATTTCATCTAACAAACTCCATTGACTTTTTAAAACTTTTTTTGTATTCTCTAATTTGTTTTGATACGAGGGCAGAGTGAAAAGTCTGGTAAAAATGGAAGAAATTTGAAGCGTAATTCATGGATTTTGACCATGACAACTATATACGTATGCACCCGTGCATTCTCTTGATGGAAGAGAACTTTTTTCTTCGCCAAAAACGTCGCTGAAACGGTGCAATAAGTTGCAGTAATATTTGCCGTTGATTGTTCTCCTTTTTTGAAGGTTATCGATGTGAATTATGCCGCGTGCATCCCAAAAAACTGTGGCCACGACCTTATTGGCCGATAAAACCGCCCAAGTCTTCTTTGGTGCTGATTCCACAGTAGAAATCCACTATTTTGACTGTTCTTTGGTCTTCGGTGTACAGTGATGGATCCATGTTTCATCCACAGTTATGCAACGACGCAAACAATCATTTTTATTTTGCTTGAACATTGTTAAACCTGCCTCTGAAGTTGTCACACGTGTGCGTTTCTGGTCGATTATAAGCAAACGCGACACCTAACGCGCGGATACCTTTTTATTATTCAAATGTTTGTGTAATATATTACGTACACGTTCATTTTAGTTGCCTGCTATCTCAGATATCTCGGGCACTTACACTCTGCGGTCTTGCAATACCATATCATGGATTTTGTCAACCATTTTTGGTGTGGTGACTTCAGTTAGGCATCCTGAGCGTTCTGCATTAGTTGTGCTTGTACGACCTCAACGAAAATCAGTAAACCACTTGTGACTCATTTTAATCGATGGTGAAGAGTCCCCATAATATTTATCAAGCTTTGTTTTGGTTTGCGTAATGGTTTTTCCACGCAAAAAATAATGTTTAATTAACACATGAAATTCACTTTTTTCCAAGTTTGCAAAAAAATAAAACAATGGGTTGTCAGTTTTCAATGGCTGGCAAAACTAACCTAATTAAAATTTTCAGACAGATCTGCCACTGTCTGAAAATTTTAATTTTAATTGGATTTGCGATTGTGGCGCCATCTGTTGCAATTTTACTAGACTTATCTCATAGTATTGCTCTTTTGTAGTAATTATATCTGATTTAATTTTTCTTTGGAGGTAATTGATTCTGTCCTTTAGTTTAATGTTATTTGAGTGTTTATTAGCAATTTTTAACAATTTATTTTTAACATTAATACTTTTTAAAAGGCTAATAGATATCCAACTCTTGAGCTTTCTATTTTTAAAATTGAGTTTGGACATAATAAGAACATTCATCGTTTTTTTCAGTTATAGCACAAGACAATCACAATTATAATGAACTGCTCTGCATTTTGTCATATCTTATCAGAAACTTCAATCTGCTACCATTTTACTGTAATCTTGCAGTGTTTCTCTGAAAAAAATCTATTAATGGGCTTATCCCTGCTACGGCTTGCAGAAATTAGGCCAAAAATAGATTTTTTTTTTCAAAAAAAAGCAAAAAATAATCTTATAAATTGAATAAGTTTTCAATTGAAATTTACAATTAAATATTAATATATAAAAATATAACAAAATATAATAAATATAACAATACAAAAAACATACAAAATGTCTGCAAGCCGTAGATTGTAATAAAATGAATTAGTTTCCGCTTGAACTTTACAATTAAATTATAAAAATATAAATAATATAACAAGTATAACAAATAAAAAATTTTAAAATTAAAATATAATAAAATTTAATAAATTTAAAAATGTAAACAATACAAATATATAAATAATTTAAAATATATAAAAAGTTTAAAAAACATAGAAATATAAGAAATAATTATATAAAAAATAATAATATAAAAAATAATTATAAATTTTAACATTTACATCCCCTCTCCCGCGGAAACATACCAAAGCCATTCCCATCCACAAACCCAACAATTCATCCCTACTGCGTCCAGTCATAGATAAATCAGCCTGCCTCCACGTCCAGAAAAAGTCTTGAATGGACCACTCTCAACAAAAGAAATAATCAGCATTTTCGTAATGTAGAAAAAATATGCTAAACTCCAAAACGTCTCCAATATCCACGACATCCAAATGCCTTAAATTCGAAAACCTATCCTAATTCCAGATAAACAACGCTAACAATAGACACCATACAAAATCGAACCACCCTTCAACCGATTACGAATATCTACAAACATTAACAACCAATATCAAAAAACTGATCAAAAATATACCCTTTTAGCGATCCGATCGATTCGAAAAGGGTTTTTGTACTAGTGTAAGTAAGACAGCTAATATTGTTGTCTTTTTCATTCACAGCAATAAGCGGCGTGCAATTATTCATCAACAAAGAGCATAATCGATATCATTTTCACTTAATGCAAGATGCAATACATCATTGGTCACGCTTTAAATGGTTTCCATTATGTTTTCTTCATCTGAAGCGGCTATTTAAATAAAGTCGCGTGAATTCTCATTATTGTTGTTGCTCCATAAATTCTACTCTTTTACCAATTTGGTGCATTCCGCTTTTAACAATTTATTTTTAGCAGTTAAGGATTCGATTTTCTCCAATGCCCTATTCCACGCCTGGAATTTTTCATCCATTTTTTTATTATTCTCTATAGACCACTGTTAAAAAAGTGTTATTTCTTGTAACACCTTTACGAGCGTAGAGATTCTTAGAGATGCTAATAGGTCGTGGTGATGCTAGTCGATCGTCTTTGTTAGCTATCCTAGATTTTTGGGAGCATGTAGAAAATTACAAAGATTTTTTTTCGGAATGCATAAATTCAACGTCATCTGCATTGAGTGACAGACAAATAGGAACGAAAATATTTTTGCATGAACTGCAAGTTATTTCCTGCAATTCTCTGTGAATCCGGACATCTCACTTGACACTTTTACTTGATATTTTTTAAATTATGTTTTGATATTTTTACTTATTTATCAATTTAGTTCAATTTATGTATTCAAGGTTTATTACCCGGTTAATTGCCTTGTACTATATTTTGTTACAAATTATTACACAAATGCAAGTTCAACACTAATATGCTGCACAAAAAAAGTATATATATATATATATATATATATATATATATATATATATATATATATATATATATATTTATATATATATATATATATAAATATATATAAATACAAGTTTTCAAAAAGATTTGTATAAATAAAAATATGTACCAAAAAGGACGAAATTTTCAGCATCAACACTAAGAGTTGAAAAATTTCAAAATTTCATTAAATTAAAAGTGGAAAAGGGTAAGGATAATCCTTAAAGTTATAACAACTAATTATTATAGTCTTGATCAATATATCTAGTTATTCCAAATTAGCGAATACTTTAAAGTTCAGAAAACTGCAGCATATTACATCGGAGGTATGGGTTTTTAAATGCGATATTTTACTGATATTTTAAAATTGAAAATATTTGCATGCAATTATTTTAAACCACTTATTCCATTATAAATAAGTAAGGTGTTTCGCTGACTTTAAATAATTATTGCGTAAATCATTGGAAGCATCGAAAAATATGCAGCTAACATTTAAATATATCGCTTCGTCTTGAAATTTGTTTAAATCACTGTAAAAGATTGTGCAAATGATGCCAAATTTGTAAAAAAAAATTTACTTTGAAATTTTTTTCTTGATTTAGAAATCCCTCTCCACAATAACATTTAATTATAGCACAATATTATTAGCATATGAAACTAAACTTTGAAAGTCTTAATCACTGCTTAAATTGTAAAAAAATAATTTGGTCGAGCGTAGCATGTTAACAGATGCAAGTATGCAAATTGAATTTGCCAACGCATCGTTTTGACAACGCATCAATAGCTTAACGAAAATTATAAATTTAATTCATACTTAATTCAACAATATTATAAGCGTATTAGAAATTTTTTTCCGTGTTTGTTTTTTTAACACGTTTCCATTAAGTCAACTTTCAATTTAACGACCCAAAGATATAGTTTGTTTATTTTTTCGAAAAGTAATAAATACTTTTTTTTAACTGTGTTCAAAGAAATTAACGAGTATTTAACGAAATATTAAATGTTTTTAAAAGGTAAATTAAAATTATTAATCACAACAAATTTAAAGTTCTAGTAATTAAGTTCCAGGCGATACTAATTATTTGATAGATTTCCCCCTCAAACTTCTATTACTCAAGAGGCCTAATTAAAGATGAATTAACAATTGTAGAATCACGACTGATATCAGTGTGATATTAATACTTTTAAGCTTTTTTCTGTTTGGATCAAAAACCAAAACATTTAAAAACGAACTTAACGAAAAATTAATTTTAATTGCAATTGGAAATATCATTGAAACTTAATACTTTAATTAATCATTGAAAAACTTAACGAAACAAATAGTTTATTTAATTGACAGGTTATTTCTTTTTTCTTTTTAACTGAATAAATTGCTAGCAATTTGGTTAAAAAGTCTTGTACAGCGAGCTTAAGTTTTCACAGCTTAAGTTAAGATTTTAATATGTTTGTGATTTGTGCCATACAGACAATAATGATCTAAAATCAAACTTAACGAAACTAAATTAACGAAAATTATCAATGTCGAATAAAAAATTCATTAAAAAATTATTAGAATTTTAGTAATACTAATTGGCTTTTTTTTTACAGATTTCTGTTAAATTAACTTAACGAAACTATTCAAGTTTAACGGAACCGAGAATTTTTCTACTTTTCACCTTGTATCACATAATAGGTTGTGAGTTAAAGTCTTCACTTTTTTTTACAATTTTCCGCATAAGAACTAAAATAGCAAAAAATACCTATAAACTTTGAACAGTGTCAAAAAACTAATAAGTATCAAATTAGCAAAATGAGATACACAAGAAATTAAAGATGTCTTTGGTTCTAATCCTTAAATTTGTGTCTGTATTCCAATATTTGCAATTGGAAATTTTTGGGTTATATTCAAAGCCCGTCTGAATCTCTTTTAATTAGTCTGCATGTTCCCATCGTACCCAGATACATTTATAAAAATAAAGCCTATTGACTGTATAAAATTTAAAATTGTTTTAAATTATTAGGACAATTATGTTGTTTGGCGCCTGGTTTTACTGCACCATCTGCACCTATGGAAACGCCGGCTCTAGATGATATAGTGCACTGATCTATAATTATTAGTTTTCTAGGATGATTATCCTCTGCGCCAACACTTTTCATCCTTAATCCTAAGATGAGCGTTCCACCGATTGATATACATTTCTGGAGTTTGTGGAGTATATATTCAGTCATATCTCCCGCAATGGCACAAATATCTAAATACGTTTTAGTACAAGAAATAGCTTCGTTATAGTTGGATAGTTTGCCATTGGTTACAACACTGATATCCTTATAATTAAACATCTTGGACGCTTGTTTTTAATTTGACCGTTTTACTTGCTTTTTGGGTACCTTAGGAAAGACTTCTGTGTGATCGCTACCATCGTAAACCATCGTCTGTTAATCATCTGTCGAGATTAACTTAAACATACGACTCTTCTTTGCCATCCTCAATAGCTTCAATGCCTTGATTGATCTTTTTTGTCGTTAGGCTGTAGTTTATCATAAAGTGTCATCTGTCAATCGAAAGCTATTAACTTGGGAAATGACAACCTTCTGCTTTGTTGGCATGAAGCACCAGTATCCTTTGATTCAAAATCTAAACCTTAGAAATATGCCTCTTGTACTTTCGATTCCAATTTCTAACGCTTCGTCTTGCTTTCATCGGTATTGAATTGTAAATAAATCGCTCTTTTCATTTGTATTGTGTCCTGTTTTGTGGCATCCACGGTATTCGGAACTTTTGTGATGGCCATTCATGCTTCTTCTCGCTTGAAAAACTTTTCCATCCTGAAACGCCAATTGAAGCAATTTCCAGCATTTAGCTGTAAAATATGATACTTTTTAATGATTTCGACCAATTTTATAACTGCACACAATCTAAATTATGAAATTTAGCATCCTTACTTTCCGGAGAAGACGAAAGAAAACTACAATACCGAAAAATTACAATACAATACAATATTCTAGACAGTTTAATATTTATAGGAAAATAAATTATGGTTACACTATCATATTATATTAGTGCTTATGTACAAGTCCTTTCAGTTTTTTATTCTCATCTACATGTCACTTTTTCCAGAAAAGGTTATTGTCGTCCTAAAAGAAGTACCTGGTATTTTCTAATACTTCCACTGGTTTGTATCTGGATCATTTACTCAAAGTATTTTCCATCGCTAGCAACTCCGTTTTACCAAATTTATGGCAGCATACAAATTCCATGTAGAAAGATTAGGTCACTTCGAATGTAAATGTTAGTTCTTTTTACGGTTGACACGAATCTTCATCCAATAATGTTTCAAATTCCGCGTTATCGTACACTTTTGGCCTTCCGCTTGTCTTTTGTCTTTCGACATTCAATTCACCGTTTTTAAACTTTTGAAACCACTTTCAACAACTCCTCTCACTTCAAACACTCTCATCATTTGCTTCTACAAGATGCGACTCAGCTGCAAACTTTTTGAAATTACAAGTAAATCAAAAATTCGTAAATGACGCTATAATTCCGCTCAACTCGAGATTTTCAAGAACCAAAACATTTAAAAAAATATAGTCCAGGAGGTAGGTACTCAAAGGAAATGAAATTTGAAAAATGAAATTTGTCTTCGGTCTGCAAAATATATAAAATATAAAAATTTGGTCCCTGTGGTTGGGGGGCTCCCATGTTTAGTAAAAGATTTCCAAACGAGCATGCTGTATCTGTAGAATTCTACCACAGTATCCTTGGCTTGTTGTAGAAGGAGACTAAACAAAGGATTGATCGCTGAGCTGCTTATGATAACGGACACGCAGTTAGGATCGGTATACTTGGATCGTGCAGTTGAAATAGTATCGTTTGGAACTCGTTCCTCTCCAAAAAACTCGATGGAAAAAAAGTGGTTATCATGTGTCTCAAGGCTATATTGCTTTACAGAGGAGATGACCTCGGCAATCTTGGTGTTAGTTTTATTATTAGGCTCAAGGTGAAAAAGACTGTTTTGGATTTTAAAGCAGTTAATAATCACATGTGTAAGCTATGCGACTTTCCAGTCTGTAAATCATTTGTTTCCTTGTGTTCACTAATGTAAGCCAGCTCTAATATAAAAACTCATTTAACTACAATTTGGATGATCTGATGGGATCTATACCACAGACTGACAACATAATAGTGATTGGTGACTTTAATGCTATAGGGCTGACACAAATTAGACTCTCTTATGTGAAATCATACATGGCTATACTACCGACCCTGGCTGAGAGAACCGATAGCTGAATTTGTGAACTGTGAATGGTGGAAGGTGGAAGTCTTAAGAGTACAACAAGCTGAGAAATGCATAGCGGACTCATTCTACGAAGAATTCACACTGGTCACGCAGAGACTAAAAAAACACTCCTCTGCGAGTTGCATTAATTCTGAGCTCTTGATATTTGGAGAGAATACTTTGTGGACTTATCTTTTCCACCTTATTCGATTAGTATGACAAAGCGAAGTTATGCCTGATGAAGTTGTGTTATATCTTTAAAAGAGGAGGTAACTGGAAATGCTAAAACTAATGCGACAAAGCTCTCTTTTGCACAGCAAACAAATTACTGACTTACATAATATTTATTAGAATCCAATTTAAGATTGAGGATTGAGGGTATGCATACAAGTTTGCACTCAGTTTTTTCGGTTTATCAAGAACAATAACAAATCTGGCTCAGCTTTAAAACCAAGACCAACAATGGCCTGTTAAAATCCCGATTAATATTCCATATACGCGAATAAATATTTCTAAATACGTTAATACGCTTTGAGATTATCTGAATTGAATGTTTCTTTTGTGTGCGGTCGTCGATTTGTGTAGGCGACCCAGTTTCATGGAATTAACATAATTTTTCTTACTTCATCAAACACATAAAAAAAAACATATAAACAAAACAAATGATAACAAAAATTATGTTTTCTAAACTAACCTTAAACATTATTTGTTAAAATTATGAACAGAAAATCAAGTTCTTTTCCCATCGCACGAGCACACACATTGAGTGATTTCCTTTAGCCAAAGATAAATAATTTAAAGCTGTAACACAAAAAAAAAAAACTGCGAATTAAAATACAAAAAAAAAAAAAATGTTATCTGTCAACATTTTATTTTTTTGTATAGAGTTAAGTTTTTAGAAGAGATACGGCTTAAGCATTTAAAAACATATATATTATGTTTATTAGACATATCATTGTTATGTAAACTACATAAATATACAGAACCAAAAAAAAAAAAAAAACCCAAGAGATTTGAAATATTTTTTTACAGTCAAAAAAATATTTCAAATCTCTTGAATATAAAATATTAAATTTTTCCAAAATCTTAAAGATTTATTCTAAGTTTTGATAAGATGATTGGTGTATGCACAGTAGGAGGAAATCATAATTATACGAGACCACGATCCATAGATAGAGAGATAACAAAAATTTATAGTCATGTGGAAAACCATAAAATTCTGGTATCTGAGTGCGGTCATGATATCGATTTAAACTGTCTGACATTATATGTAATACGCTAGACTAGAATGAAATGAATATGACGTACGTCGACTTTTTGTGTTACTAACAATACAGGGTCATACACCAGAGTCTTATATGGTGATATTTTTCCCTCCCTCTCTCCTATTTAACAGCAATTTAGTAGCAAAAAACTTTTATTTATTGTTTTTGATTTATTTTCATCTATGACTTCACTCGTATGTTTCCAGGTTATTGCTGGTCAACTTGTCATTTGTCAAAGTTTAATTGTTGTGTTTTCCTAGGTAGCTCAAAATTTTTTATGTTTTAGCCTAATTTTTTTTTTTAGATTTTTCTAATTAAACCCAAACACTTGCAACATGTTTGCGACTACACATGATTTGGGAATTCGTTAAGAACGGTTATTTCTTTTGATTTTGGTGTTAAATCATTTTTTATACATTTTGAAAGTTTTTGTATTGAAATGTCCGTCAATTAGATTTTCTATTAATATATATATATATATATATATATATATATATATATATTTATATATATATATATATATATATATATATATATATATATATATATATATATATATATATATATATATTTATATACATTTTAAACACCTTTATTGGTATGGATAGAACTTTATGAGTACAAACCCATAGCTGAACACCATACATCCATATTGGTTTAAAAATAATCTGGTAGACTATTCTTTTGCAATATAAGTTCATTTTGGAACGATGCCCAAATAACCAGTACATTTGACGTTGTTTTAATCTTATCTGTTCAAATTTTTGTCGAACGTGATGTTTTCAGTTGAGGTTTGAATCTTAATGCAGACGAAGATATTTTGCCGATTATGACTTTGCGGCGCTGGCACCTCATTGAAGTATATGTGTAGACTGTTATTTTTGTGTCGGAGCGTAAATGTCACGAGATTTGATTTGGCCTCATTAATCATAATTATCCAGTCAATATTGTCCATTCAGCAACATTGTTCATTGCTCGTTGAAGATTTTTGACTGCAATTGGTTGTGATTCGTTTAATGACAAAACTAAAGTGTTGTCAGTGAACGTGCCGATGAAAGGTTTATTCGTAGGTTTATCCGCAGTATAGAGAAGGTATTAGATGAGTCCCAATACGCTTCCCTGCGGAACTCCCGCTGGCGTTGGATAAAATACAGAACATGTTTCTTCATGGAAACTCTGAATTGGTGATCAGAGAGGTATGATTATACATCCAGAAATATGGCGGGGTAATATTTCTTTTCTTCTAACGCTTGCTCAATTGCCGTAGTTATTCGATGGACTTTATCCATTGTGGAGTGACTATTCCAGAATCCAAATTAAAAAATCAGGAATGTTTATCTTTGGGTTTAGACGTTTTAGTAGTAGTTTTTCAAATAGCTTTGATATGGTTGAAAGCAGTGAAATTGGTTTGTATGACGTTACTTCTCCAACTGGTTTATCTGGTTTCTTCAGCATAACTATTTGTGCCGTTTTGAAGAATTTAAGTACGTACTTCAATCTCATACAGAGAATAAACCTGGTGATGTGTCATCAATTCCTGGTGGTTTTTTTGGTTAAGACTTTTGCAAATTTCTTTAGCAATTTCCATTGACGTAACCTTTTTAAAATCCTGATTTGATTGATAAATAGGTGCGTTACGTCAATGTAGGATTGAATGTCAGGGGGTTGGAACACTGTTGCTAGGTGTTGAGCAAAGAGTTCCGCTTTTTATTTGTCTTGTCGAACCCAACTGCATTGAGAATTTCTTATAAGTGGTACTCGAATTATAGGTCGATTAAATTTTCTGATTGCTTTCCATAACGAGTAGTCCTTATTCATTTGTGGGCCTAGCGCGCTTAAGTAGTTGTCGAAACAATCCTGTTTGAAGCTTTTGATTAGCCTATTGACTTTGATACTTATTTGATTGAAAGTTGTCTAATTGTCAGCGGGATTTCTGGTGAGATACCAGATTTTCCTTGCCTTTATTTTTTCCTTGATTTGTTCCCAAATTTCAGCCGGGTATTTGACTTTGTCCTTTAATTCTGGGGTAGCTAGACTGGCGACCGTACGAGTGTATTCTTTATTACTTTTAATTCTAACTTTTAATTCCACTAGCCCTTCCAATTTTTCTCTGAAGAGCTCCCAATCCGTGGATCTGTTAGTATGGTTTTTTTTTCTTGATGACTTTAGCGCTTACTGACAACAATACAGGAATGTGATCAGATGTTTAGTCGTTAATTCTTTCGACTCCAGTGTAACTGGATGAAATACCTTTTATAATGAAAAAATCAAGAAATTCTTTTCAAGAATTGAAGGCAGTTATTCGCATTATTTTTTTCATGAACGGCATTGAACAAAGCATTTCCTTTCCCAGGAGAAATTATAGCCTGGAACCCAAAGCTGTATGTTTTATATTATAGTCCCTTCCATAATAATAAATCTTGGACCGAGTCTATTGAAGACGTTTTTAAATTGTAATTTTGTTGGCGTATGCCGTGGAGGACAGTATGCTGCTGCAATATTTTGTTCTGGGCCATTATATTGGATTGAGATAACAGTTGCTTGCATGTAGCTTTCATGAATATCCTCATGTTGATTATGTTTGATACTATTTCTAATTATAGTACAGCTGAACCACCTCTTTCACTAGGATGGGTTGTCCAGTAGGAATTAAATCCCTTTATTCTGATAAAGCTTTTGTTGGAGAGTGCGTTTCTGAAATCGGTGCAATAGCTATGTTGTTTGTATAAAAGTACTTCCATTTCTTAGGCTCGTTGGTTTGGAAACATACCTGCGATATCATGCCCCATTTTTTCTAAGTCTGCTTTAATTTCATCGTGACTAATGGAAGATGGTAAGTCCCTGATTACCACTCTATAAGCTTTTTCGCTCTTCAGCTGGCAGGTATGATATTCGATATTTTCTAGTTGGTTACTAGGTTCGGTTTTTAATTCTTCCAGTAATCTGTTGACCTTTCTGTAATCATTTTTTATTTTTAAAGGTAATTTTAATGCCATTATTTGAAAGCTACTTAAAATTAAATGATTCACTAGTGGCTTTTATTACTTTTTGTCGAAAAAGCTCGAAATTATTGATATTGCTCACTAAAATGGGTGGAGGCAGTGGTATTTTTGGGTTTTTCTGTTCAGTGTTCTTGTTCAATTTTGTGTAATATTTTTTGAAAGAGTTTTTGTGAGCCTACGTTTCTTAGAATTTCTGTTATCAGCACCGGAAGCTTCGTTTTCCGGTTCTTCCTCATCTGTGCAATACTCTTTTTGATTCAGAACATTGAATCTATTATTCTGTGGGATTATTTGAATGACCATGTTGACTGGATGATGGCTGAATATGGTTTGAAGACAGATTATTAGCTCGTGCTGAATCCTCAGCTTTTGACCCTTTTCTTTTATTGTAGATGAAAGTTCGGTGTTTATTTTGCAACATTGAACGCTGCTGTAAGGATGATATTTTATACTAGTTGCCTAATGTTTTGTACAAGTTAACTTTAATCATGGTTTGTACTATAGTTGCCAGTGATTAGCATAGAAAATTGATGCACATAGTACTTTAGACAACATAAGTAGCGAACATCCCATTAAAAAATTACCCTGTGTTACGGTCTCATAATTACCATTACATTACCACTTCAATATTAATAGCTTTGATGATAAGACGCACAAAAATTACGATGTAGCCCTTAAATATTTTAGCATCTCGTCCGGTTTTAGATTTAACCTTGACTGATTTAAAACTTTTAGATTTAAAAACTGGTCTTGACGGCTTCAATCGATAAGATGGGAGGTTGCCCTTCCACATGATACATTATGTGACACATGATCGATTGATTTGACCCACTAAACGCTTAGCTCTAATTATCCAATACATCTGCCGAATGATTGTCATTAATTGCTGTTGACTTAAGTGCAAGTGTTTCTTGTGTAAATCTTCGACTATCTTTTCTGCAAATGGAAGTTGTTTGTCTATGATGGATGAAAACTTTGTATCATATGAACATGTACTTATTAACATGTACTTAACCCGATTCGTCTCCCAATGCGTAGCATATTATGGTCATCAATGAATAGTGCAAGAGCTTTCAATTCACTGTTATGCTGTAACATAGAGGCCTTCATAATTTGGCTAGTGCCTTCTCCAAAACCCTCGGCTTGAGATCATTTCACACATACTATGGTTGCCCTTTTGATATAAGAATCTTTCAAATATATAGTTTTAATTTTAGTCGTGAGATTGTCAATAAATCGATAACATTGAGCCAGAGTTCGAATTATTTATGAAAGTGATGATGATTTTTCGAATAGCTGTGGTTAATTTCGTTAAAGGACGACGTTGAATAAATATTGGCCGTACGAATGTATGAGTTTCGAGTTTCTAAATTTGCATTTGACAGGTCCTGTATACCCTTTCGTCGTAAGCTTGGGCATAGTATTTAATTTTTTTTTAGAAATTTGGGACCTTCAAACCACAGTTAATTATTAATCGAGTATACATGAGGTTCTGTTACCGATAAAGGTTTTCCATTGTCTCGGCACATCTGATATCCACGCTAAGGCGAGGGTTGAATCTGTCCATCCAAATAATATTGTAGATTGGGATTCTCCTTTATTTTCTAGAGTTCCAATATCTTCAACCTCCCATAAACTTTGTATTATATCATGAATATAAAAATGGCAGCCTGTGATAGTGTTGTCCAATGACACTTTTGATAAGGCAATCTTTGCAGCTATCATATAACCAAAATACGTATTTTGTGCGAAAAGGTCTCCATCTCGTTGATAATTTTCAGTGTGCTATAATTTGAAGAATACACTGAAAATTGAGCGTTTTTGCTTTTATATCCATCTTTTCTATTATTAAATTGGCTCATAAACATGCACACCTAAGTTCCGTTATTACCCCATCTTTGGCAATTTACATCGGCAATTTTTCAAACACCTTCTATGCTACTGATGATTCGGTTGTTGTGCCATGAGTTTCTTAATTAGTGGATTTACGCCAGATCTTTTCTTGTCGTATCGAGCTTGCAATTTCTTCCAAACTCCCTGTTTAATTCAGTAATAGGAATATAGAAATTTTCAAAAAATCTTTCCATAACTGAATTTTGTGAACGTCAGCTTTAGCATAATTATAGTATGAATTGAGGATTTATAAAGCTCCTTCAATGGTGGCCATTGTGCATAATATTCCATAAAAGGTTGAATTGAAATACGTGGTATAACTTTACATATTGCGTTGTTTGGCAAAATGTGGTTTCTTTTAAACCTTCAAAACAGCTCCTTTGTTGCAAGCAGAGGCTTGATCAACAGATGGTTTTGTGAATGTAGGAGCTGGCTGACGTCTACGTAGTTCAGATATAAAAATTGCCTTAATCTTAAAATATTTGGCTTCAAACTCGTCAAATTTGATCTTGCATCGCCAACAATTAACGATTGTATGGTGTTTAAAAAAAATGGTTTGGTCTTTGTTTATCTCTTTTTTCACTTTTTCTCTCTGTTTTTTTTTATAAAATTAGTAACCAAAAAATGTAATAGATGACTGAAAATGGTATAGAAGATTGTCAAAGGCCTTTAATAAGGCACATTAGATTATAATGTTAAATAAATTTATTCAATTATTTGTTTCATTTGAGGGTTCCATGAATCACTTTTACCTTTTTTGGTGTATCCTTCTTTTTAATGGTATTTTGCTTTTGTAAATGTGTCACCTTTGAATTCGCCAGCCAAATCGAGGACGCACGAATACAGGATCACTTTAAATTAACATTTGCACATTGAATTGATCTAGCCATCCTGTACTGGCGTTGACGATGGTTCGCCCTATGGAATATGTACTCTAACAGGGGGTTTTCAATAAGGAAAATAAAGGAAAATCCTTTTACATTCCTCTCCCGTTGCGATTTAAATCCGCTATCAATTGTTTGGTTTGTATACATTTGTAAAAAATTTTGAGTCACAAAACCATTTCAAATTTATCTCCTATATAGATGGTACTGATAGCAGCAATAAATCATTTCCTCACGACGCAGGTGTGTTTATTCTGATAATACGAGTATACATTTAATTACTCGATTGATATCATATCGAATAGCATCAAAAAACATATCCTGTCTTAATGTTGTGTTTAATCGATAGATTGTGGTCTAATGACGTGACGTTCATTTTTAAATGTAAAGTACCTGTAAATATAAAATTGCGTCAAATCATTAAAATATCCGGTATTAGAAATTCGTAAATTTTAGGTGGCATATCATATGGTGAACATATTAAGCTCAAAGTGTTATTGAGACAAGTGATTTGAATTGTTTAAAGTTTTTTTGAAAAAGTTTACGAACTCGATATTTCTAACAATGTTTCTAAAGCTAATAATTATACTTGCCAAGGTATGGCAAAAACTTTGTTTTGAACTGATTTAATTGTATCAATACCCTTTACTGGTATTCTCCGAGCTGGTTTGGCCAATAGAAATTCAACTATTTGATAGTCTCTAACAAGGAATGGTTAGTGTAATGGAGGTGTATTATAATGTTCTTATATTTTAAACAGTTTTTTTAATTGCTACCATTTAGTCCGATTTATAATTAGCTCTCCTACTTTCTTGCTAATTTAAGTTCGTGCTACATTGGTTTTCCTTTTTTCCAATTTATTTTGTAAAAAATCGTAGTCTCACATCTTCCCTCATAATATCCCTAAGCTTGACATCAAAGAAACCCAAGTTCCTGATGAGAAAAATATTATCCTTAATTCAAATAAAAAAGCAAGCTTTTAATTTGAAACACTTTTACTTCTAAACAAAATTTGAGAATTCCATTTTTCGATTTGTGTTTGATTTGCTTATTATTTATTATACAACGATACCCCTTAACCTGAAACTTCAGATGTTAGAAAATAGCCTGCCAACGCCTCCAAGTAAATGCAACCAAAATGATGCAATTGTTCCGCAAGTTTGGTCATATGTGTGTTGATTGCCCCGTACCTAAACATGCTCCAGGATCATGTTTTTCGTGTTGCTCAACCAGTCACAAGAATAAGAACGGCCCGAAATGAGAAGATTGTTGCTGATGTGACTCAACCCATTTTCGCGTGATGATTGGTGAGGAAATTGAGGTGCTGTCAAAGGCTGTAAGCAGTATGAAATATATGTAAGTATTGCATTTTGTGGCAATCTTAAACGGCGTATGCCATTTAGTCTAATTAGTTCTTTTTTGGATATCGGTACTCCGACCAGTATTCAGCGTAGGGGTGTACTTCTTGGGAGATTAATACGTTCACAGATTAATACAGATTCTTAAAATTAAATTGTACTTTGAATGGTTAAAGGTATCTCTGTTTTTATTGACTTTTTTATGCTTTACACTTCTATTTGTTTGCATTATTTCGATCTGAATTGATAAAGGTAGATCTATCGATTTCTGATTTTTATCAATTTGTCGCTTCGGTAAATATATAGTGTTCCTAATATTCAGTATATGATATAGATCTAGAGCTAAAACTTTACATGCTTAAATGTTTTGGGGAGTGCTTTAATACAACCAAGTGAACTTCATTTGCATCACTCATTGTATTGGTTGGGAAGAAAAATGGTATGCAATACGTTTATGTCTGTGTATCTTGAATAATATAAATGTCCGAGACCACTTTTCTCTTGCCCAATGTCTTTTCCCCTTAAGAATGCCCCGTTTTGTCTTCCAGCAAATAATTGATAATGCATTTGATGAAATGTTATTGTGCAATGAATAGATTATAGTTCGAATTATGGTTAAATGCTATGTTACCTATATAGTACTTAAGAGCTTCTTCCGTAGGTTCGAAGCCTAATTTTCTCGTATTGTATCGCCTTCAGAAAAATGTTGTATATAACTTTAAAGACGATTGTTTCCTGGCTTTTGAAAATCTTTAGCATTGTCTTGGCCTGCTTGTATGTTATGTTGCCTTATATATGCGGAGAAACTTAATATTTGACTTGTTAAGATGACAGTAACATCTTCTCAGGCTATATGGGCAAGTGAAACTTGTCAATAGTGTCCTTAGAATGTTGTTCATAAGAGCCAAACGATCACTATTTTATAAGAGACATTAAGGATTGTCAGATCACGCAATTATATCTTACGATGGAATTGTGGAGGCTCGACATATGAAACTATGGGCAGATTCTATGCTTCTGCTCCGAATGCCATATTTTCCGAAGCTTTATGATAATAAAACAAAAATAAAAAATATGAAAAAAAAATAATTGTTCCGGGTATGCTGCGTAGAGGACATAATTACGCTTTCAGCCAATTGAGTTATCGACTAATGTCAGGTGATGGCTGATTTGTAGAATGAGACTTTTGTTACGTTGTGATATTGAATTCGTTAAACTAACATGTGTGTGTTTACAACTCTATTGAAGAGATCAAATTATTTATCAAGACCGCGTAAACTATAAGCGTTAAAGGTACAAAGCGGAAAACCTGGTGTGTTTGTGATTAATGTAAAATACTCGTTTTGACACAAAGGTTAACATCAAATTTACTGCTAATCTGTATGTATGAGAATCTGTTTCTGTTTGTGAACAGTTGCTCACAGAGTTATCACCAGGATTTGGCTTATGTAAAAAAACATATTAAGGGATGTTGTTTTAAAGATAAATTAGTCTTATTCTGATTTGATGGATTATAGACCTTATTATTGAGGTCGATAAATGGTAATTTATGTTTTTATATGGATTTAAGTGGTTCACTGTATAGAAGATTGGCCAGCCCACAGAGTTTTCACCGGGATTTGGCGTAAGTGAGTAACATATTAAGAGGTGTTCTTTCAAATAAAATTGGTTTCATTTTGATATGGGGGATTATATGTTGGAATGCTTATTTAATCGAGGTAATTTAACGTGGTCTCGTTTAGTTGATACATTGGATTTTGTCTTATTGTCGTCGAAATGAGTACTGCATAAAATATAAAATATGGCAGAAAGTACAACCAAAAGCATCAGCAAAATAACACAGTTTGATGGGACAAATTTTAGTAATTGGAAATATCGGATAAGAATTTTACTTGATGAAAGAGATTTGAGAAAATACATGAATGAGAGCCTGGATAAAATTTTGGCTGGTGTGGAAGCCATGGAATGTGATAAAATTATATTGGAAGAGAAAAAATGCGTATCAGTGTTGATACAAACAATTCATGACAACCAACTTGAATATGTAAGAGATAAATAACGTGCAAAAGGCATGTATGATTGTGCAGTATTTTCGAAAGAAAAGTGTAGCACGTCAAGTTTTATTGCGAAAACAATTTTTGATGATGAAGTATCATGAAAGTGATTGAGCATTTTTTCTATTCGACAAAAAGAATTGTGAGCTAATTTCAGCGGGTACTAAGATGAAAAATATTGACATTATTGTTCATCTGTTACTCACATTACCAAAGAGCTATGATAACTTGGTGACGGCATTGGAGATAATCGACACAGGCAAGTTAACTTTGGATTTTGTTAAAACGCGTTTGATGGATGAGTACAATAAGCGTTCAGGTAGAAATTGTTCAAATAAATCAGGTGACTCTAGTGCAATGATATCAAAGGGAAAATCGATGAAGACCATTTCTTTTAAATGTTCGAAACCCGGTCACAAAAAGTCTCAGTGTTTTCTAAATAAAACGAATAAAAGGTACAACGGTTCGGCCAGTGCTAACAAAGCAAACGAAGAAAAAGAAGAAGTATCGACAATGTGTGTCTTTGTAGGTTTGTAAGAAGATTTGTGTTGGTGAGTCGGCAGCATTTAACGCACAAACAAAGCGGCATAACGGCAACGTGAATGACACAATGAAAATTGATTCTGGTGCAACGCAACATAATATGTTTGATGAACAAAAGAATTTTAGTAAGCTAGAAAAAATCGACGAGTTGAAAACTGCCATTGCAAAGAAAAATTAAAGTATTTTGGCGCATATACGTGGTGATGTTCCAGTGAAAACATCGATTACTGTGATGAAGGATGTTTTATCGGTGAAAGATTTGAAATGCAACTTGATGTCGATAAGTGCTTTGACTAAAAAGAGCTACAAAGTGCTTGAGGGTGACCAAACATTTTTCTTATGCAGTGGAATAATTAAATTCGTTGGACAAGTCGTAGGAAATCTGTATAAAGTCGCACTTCATGTGGACAACAATGTGTTTGCTGGTTATACAGGTGACATGAATTTGCATAAAATTTCTCAAAGTTTGTGGCATTTAAGAATGGGTCACTTGAATTCAAATGATATGAAGAAACTGACAAGTAAGATGGCTGATGGATTAAATCTAGTAAATGTTGACAACAATACGAAGCTGTGTGAACTATGCGTGCTTAGGAAACAAACACGTTCATCATTTCCGAAAAATAAAAATGTTCGATCATCACGCGTTTTGGATTTGATTCACAGTGACGTATGTGGTCCGATTCAAACAACTGCTTATGATGGTTCCAGATATTTTGTGGCATTTATAGTCGATTTTTCGAGATCATCCAGTGTTTATTGTCTTCAACGGAAAAGTGAAGTTTTGAAAAATTTAAACTTTTTGTGGCAATGGCTGATTCATTTCATGGCGAAAAAGTGGCCATACTAAGAGCTGACAATAGTGGCGAATACACATCAAAAGAATTTAAGAGGTACTGTAATGAAAAAGGTATTCAAATGTCATTTAAAATGAATTCAAATTCCGAGCGATTGAATCGAAAACTTGAAGAAAAGTCAAGAACAATGCTTTTGCAAGTGAACTGGATGGAAAGTTTTGGAACGAGCCTATGATCACTGCAAATCATTTAAAAAATCGATCACCGACAAGTGCAGTTGAAAAGCAGTTTGAAGAGAAAACCCCGGATGAAATTTGGTTTGGTCAAAAATTTGTCACATTTTCGTATTTTTGGTTGTGAATGTTACAATCATATTCCATCGAATAATCGTACCAAATTACAGAACAAATCATCGAAATGTATCATGTTCGGATATGGTTTATCATATGGTACATATCGTCTATGGGATATAGAACCACAACAGCAAATAATAAGCAGAACTTCCAATGAGTCATTGGTTTTAAATCGAGAAAAATTGATTAAGATAATCAATTCAGAGGCAAATGAACAAGAAAATATCAACAGTGCAAGTTCAAATTGCAGGATAATTCCTGTCGTTGTCAAAAAAAAAAAAAAAAAAAAAAAATATATTTTTATCTACGCCCAGCCTCGTTGCTAATAGAGTAAGTCCCGTTTTTATGGTTTTATCATCGCTTGTTATTTAGGCGATTTTATGTATCTTAAGAAGATATAATTTATTTTGCCTACATCAAAGCCCAGAGCTACTCTGTTACTGTTTACTTGTATTAATATTTTTAAATTTGAAAAAAGTAGATAACTATATCCTCCACGTAATTTGATTTTTTTTTGTATTCAACACCAAAACTTCATCTTCCGCGTCTAACTGATAACATTAAACACTTTCGAAACCTCGAAGTATACACATTTACATTTATTTTTGATATTTAAATTGTGTATCCGAAAAGATAAATTAGTGAAGTTCTCCGCATCTCTGGGTACCGCAGAGAGACTATAGTTTATATATGTATATGTATGCATCTGTGAGTATGTAGTAACGCAAGTTTTGAGATAAAGTCTTAAATCGTAAAAAAATGGTGTAATCTAACTTATTTATATGTATATAATGTACTCAGTTTTTAAAACCGCAACGGATGCAAAATTTTTTTTATTTTTTTTTTGTATTCAACTAAAATAGAATATTAATTTTTAATTCATAGTAATTAGTAATCTACTTGTCGTTAAGGTTATTGTGTGTGGTGTAACTAATTATTAATTATTAATGGTAAATAATAAAACTTTTTAAAGTGTCTTTATAAATTACCGCGGCATATAGTTAAATGTCTTCCATCATGGAATCGTATTTAATTTATTTTTTTTTGATTGATTTGATTTTTATTTTGAAATTTTAATTTAATTAAATTAAGTGTTTCGAATTTATCATCATAAAAGTGTCAATTACATCGAAGAATATCCATATAAATGTATTATTGTCTTTTTGACATTTAATTTATATTATCTATACGCTAAAGCTTAAGGTATGTGCTAATTATATACGAATGCTTAATGCACGATGATTAATTGATGGAAATAAATTATTTGTATGACTGTGCGGTGGTAAATTATGTGTTGCGGTTTTGTGCCTACACTTGAAACTATCTTAAAGAGATATGGGCACAGATAGCGGTTAGTAATAATGGCACCGATCTAAGTTCAACAATACAAATATTTGCGTCATTATCGGATGATCCAATCAAACATTTTGCAAAGAATGTCACACGTGAAAAATATTAATCGTTATCTATTTACATATATCGATAATTAATTAATTGCGCGATGATTAAGTCACTGTTTAATTTGTGGCAGTTTTATATATACTCAAAAGACAACAAACCGATAACAAGCCACGAGCACACGCATATGCACTTCAAATATACACTTTCGTGGTGTTATCAGTTAAATACATATTTTTTTGTCAATAAATCAAATTCGATATGTGATCAAATGTATGTACATATATGTGTATGCTTGCTCGATAGTGACCGTTTGTATTGGTTTAGTAGACAGTTATTTTAATTTTGGTTTTAACCTGGTCAACATTTTAATGCACTGATATGTAATCGTACGGCTGTCTTCGTTTTCCTCAATAAATACACTGGGCTATTGGAAAAAAGTGGTGGTCCCATTATTTTTTCTAGCTCTAAGTATGATCTCCAGTTTTAAGGAAAATTTTTACATATCAGTTGATAGCTTTCACAATTGTAAATTTTTCCACCCATTAAGGAAAATTCCTGACCTAAATTTCGCTATCTTCTAATAGATATTTAACTTATTTTGTGATACACATTCTTTATAGCTAGCAAATGATTTGGTTTAGCTGCGTCTAAGTGTCAGTGTAAAATGATTTAATTCAAACAACTGTTAAAGTATTTCTAACTCTCGTCATGTCGTAGTCCTCATACCATTGTGACGTTGTTGAGGTCACACGGAAACTTCCCTTGGTATGCTCAAAAGACTTGTCCTCTGATTCTGAACTTTACTTTGGTAAGACCTCCAGCTCCACTATACTTGCTTTGTTGGCATTGTAAATGAAAATCGCAGAGTTGGTTAGATCACTGAGGAAGATGAAACAATTTTTCATATGGTTCGCATGGCTATTCACTTCCCTATTGCACATCGCCATTTCAGTCGAAACAACGTAATTTTTCCAATCTGGAACTCTTCACAACGACTCCAGGTGAATCTTTTTGACACAAATTAAGAACCATTGTCTGAAAAGAAAGTGGCCCAAAAGCTTTGACGAGAATACAAATCTTTCAAACGGTCGATTGACTTTTGGGTTGTGGTTGGCTTTGTCACCTTTTAAATGTGTCAACGATTACCAAGTATTAAAAATTATTTACGGATTAAAAATCACAAGCCTTTTGGTATTAGCCACACCTGTAAAATGCACTTGTTGGGTATTTTTGCGTTCACAGCGCAATTTCTACAGTACTTTACCAACTACTTGGCGTCCTCGTAAATTAATGGTCACTATCATTTGAGCTACTCCATAAAATATCCTTGATTTAGCTTAGCAAGGATTAAATTAGTCGATGGAACGACAATGTAACTGCCGTAAAAACACCATTGTATGATCCATCTTGTCTAGGAAAGAATTTCGCAACCTTTATGGTTCTCATATCTACTTTGAGATGGCAGCCACCCATTTTCAATGAAAACGGAGAGTTTAAGCAATGGTACGTATGCGCTGCTTTCATATTGCAGAACCTCTGCCAATCACATGCTAATCACCAACATGATGATTTTTTTAATAGGTTCGTTTTTTTTTAATAAGGTTGCTTCTCAAATGGACAATTGTACCATCAAACAACAACAACAGCTCCACTCACCATCTTATCGATTAATATTTAGAAAATGCCTGGAATTGTTTTCACCCCGGTTCAAGGTGGTTTTCTCGAAACAGGCCACGCAACGAGTGTTGATCGGAAACGCATCGGATAAGTCAATTTTTCTGAACACTCGTTACTGACTCAGCTTTCCGAAAGTTTCTTCCATCGTTGGTAATGGATGTCTGTTCGGATTCACAGCGCATTATTCACACCTGTTAAATAATCGGCAATGGCGCCGCAAAACTTTGGGAAATCGACTAAGTTTACGCATTTTCAATCGCTTCCGATTTTGCGAAAAAAACCAGCTGTCTATTACAAAAATTTGCCTTTGATCCCGGCTCCAATGGCAAAAAAGTATTTATTTCCTGCACAATCCCAGGGAATCAACGAAAACCGATGGAAAAGTTTATTTTATTTTCTCTCTCATTCTCGTGTTTATCTTTCCCTCAACCTTACTGAAGACAGTCGCAATGGGTACCGCTTCACGCAGTATTAAAATTTCAATTCTATCATTTCCTTTGACGTTCAAATCTGTCTCGGGACGCCAAAGGCGCTACAGCAATTCTTTGATATGTGTTGAAGTTTTGTCGTCCACGTAAGCAACGTGCAAATATCGCCGATCGACAGTAACCTGCCTTGTGACCGAGTTGCTTGCAATCGAAACTTTGTTTATCGCGGAAAGGGCAATCACTTTGAAAATGGATTATCCTACTCTTCCGAAATGAACATTTTGCTGGTGGTTCCTCTGCTTTTAGCATTTCTTTCTACAAATGTCAACACAAGTGTCGCATACAAGTGTCCACAAGTATCGCATACTCGGAATAATCCTCACCAACCTCTTCCTCCATCTTCAAGGGCTTGTAACACAGTAAAATTGCGATTCTTTTCGGCCAAAAGAGAGCTTGAATTCTCTGGTAAACTTTTAATAATCGGCTGTAGAGGGTTCTCTGTCACCAAAGAAGATCATTTCATGTTTTTGCTGTTTGTTCCTGCTCTTCTGCCTGAAGCGCCAATTACTCATCAGTGGCTAAAGGTCCTTCAAAAAAATTATGTTGCCTAATTCTATCGAGTATAACTGACAGTATAGCAAGTTTCTCTAATGGATCAACTTGAGAAGATGTGCAAAAATATGATTTAGGCCAGACTGATGGATTCAAGATAACATCACTATTTTCAATTACAATTTCCACCGACATCAGCTGTTCTAGTTCGAAGTTCTTTATTTAGACGAGTAAGGTTCAAGATTTTGCTTCCCGAGCTAGTAGATTTGCCCGAAAATAACAACTTAAAAGAAACAACTTTACAACAATAAAATGTTGGAATTGTTTGAAAACCATAATTTCGATTGTGCTCTACCACACATGAAAAGGTTTAATGTTAGTGTTCTGGCATAAATAGCTTTCGTAGTAATCAATTCCCAAGAAACCACAGAGGAGGTGCATTATTTTAAACTCAATTTGGGATAGAGTGATGCGTCTTATGGTATTGAGTTGTATGATGCTTTCTATAAGAAAGATCTTTCAGAAAGATATGAACACCAAATTGGATCGTTTGTTAAGATTGGGAGTGGTGGAAATGGCAGGTCCAAATGAATGAGTGCATCCTATTGTTTGCGTACAAAAACCATCCTGCAGAAAGAGATTATGTCTAGATGCACGTAAACGGTTAAGGACTATTATCTTTTACCATATAACCAGGTACAATATACTTTTCCAGTTTAGATCTGAATGATTCCTTCTGGCAAATCGAGTTGAAAAGATCACAATTTTATCTCAATGACATCAGGTATCATGGATATATCCCCTACGAACACGGATACAAATTCAATCCTGAGAAAATTATCGGAATCCTTAACATCACAACACCAAAATCACAAAATCACATACCGCTTACAGGCTTATTGAAATGGCTGGTTGGTCTCGTTAGTTGAAATCCAATTGTTCTACGGTTATAGCGTCAATCAACAACCTTTTTAGAACAGCAATCAATAAAATGTTTGAATGGAGCCCCACCACTCAATCTCTTTCGCTCTGAATCAGAACTTTGGAAAAATGTATCGAACACAAAAACTGGTGCAGTTTTGACTCAAGAATTAGATAGCAGCAAAAGAGAAATAAACGTATTTGAGGCAAAAGCTCACACTCTGCAGTAGCATTGGCCATCCAATTTTCTTAGGCCTTATATTCATAGGGTAAAATTTAAGGTGGTAACCGACTTTGGTTCTCTCGTAAGCCATTTAGATTGGCTCCCTGATCAATGCAACTCTATAGGTATGACTTTGAACTCCAGCACAGTAAAAAAGTAAATTGAATGTAGTCCGTCATGCATGATTTCGTGCTGTTGAGTCAGTACTAGTAAGTACGATCAGATTTTTGTTAGTTAAATTTTAAAACGATTGACAATAACCTAAAAATTTAATACGATCACATCACTTAATCACTTACATATTTGAAAGATTAGTTTTAATTATGTATATCATAATTAAAACCGATTCGACCGTTGATCTTGATAAAATTGATATGAAATTGGCTAAAGATACTAACTTTTTAATACTTAGCTTAAGCCTTTGGGTGGTATATAACCATTTTTATTTATCTCACGTGTCCTACCTGAAATGAAAATAAAAATAATTGTATTAGCGCATCATGAGGTGACAAAGTGTTTATTAAATTAACTTCATACTAAATTTTTAAGGAAGAAGTTACCGCCTACGTCGCGTTTGGACTCAACGATCATCAACGTCCAAATGTTACCTAGTCTTTGCTTATACAACCGCTGGTAATCAAAACTGACGAAGGAACGAAGACACATGCATAACGTGGATAAATAATACATTGAATAAATAATCATCCAACTAAAATCTGCTATCCATCCAATTAAAATATTGACAGTAATGTTATGTTAATGTTACATGCACTGAGTCCCTTCAAATTACAATTTGGCATTTTACCACCACCTATGATAGATGTTCATAATTGAGCAGAAAATGTGCATGAAGCACGCGCTTTACTATAGAGAATGGTTTTTAATTTACTTAACTATGCAACAATTTAGTGAAAAGATCAGATCTTGACCGATTATTTCCAAATGTACGAGTTACAAGAATTTAAGGATGTCAAGTGCTGACCACACAAATGTTTCAGCGTTCATTAACTAAGTTGGTCGAAACCTACGCTTTGCACAGACAAAAAATCAATCAATGCTATTGATACAACGAGCGCTGCAAGCGGAGTGCAATCGTTAGTCGAGACTCACTTCGATTATAAAGGAATCATCAAAGCACAAAATGCAAACCAATAACCTAATAATTTTATAAAAACTTTCTACATTTTAAAACTACATTTTTTAACCTTACTTTCAACATTGCAAAAATCTACATTAAAGTTACGATAAGTAAAAAAGTTTAAAATTTTAAAGTTTAAAAGTCTAAAAGATTAAAATTTCAAAATTTTAAAGTTCCAAAGTTTAAGATTTCAAAAGTTTGTTAAAAGTTTAAAATTTTCAAATTTCAAAGTTGGAAAGTTTAAGTTTTTAAAGTTTCCAAAGTTTTTAAAGTTTCTAAAGTTTTTAAAGTTTTAAGTTTTTTAAAGTTTTTAAAGTTTTTAAAGTTTTAAAAGTTTTAAAAGTTTTAAAAGTTTTTAAAGTTTTTAAAGTTTTTAAAGTTTTTAAAGTTTTTAAAGTTTTTAAAGTTTTTAAAGTTTTTAAAGTTTTTAAAGTTTTTAAAGTTTTTAAAGTTTTTAAAGTTTTTAAAGTTTTTAAAGTTTTTAAAGTTTTTAAAGTTTTTAAAGTTTTTAAAGTTTTTAAAGTTTTTAAAGTTTAAAAATTTCTAAAACTGAATGAAATCGAAGTATGTCGACTCACTTCAACTATAAAGCAATTATCAAAGAACAAAATGCAAACCAAAAACTTAATAATTTACTTTTTGGATCCAAAAAGCATGCTAGTTCCAAGATTAAACTACATTTTAAAACTACATTTTTTAACCCTTTATTATTGCAGAAATCTACATTAAAGTAACGTTAAGTAAAAAAGTTTAGTTTTAAAGTTTAAATTTAACAGTTTTAAAGTTTAAAAGTTTAAAATTTAAAAGTTTTAAAATTAAAAAGTTTAAAATTAAAAAGTGAAAAATTTTAAAATTTTAAAAAAGTCTAAACGTTTAAAAGTTTAAAAGTGTAAAATTTTAAACTTTGATACTTTAAATTTTTGAAAAAAATTCAAAGTAACAAAGTTTAAAATTTCAAAAGTTAAAAGTTTAAAATTTAAAAATTTCAAAGTTTACAGTTCAAAGTTTTTAGAGTTTTTAAGTTTTTAAAGTTTTTAAAGTTTTGAAAGTTTTTAAAGTTTTTAAAGTTTTTAAAGTTTTTAAAATTTTTAAAGTTTTTAAAATTTTTAAAGTTTTTAAAGTTTTTAAAGTTTTTAAAGTTTTTAAAGTTTTTAAAGTTTTTAAAGTTTTTAAAGTTTTTAAAGTTTTTAAAGTTTTTAAAGTTTTTAAAGTTTTTAAAGTTTTTAAAGTTTTTAAAGTTTTTAAAGTTTTTAAAGTTTTTAAAGTTTTTAAAGTTTTTAAAGTTTTTAAAGTTTTTAAAGTTTTTAATGTTTTTAAAGTTTTTAAAGTTTTTAAAGTTTTTAAAGTTTTTAAAGTTTTTAAAGTTTTTAAAGTTTTTAAAGTTTTTAAAGTTTTTAAAGTTTTTAAAGTTTTTAAAGTTTTTAAAGTTTTTAAAGTTTTTAATGTTCAATTTCCTAGTAAGTATCCCGTGTTTTGTATTCAACATGGCAAATTGTATAAATACTGTCAGGGTGTAGATGGCTTTTAAAACACTCCGTAGACCAAAAATGGCTGGTGATGTGCGGAATTATGACAACGTTTGTATAAAATGTCATCTAAATAAGCTTAAGTGTAATATTTCAAGAGTGATAGCCATTGGTCTAGAGTCGGAAACAAATACTTATTAGTAGTAATTGACTTTTTCAGCAAATTCGGTCTGCAAAAGACTGTTTGGAGGGCTGAAACGATTTTACTGGTCCGAAACTTGGAAAAAAGTGATTTTCTAGTGTTCGGTATACCGTGCACCTTGTATCAGATAACCAGTTCAGATCGAGTAAATTTAAAGATGTCTTGCCAAAATGTGAGGTAAAACATTGACTAAATATACGATTAATCACACACAGGCAAAGGATGTAACTTTTAACCATCTATAAACAAATTGGGCATTTGCGGCATCCATTTGTGTTAATTTTCTATTACCTGCAGGATGACATTTAGATTGATAGTTTTCCTTAATCTTTCCGAAAAAAATAATATAAAGCAATATATAAATTAAATCAATTTTGAAGAGACATATTCCTTCTCGTTTCCATATAAATGATACTCTCAATTTCTGGTTTAATGTCTTTTTGGTCACTTTTCTTGAATTTAATTGCAGGCCATGACCGAGCCAGTGTACTCATTGTTCTGAGGAAATCCCGTATCAAAATGTCACTCGGTCGGGATAGATCGGTTATTATACAATTATTCTTGCGTTTTCTAAGCTCATATATTTTTACTTATCAACTTCAAAACTTGACTAGACAAAACTTTAACTGAACTTTTACTGATAGTAATACTCTACCGCATTGTTTTTTTTACTATTAAACGCAAGTCAGTGATTTGATGTACACACATAACGAAACATGTACGGCGGCAACTGTATATAAAACTATACATATATGCAATACATGATAATCAGTTTAACAGACAAAAAAAAATCTTAAGTACCTAGCTAGTAATTTTAAGATAATTTCAAATAGACGATTTATTACACCTCTGATATGACAACGTCATGCATATAAAAAAAAATGCGGATTCCTAAGAATTCATTGATAAAATCGTAACAACAATTCGATTGTTTGTTTAATTTAAATATTATTAAAATATCACAAAATTTATTTGTATCGCGATTTAAAAGTACAACCTATAACATTAATCGTCGAGGTTACTATCTTATGTGTATTCACACTGTAAATACGAGAGACTCAAAATAGATAACAAAACGATCAAAACAAACTACGTACATATGATGGTTGTATCATAAGAACTTGGTCTCAGCAAATGATTGCTGGTGCACTGGTACTAGTCAAAATTTAATTTAGTTTTGAGTTATTGACACCTCGCGGTAAAAAGTGTATAACCATCGGTTTAAGATAAAAAATGTTCAATCTTTTCAGGATGCTTGTTTTTTCAAAAATGGGGTTTAGATTCCTGTTAGACTTCTGTAAACCACCGAGAGTTAACCTTATAGAGAACAATTTCGTTTTCAAATGGTTGGTTTTATATTTGGGTAAATCTTTCAGGCAAACTTATATATATGCTGCTTTGAACTAAAAAGAATACCACTAATAGGTAATTTAATATTAAAGCTGTTAAAACACTTAAGTTGGAATTTTTTCTCTTGAAGCATTCTTGCCGATAATTCATTACATCTTCCACATTGAGGATAATATCGATGAATTTGTATTTTCGAGTTTCTTCCTCGCATTTTTCTAAAATGATGTGATTTATTCACGTTACTCTGCAGATGAGTAACGTAGCAAAACAGTCTAAGTAATCTCTATTTGGTAATCAATTGTGATGATGGAATTTACATTTCAAAATTTTTAATCTCTGATTAAAAGTACTTGCCAATAATTTGGTATTACCAACAAGTTATATATCCAACAAGTTATATGCTCTGATGTTTTATGTCAAACTCAATTTGTCTTCATTTGATGAATGATGATTTAAAACATGCATTTATAATATTCGCCCGACTTTCATTTAGTATACTTGGTCGAGTCTGGCAGCAATCTCCAGCATAAACAAATGTCACGCCGCCCATTGATTTCCTGTTTGATTTAAAAGATTTTACGGCCCGGTTGATGGCTTTAATGTGTGCTCGATGACTCATCGTTCAGTTATTCCTCACTATAAAGGTAGTTTCTAGTAAAAATTTTCTTTTCTGTTTGGCAGTAATACCTGACGATGCAACAGTTGGGGCCATACAACCTACTGATCTTACTTTAGCTCCAGTTCCACCAGGACCCTCGACGAAATATATTATACCACGGTTGCTGATAACGCTATAAATTATGAATTTTTTTTTGTATGAACCATGATTATTGCAAATAAGTTTTTATACTTGTATGACGACTAAATGAAGGTACCATCGACTACCGAATGTGTATCTTTCCAATGCGATTGTCAATTTATAAAAGGCAAAGTTTTCGGCAAGGTGCATAAAAAGTTTTGGAAAACAAATCACAATTCTCAACCTCTCAAAAGGAGTTAGCACTCGGACATGATGCTGCAAAATAAAAGTACTCAGTTGAATTTGCATGGATAATATAAAGACTATCGAGAGTCGCATCTTTTTAATATCTGGATGTTCAACACCGTTTCTTGGTGAATTCTTGATGATTTCTTGGTAAATGTTATCCGCCATAAAATAAACACGTTGACCATTTTCTAAATGTGCGGCCGAATAAATGACAGTGGAATATCGTTCAAGGATGGGCAAGTCAAATATTCGATAGACTGCCTCGAAAAAGTTAATGTAGCGACCGTTCTCATACTTTTGTAATTGTAATAAATTGTCGGTGACATCTCTTTGAACAATTTCGCATGGTAAAGCTCGGTTTTGCTCGCCACTTCATCCATCTAACATGGCTTTGATTCTATCTCTTATAAGAGAGTTTCGTGATCGGTGATAACGATTAACAAAACCATGCTGCCGTTCATGTCAGTAAAGGACTCCTCAAATAATGCAATGTACAGATAGCTATTTATAAGTGAACCTGCTGTCGTACGTCATAGATTTGCATGTGCTGATTTGGCCGCTTCATGTTACTTGTAGCATTATCCGTTAAACATTTTAATATCTTTCAGTTAAACATCTTTCACTGCACTCGGAAAATCACCAACTAAAAAGCTCAAATTATAAATATGGCATAGTGAATACGAAAAATTAACCATAATTTTTTTTAAAAATCAGCCTTCTAATACCATCTAATCCTACAGCGCAGCTAGGCTTAAGTGATAAAATCAGTGAGCAATTAATGTTAAAAGCGTCCGTTTGAAAAAAATTAAGTAGGTTTTTATTCCGTATTCCATCAATCAAAGAAACAAAACAAAACAGCATACTAGATTTAGATCACCATTCGTGATCTAAAAACAAAATTGATGTAATTTGCGTTTGTGCTTTCTATGCAATTCGTGAAGTTATTTGGACCAGTTTTCAAAGAAATACAGCTGTAGTGAGCTTTATAGGTTATATAAGTTTTTACAAAAAAATCAAAAGCTACAGAAGAAGATGTTGCTGAAAAACTTCTTTTCAGGGTTCTTTCGTGAGTAATTTCTTTATCTTGATTTGAATGCAAAAGTTATTTTAAACCGTAGTCAGTATTTCCAGTATTCTTTTGGTCGGGAGGTACCGGGTTTGAAAGATGAACGCGATAAACACAACTATGATCTCCTGTTGGAGTTCAGAATCCAGGTTCCGAACCACCACCTATGTCAGTACAGGCTGCCTTGAGTAATGCAATGTGCAGATGGATATTCAAAACGAACCTGTATTCATGTATCTTCGATTTGGTTACGGCGTAAAGTTAAAATTAAACCGCAAAAGAGTTGGATGAGCTTCGGCCCCATAAAAGATTCGATGATAAGTTCACTTTAGGTAAGAAATTCTATTACTTTTGATAAGGTCAACGACAAAGCATTTAGGTGGTAATTGACATGAAAGTTATTTACCTGTTTTAGTAACTGGTTGAATATTAGCTGTTCTCCAAATCGATGGAAATATACCAGACTTTATTGTCAGTAAAACGTTTCTGACTAAACAGGGAAGCTATTTCCAAAAATGATTCCTTTTGTCCAAAAGCAGATTCAGGTCTATGTGTCTAAGAAAACTATTGCTAAAAAATGTATCCAGGGTTCGGTGTACGTAATATTACTGCACTTAACTTGTTTTACTTATATTGTTGCAGATTTTCTTTGCATTTGAAAAATATATTCCAAAAATCCCCTAAATTTTCCATTGACTAGCCTAGTTTCTAGTTTCGTTTTATGCAAAACAATTTATTGTTTGGCTTCTTTTCTATGCCGACATAATACACTTGGACATACTTAAGTTAAAAATTTAAACTTTTTAAAATCTTTTCAGCCATATTTACTCTTAGCATTGTATAGAGGTAATAACATAGAATGAAACCTTTAGTTCCAATAGTTTTATGCTATCCAATTCGTTTTTATGCCGATAACTTGTAGCTCTGAAATAGCCCTTCAACTTTGCAGCCACATAGTAATTACTATAGAGTTTCTTTATTTTTCGGTGGTTGATTGGTGTATCTATAGTGTCCTTTAGAAAAAGTATAAGGAACATTTAGGTATAAAGAAGTTTTTTTTACATCTCCTGCTATGAAAATACTCAATTCTTCTGTCCCCTTGCCTTAACATCTTTCAATCAAAGAAAGTTTTTAAATGGTTTTTACATAGTGCAATACTATGAGTCTTCTTCTATGAGTCTTCTTAAATTTTGACATAAACATTCCTGATTTTCTCAAAGATACTCTCACGTGTTATAAGTCTCACGTCTTTGAGATAGCCTCATAAAATTGACAAAACCTAATTGTGGCTAGCACATTCTTTCATCATAAAAATATTCACTTGGAAACCGAATTGTTACCGAAACCAAATTGACCATATGTTAATTTCTAAGGGAAATGCCAAATTTGTAGACAGTGATCATCGATTGATGATCTGCAATGCTAAAATATGGCTGTTTTCGTTCAAGTTAGGGATAGCAGGTAAACGTAACTTATGTTTCAACTGCGCAATTCTGATTAGCGAAGATGAGAAAACTCAATATCCGAATCTTGTTAGCAGTAGCATTATGCGGAAATCAACCTCCGTTTTGTTGATGTTCTATAGGAGGTATTGAAAACTTCAGTTGTCAGTGCTGCTCAGACAAACCTAGGTATGGTAAAAATTAAACCCGAAAATGATTGGTTTAATACGGAGTGTCCTGCTGTTGAGCAACAGAATATAGCCTATAAAGTGCGTATGCGTTTACAATCGCACAAAATGGACCTTGTTAAGAGAACCACAAAGTGTAGTTGTATCTTAAGAGTACAACAACTCAGCAATGAAGGAATTAGTGGACTGCATCATAAATTTATACCTAGTTCTATAACCATTCGGGATCAGGATGGAAATCTCCGTGTTAACATAGATGCCGTGCTCGACACTTGGAAAGAGCATTTCTCTGATTTACTCAATGTTCAACAAGTGTCAAATGCTGCTTTTGAAATTGTCAAATGCAGACGGTCGAGATGTGCATAGAGGATCCAGCCTATAAGGAATTCACAGTGACCATACAGAGACTAAAAATAAACCGTTTCCCTAGTGTTGAGTGAATTAATTCCGAATTCTTGGTATTCGGAGGGGATACTTTGTAAACTATCTTTTTGACCTTATTCGATTTAGTATGGCAAAGCGAACCTCTGATGTCCATGTCAGTGCAGGCTGGCTGGAGCAATGCAATGTGCAGATGGATTGAAAATCGAACCTGTATTCGTGCGTCCTCAATTTGGCTGGTGACGGCGTAAGGTAGGACGTTTCGAAAGAGTTGGGAGAGCTTCGGCCCCAGAACAGATTGCAGAGTTCAGAAACAAAAAAAAAAAACCTCTGATGAATGGAAAGTGGCCGTATTGTGCTTTATCCTTATAAAAGGAGATCGCTCAAAATGCCAAAAATTTCAGGCTCTCTTTTGCAAAAATACAAATTACTGTCTTACATAGTATTGGAGAGACATAGTATTGAAGAGATAAATATTGGATCCCTTTGTACAATTCTCAGCTTCCGTTGGTCTCAAAATCAATGAGGATAAGACCAAATATATGATCACTGGATTTAGAGACCCAGGCTCAAGGGATATTACTAGTGGTAACCACACGTGTGAAGGAGTGACAAGTTTCCAATACCTTGGATCCCTTATCACTCATGCGATAACTGTGTGGTCAGAGATATAAAAGAGCGTCTTGTCGCTGGCAATAAAAAACTTGTGTTGAGTTGATAAGCATAGGCTTTCTGGCGTAATTTTTTTTATTAGTAAAACTTACATGTGCTGATTTGGCAACGTTGAGCTTAATTTTCCATTTCTTCATCCAGTTAGTAACTCTATTAATCGATGTTTGTAGTTTTCTGTGGCTTATGCTGCATTACCCAAAACTACGTTTTTGTGGAATCAGTAAATTAAGTGGTTGTTGTTTCTCAGTGATGTGATGAATTAGCGTATCTATACATTCATGTTTAACTGATCAAATATAAGTTTACTGATCAGTGATCACTCCTCATTTTGGTTCTCCTTATGTTGGTTAATTTTGTCCTTGGTGTCCCAAGTACAGAATTACTTTTTTAACACTAGATCAAGCAACCCCTATACCTATTTTTAATACTTGTACGGTAAAACACAAGCTTAATGTAGCTTAACAACAACTAAACTACCTTAAACTTCTTTTTGTCCAAGACTTACCATTTCAATAAATGTTTAAGCACTAGACCAACTGCGCATGTCCTTAAGTTCAATTTTTCGTGAAGATCTTACCTAATTTATCTTGTATAGTCTAAATTAAATTTAAGCAAAAATAAATTACTGCAAGAGATTCGGGAGCAGGATCTGAGATATCCATAAATCGTTGTTGGCCAGAGTGAAAATCCAAATTTTACGTTTTGTTTTAAAAGCAGTTCTCTTTTTTGCAAATCTACAGACAAGACCACATAATCAGATAGCCTAAATAACAAAATCAATTGGACTAATAAAAAATTCAACTTTCACGATTTTTCAAAGTGATAATGTCACATAAATTTTCTAAGATTTGCCAAAACAGATATTTTTTTTGCGCTATTAATTAGACGCGACCCAGCCAAGGAAACTAGCACTTATGACCAAAAAAAAAAAAAAAAAATTTTAAAAATTTGACGTAATATAAATTAATTAAATTGGTGTTGATTGTCTTATTCCTGTGTAGATTAGTTTATATCAAAATTGCATGGCTATATACATGTGTTAAGCCTAAAATATATACGAACAAGTCTTATCATATCGAAATGATATGATCAATGTGCACTATCATTTCCTAAATTATAGACGTACATCGCGGAGCTATAAATAAATAAATAAACATACCGGTGTTTACCTATACCGATATCATTTACTAAAATACTTACTGTACAAAATCATTTTCCGTTCAATTACAACGCGCTATTAAAATGTCATTTTACAGTGTTTTTTTTTATAAATATCACTTTCCAATATTTTGTTGTTATCATAATATGGCGAGTTCCAAATTTATTATTATCATCATCCGATTTAGGTTGATTTCACTTTACACACAAATATATTGCGCTTATCTTCGTCGCGATTCGCATTACGGCCCGATTATCAACTTTATCATTCGTTCATATATACTCGTGTATGTAGCGGGACTAATGTACAAAATACTGATTAGACGTTAGACTTTACTAAAGTAAATGATGAATAATATGGGTAAACTGCTTCGAAAGGGGGCAAAACTATTGAGTATGTGCTACCTTGGAAGGTGACAAGATATCAGTTGTTTTTATATTGTAAAATATTTAGTTGGGGCAAAATAGTTGATTACAATGTTTATCATTTTTTTTTAAATAGTTACAATAATTGAACCTAAATATATATTTGTGTTCACGCCAGTGAGAGTAATTTTGTGCTAATAGCAAACAGATGAGGAACGTTTTTTCTGTGTCACTGGGCTTGCTTTATTTACATATTAGCACTTGCTTTATTTACATATTAGCACTTTACACTTGCTTTATTTAAATATTAGAAACTGTTTTAATGTGGCGTTCCACTTTTAGTAATTTGATGCTTCTACGAATAATGGACACAGCAAAAAATATACGGTTAATGTTGAATGTCGGGAAAGTATTATACAAAAAACTGCGTGATAGATAGGAACACTCTAGCAAAATGTGCTAACTGCTAAGGGACCCACCCTGCTAGCTATAGAGGATGTGAAGTAGTCAAAACACTGCAAAAAATGCGAAAATTTCTTAACAAAAGACAAGTTAATATTGAACAGCAAGTAGGACATCAAGGAAAAATTAACCAGATTTGTAGCAAAAAGTTGCTTTATCTAATCCTTCACTAAACATCACAAAATGAACAAAACACTAATAATATTAACTTGGAATTCTAATGGATTTCTACAGTATCTTCCATAGCTAGAAATCAGTATCTTCCATAGCTACAGTATCTTCCATAGCTAGATATATGCTTAATAACAGAGAGCCATTTCACTAGAAATTCTTATGGAAAAATAAAAGGTTATTCTTGTTACCATTTTAAACATCCAGCAGAAAGAGCTAGGGGTGAAGCATCTATCATCTACAGAGAAAACATCAATTACTAATATAATTAAAGATCTTGTAATTAAATAATTACAAGAAGCTGCGGGTTACTGTAATATATTGTCCACCAAGGCATCAACTTAAAAAGGATGATTCTTTTAATGTTCAAAATGAATAGCTTAAATTTCATCATAGCAGGAGACTTCAATACCAAACATACGCATTGGGGTTAAAGACCAATATCACCTAAAGGTAGAGAACTTTTGAAAGCAACGGACTCAAACAAAATACCAGACGTGATTGACTTCTTCATAACTAAATGTATTTCAGAAAATTATATCCATATTGAAAATAATGCAGGTTTATCTTCGGATCATTCTCCAATCATACTTACGATCAATGAAACAATAATTGAAAAAAAGCCACTAAGGTTAACAAGTGGAAAGACCAATTGGGAAGCTTCCACGCTAATAATTAAGGAAAGCATTGTTCTTCAAGTCCCAATCAAAAACCAAACACAACTTGAAAAAGAGGTAGGGTCATAAACAATATTCAGATCGCAGCATGGAAAAACACTCCTCCTGCCATAAATAAACCTCACAAGAATGAAACATATACGCAGTAACTAAAAAACTTGGTCCGGGAAAAGCTGAAAGCTCGCAAAATCTGACATAAAAATCGAGCATCAGAGAGCAAAACTATTCAATCAGCTCAAAAACAAACTGAAGAAGTTAATACAAGAAACCAAAGCAGTAAACTTTAGCAAAAATGTAATAAGACTTTTTGGCTACAAAAAAAGTGATTACTCTTTATAGAAAGCTACAAAAGGACTGAAAAGACTAAAAGAGCAGATGCCACCAATCAAAAAACGAACATGCTACTTGAGCCAAAAGCCCCAAAAATAAAGCTGATATTTTTGCTGAACTTCTGAAAGAAACGTTTAAACCTTTGACTAGACAAACAGCAGATGAAAATACCTTGCTAGTACAAAAAGAAGACGAGTTAGACATACAACAAAGCTCCTGGAAACGATCTTATTACAGGAAAAGATATTAAAAAGTTTCCAGAAAAATGTCTTAAGAAGGTGATACACATATAATAAACGCAGCATTTAGAATGAAATATGTTCATCAGCAGTGGAAAATAGCAGAAGTTATTATGATACCCAAGCCTAATAAGCCACCTAATGAGAAAACGTCTTACAGACATATATCTGTATTACCATCATTGTCCAAGCAATTCGAAAATTTACTCCTCAAAAGGATGAAATGTCTGATTGAAGTAAGACATCTGTTACCATCTCACCAATTTGGTTTTATTGAGAAACACTCCACAAACCAAACACCATAGAGCAGGTACACCGATCACTAACGTGATTGAGAAGAAAACCAAAAGGCATGTTCTGGAGTTTTCCTTGATGTTGCTCAGGCCCTTGATCGAGTCTGGCATATAGGACATGAATATAAATTACCTCGCGACCTCCCTAAGCAGTTATTGGAAATATTAAAATCATATAATAAAGGGAGATATTTCAGAGTGAAATATGAAGGAGAGTTCTCATCACTCAAGAGGATTTAAGCAGAAGTACCACAAGAGAGCGCGCTGAGACAATTATTGTGTTTGCTTTATACGAATGACACACCTATTGCTGGATAAACAGATGTTGTAATTTTTGTGGATGATACCGCAATTTTGGTGGTTGGAAGAACAACCGAAGAGACCACTAGCAAATTACAGCACACTGTAAATGACAAAAAATTGGAGAATAAAATTGATTGAGCTAAAATCAGTTCACACAATTTTTACCTATCTAAAAGAAGATCACCTAGCTATTTACATAAATAGGCGAGAAAATGCCACATGCGAACAAATACCTGGGTATGGCGCTCGATGCCAAGCTGAAATGGAAAGAGCATTTCAAGAAAAAAAGGCAAGAACTGCATATAAAGTTCAGAAAAATGTATTGGCTTATTGGAAGCAATAGTCAGCTTGCAATTCACAATACGCTGCTTTTATACAGGCAAATACTTAAGCCTGTGTGAACCTATGGCATGCAGCTCTGAGGATGCACAAAGAAAACTAACGTTAAGATTATAAAAACACCGAGCAATTGGCGCAGTGGTTAAAGCTGCGGTGTTTGGGACGGGAGATACCGAGTTCGAATCCCAATGGGGGAGGGTTGCAAAAGGGATTTTTCATCACTTGATTACGATCGGTGATGACGATGAACACAACTATGACCCCCCGTTGGAGTGCAGAATTCATGGGCCGAACCATCGTCCATGCCAGTACAGGCTGGCTGGAGCAATGCAATGTGCAGATGGATATTTGAAACGCGAACCTGTATTCGCGCGTCCTCGATTTGGCTAGTGATGGCGTAAAGTAGGACGTTAATTAACCGCGAAAGAGTTGGGTGAGCCTCGGCCCCAAAACAGATTGCATAGAAATAAACAAACAAACAAACAAACAAGATTATAAAAACGTTCCAGAACAAAGTACTAGTAACTAAGATGCATTGTCAATGCACCTTGGTTTATTAGAAATGATAGGTTACATAGGAATTTGAAGATAAAACCATCAACGAAAAAATCACAAAAAATGCCAAAAAATATATCCAGCGTTTACAATTCCATGAAAACACGGATATTCAACATGTTGTCAACGAAGTCGAAAGCGCAGATACAAGACGGCTAAAAAGAACTAAGCCGCTTTATTTAGTTCCTCAGGACTGAAAGTTGCTGATGTAACCGTCGGAAGAACTGAGCCCACTAGGAATAATTACTGTTTTATAGTCCAATTAATAGAGAATTCAAATAAGAAAGAAAAATTGCTAAATGAATTGTAACAACTTAGTCATAATAAAAAAAAAATAAAAAAAAAAATGTGTGCGATTGAACAGCAATCACATTTCGTGAGTTCTTTTCCATGTTATAGGCACTTTGTTTATTATCATGATAAACGATACGATGAACAACTGTAGGATACATATGCCGCACAGTCTCATTGTTGACATATCTTCGTCATTTTTCTGAATTCAATATTCATTCATAAATTATTGGTAAGAGTGTTCGCATCCGTAATAAACTTTCTGCTGAGCAGCATCAACCTGAAGGTCCATCTGTTTCTCCCTAGTTTCACGTGATTATTTTTAAATTCTCCCAGGCTTCATGTGATTATGATTATGATATTGACGGATAGTAGTCTGTACTTGGTATTTAATCGATTAAACAGTGGGTCAGCTAGTGGGTTTATGTAGAGATGAGTCCATTTTAGTGTATTAACGTAACACTAATTGCGCTTGATCACATCTTTTAATTCTTGTAATGTACTGGTTGCATGTGACAATCATCAGTTTTGTCTAAAGTTATTATGTTTTCATCAGCTCTTTGTCTTGGTAATGGTGGAAAGGTTTTTTCCAGAAGGGTTGCAAATATAAAGTAACTTTTTGCTAGTCACTTTTGGCCCATGTTCTATCGTCTTTTCTAAAAGGAGGTATATGCATTTTGGTTCTTTTCATTGTATTTATGTTGCTTTCCAGAGAAAGTAATCAGTGTCTTTATGTTCAGTGTGAACATATATTTAATGATATTATTATTAATAGTGTTAGCAGGTAGTAGCGCTGCTAATTAATTATTTTCGTGGACTGTACAAAAGTTTGTTAGGTTTTCTAAGGTTATCGTTAGACATCGATAACAGCAACACTAAGATTTATTAAATTAAAACACAAGAAAACCTTTTCTAACACATTGAATAAAATTATAAATATCACTACTAATACAATATTTATTCAAACACACGTGTAATCATGTTCACTGGTGATCGAAGACTAATTATTTTGTTTTGTTTTGTTTTGTTACTCCCTCCTATACGGTTAATCATTACACTATTCACTCGTCTAAAAATATATGACTTAATTTCTTGCAACCAAATAGTTGGTTGCAATCAAATATTACGATAATGTAATTCTGCGTTTGACATTAAATGTTAGATCTTCATATTATTGACCAAATAAATTTAATTTGAAACTACAATACGAATTCAATGAAATTGTAACTACTTTAGTAATTTCAATAGCCGCTAACAATGAATTAATTTGGCATTGATCCACTGAGTGTTGAGTGATCACGATGAAGCTGCGTTGCATCATGTTCAACTGGTAGAACGCTGACACGTTGTACAGCTGTTTAGAAGATATATTGCGCTGTTTTGATCGATACGACACGTACGACACAATCTTGACCTGGATGAATCTCTGTCATTCGACCTAAACACCAATGCATTGGTGATATGTTATAATCATGTAAGAGCACTAATGACCTTACATGAAATTGATGCTGGCTTTTATGTCATCGATATCGACGTTGCAGTTCATGTAGGTATTCAATTTGCCACCGTTGCCAAAATCGTTGAAATATTTGTTGGATATTTTTAAATCTCGATAGACGATTAGATTGTTAGTCTAATAATGATGGTTCCATTAACGAGGTTAAGGGTGCTTCAATTATAAAATTACCTGGCTACAAGACGTTTAAATCCGATGGGTTACTGGACATTGCGGTAAGTGTACGTGCATTTAAGCATGCATCGACTTGTGACCCTAAGGTGTAGTACTCTTCTAGGGTTAATGATGAATTTCCCTCTAAAAGTGTTCAGACAAAAACATATTATGTAGTTGACGAAGTTCAGTACGTGCTTCAGTAAAATTGATGGCATTATCTGAGTAAATCTTAGACCACATTTCACGACGTGAGGCGAATCGCCGAAGGCACGCGATGAATTATTCAGCTGACAAATTCATTACAAGCTCCATGTGAAATGCCTTAGTATAATGAAGCAAACGAATACACTAACATAACATTTGATGCTCAGGTTGGTACAATTAGTTTGTTTGGCTAAGAAAGGACCACAAAAATCTATCCCAACAATAACGAATGGTCGAGCGGATTGGGTGACTCTGTCCCTTAGCAAGCTCTCCATAATTTGTTGTCTTGTATGACGAGCATGGAAACATCTAATGCTTCGATACACAGTTGTGCGACACAGGTTACGACCTCCAATAATCAAATACGTTACACGAAGATTGTATAGCAACGAGTGTGGACCTGCATGAAGACTAACGATACTTGATAATTATTACACTTATCTGTCACTCGGATATAGTAAACATACCCGAGTGCCTTTTCCGATGCAGTTCTATTTTCTTAATATTTGATCTTCAAATGCATCTTGGTACGGTTATTCTATGTAATTTAATAAGCTCTAACTTAAATTTGGTCCAGCTATCCGATATGTACCTCGACAGAGTGGTTTCCCAACCTATTTCGTGCAGAGTCCACAGCACTAGCATGTACAGCTTTACGATGACAATAATTGGGGCACAAAATCTCAAAGGGTCGAATTTGTCATTCGTTACAGCTTCATTAATCGTAGAACAGCCAGTTAAAACATCGTCCAGGTATAACTCAATATTTAGGATCTTTGCCGCTTTTGGGCAAATATCATTTTATCGAGGGTTCGAAGACTGCGCAACGTGACATTCGAACTCATGGTATAATGTGCTACAGATTCCAATTTAACTTTACCACATACGACATACCTCAAATCTATATTACAAAATGGTGGCAAATCCTTGCAAATTTCAATAGAATCTCCCTTTAATAGTTGGTTATTAACTTCGAAGCCTACTAAAAGATTAATCCGATCGGGTACGGAAAAATATGGATCAGCTAATTTTATTTCATTGGGTACCGATTTTACATCAAAGTTTAGTGGCATGGAAGGTAATTTATTTGTAATTTTCGGGACGCAGACACTCGCCACGTGATTGTTAGATAAAGGTTATGCCTGATTATAAATTCTTTACCGACGATCCCTGAAATTGTCTTGCAAGTTGAATAAAGTTTTCCTTGCAACACGGTTATGAAGTTCATGTATAACCCACTATCCAGCAACATTGTGTGATTGATCACACAATATTTCTCCAGCCACTTGATAGTTCTCAGTAGTTACGGGTAACCTCTCGATGAGCCTATACGCCAACCTTAATCGAATGTGTGATATGGATAGGTGAACTTAACTGATACCACGATGTTTTTACTATATGGGTATCGGCGAAAAGGTCTCTGAATGACAACCACTCAGACTCGGCACTACTGAACGTCGGTAATTTCAGTTCCGGTCGTCGTCTTCTTATTTGGGACCTTGCCGGCGAAGATTCGTTTATTGATGAATTTCGGAAAGATACATTGGCAGAGTTATCCTCTAACCGTTTTAGTTCGTGAACTTTATTTAAGATGGTACTCTTTAGTTTTCCTTAGTCATCCTCAACGGCCTCTCGATCGACCGCAGTGGAATCAATATTTTCTTCCAATTTCACTTGAATTGTACTATACTTTTCGTATACCAGTTGAATTTGACGCTACAATGATTCAACGGCACCCAACGTGGAGGCTGAATTGTATTGACGTTTAAAGTAAGTCAACTGACCCTTAAACGAATCGCGCTTCTTTTTTAGTACCTCCTGGCCTATCACTGAATATTATCGAATTCTGGACAATATCGATTTTTTTACGAATGGGTAAATCAAAGATTAGCTCTCCCCAGAATCAATTGAGCCAGCCTCGTTTGAGGGTGGATTAGCCCACTGGGCAGTTAGTGTACCACCAAGACTATTATTAGTTATTTTTGCTGATTATTCTTTGCCATTATATAGTTTTTTGATAGAGGTATCCTTCCTCTAGCAGTTTATTCTTACTACCAGTTAAGAAACCGCCTCAAAGCCAATAAACTAAGGTACTTAAGTGTTCTTTTAAATTATTGGAGTGCTATCCCATGCTGCTTGTGAAAGGGTCTTAATTAATAAATTCATTTTGCTTTTTAATATACTTGATGCTTAATTGGTACTTGGAGATCGGTGTTATATTCAACCAAATTTCCATAATATTTTCCAATTGGTTTTAAAGTTTGTTAGTCTACGTGATTTTTTTTTTATAAAAATCCAAGTATAGTGAAATCTGGAGTTTTGGTTATGTCATTTGTTATCGCTGGTTGTTTAAACGCAGAAAACGTTTTGCAGTGTATCCCCTCGTTATTCAATATAGATAGTTAGTCTAATCAAATCAACAGTTTAAATCTTTTAATTTTTTAATTTTATTATATAGTTATTAAACAATAAATATTGTATTAATAGAATTATATTATATGTCGATATCTCAGTCAAGTAGATATATATAATAATATATTTACACAAAACATGTCTTTATCAATCAACACACGGGCAACCGAAATCGAATCAAAAATTCTACTATCTTTAGCGCTTCAGACCTATATATACCTAATATATATATTTTTCTAATATCGATAAAAAACCTAAATAAAAATCCAAAAATAAAATTAGTCGACATTGGGTAATTGTTGTTTATTCACGTGAAATTATCGTATCGCGATTAAATAAAATAAAAACGCGGTAAAAAATTAGCATAACGAAAATGAATTTTTTTTTTTTTAAAGGACGTTTTTAAATTTTGTGCAATTTTGTTAAAATAAAAATAATATCGTATTTTAAATTTTAATTACAACAATACAACAAATTTAATACAAAAAAAAAATTAAATAATAAAATTAAGGTTTTTTAGTGGTATGATGATTTTTAAGTGATTTTTTTTTGTTATAAACATTAAAATAAAAAACACTCAAGCGAAATAAAATTTTTTGGTTTGAAATTTTTTTCACTTTGTTTCACCAGTACACAGTGTATATAGTATGATGTTTTAATAAAATGGAATACTTCAAAATTGAAAATTTTAAATGGATATATATATATATATATATATATATATATATATATATATATATATATATATATATATATATATATATATATCATTTATATTGTATATATAATATATTTACGAGTATAACTAGAGAAGAGTAGTTTTGTTTGAGCACCGTATTACTAATTTTTTTTTTATGATATCGAAGTGTTTTGATATTCCCGCCGTGATTCACCCTTTTAAATTTACCACCTCCTCTTGATGATTTTAGAAAAAAAAACAAAAAAAAAATGATCCAAAATCGTTAAATTCACAAAATCCAATTCAATTTTCGTTTTTATTTTATTTTATTGTTTTTAAAAGGTTTTTCAATATAACATTGGAAAAGCTAACCCCTAACTTTATTTATATATGTGTATAGAGGGATTTTCATTGTTTTTACAACGAAATGAAATTAAATGAGTTTTATGTTGAGAGAAAACAATAAAAAAATATAAATAAAAAAATCGTTATATGTTGATCATATCTTTTGCATATATAAGAGAGACTTGAATAGAAAATAAAAAAATTTACTGAGTGGTGGTTGGCCTGATTGCGATTTAATGTAAGATGTTTTTTTTTTTATATGTGTACTTTATTCGTTAAGTGATGATTAAGGGTTATTTAAATTAAATGATGGTTGTATGTATATAAATTATGCGGTGGTTATATAATATCAGCCAAGAGTTTGGAGGGAGTTGATGTATAGGATAGAAGTAAAAATCGTTTAGAAATTTCTATTTGGGTATAAGAGGATTGAATTGGGATTGTGTAAAAGGTTTAAAAAGCTTAATTAAATATTTGATCAAAGTATTAAAAGCTTATTACTTTTTTTTATTTTATTCCAATATAGTCATCTGGACTAACGAGTAATTTGGTTCTGACTTAATTTACTAAGTAAAATTTATCTATGACTCCGTCCAATTGGAGTTTCATAGTTTCTGAAGTCTTCTTTAGTCTTTCTTTGGATGTTTCTGATTTTCAATTGAAACGACAAAAATACGGGGAACAGATTTTTTTGCTCTCAAGTGTTTCATAAATTATATTGACTATTCGTAAAAGATTTCGGTTTTTTTCGGTCTTTTTCGGTTCCTGAATCCAGAATCCTTACTTCACTTTTGCCAACGAAAAAAATTAACTCATAACCACAATAACCGCAATTTTACTTATATTATTAACTTTTATTGCAGAAATGACAAGTAAATTTACTTAAACTTTTGTTCGTCCAAATCTTTAATGCAACATCATCGTTAACTAAACCATCTCTTGCTTTGCGTCGTCGGTATTCTTTGATTATTGTACTATTGGCCTAAATTGGCTGTTAATTCGTTTTTTTCTTGCTTCCAGGAATAAAACGGCGGAATCATAACTATCAAGCAAAGAACTTATAACAATGTTGTATACTCATGGAAAATTCGGGCGATAATCATCCTAAAAAGACGAATCTTATTTTGTGGCGTATTATACGTTCATGTCATTGTTGTAACGCATACCATATAAAGAGAGGCTATAGTGACATTCGTAGATGATAAAATATCCTTTTCTCTTACAGTTCAAAATCCATTAGACCAACCACATAGAATCCGTTTGGCCGACTCCCAAGGACAATGAATTTCCTTAAGTATCAGGAATACCATCATAAATGGCATAATTAAAAGTATTCTATTTTCATTGTCAGGCGTCGAACTCCCATTTTCAATTACTTTTTTTGATATTCTTTTATTGTTTGTTCTATCGTCAAAGGTTTGGTTAACTCATCTCGTTTTTTGAATTATCACTTCCGCCTCATTCATTGTGCTTAGCAGATTTTCGTCATTCACTGAACTAAAACTGTGTGCCTGAGGTTGATTTTTACGACTAAATTGCTGACTAAACTTTTCGATAGCACATTACACTTATGCTGTGTGCCTTAATCGACTAAACTAGCTAAAATAATTATAAATGTAGTTAGTTCATGGTATATCTAAATATATGGAACTACTACAAAAGTCACTTATTGTACTTCAACTTGAAACTAAACTGTAGTTTATAGTACTTTTCAGGTACCACCTATGAGACAATAGCGAAAGCTTGAACAATTTGAAAATGCTGTGTGTCTTAACGACTTTTCAAAATAAACTTTTCAAATTGTTCAAGCTTCCGCTAATGCCTCATACGTGGTAGCTGAAAAGTACTATAAACTACAGTTTAGGTTCAAGTTGAAGTACAATAAGTGACTTTTGTAGTAGTTCCATATATTTAGATATACCATGAACTAACTACAGTTATAATTATTTTAGCTAAGTATATTTTCGTTGTAGTTTTTTATTGACTTTTCACAAAAAGAATAAAATAACTATAATACTTTTTGGTTTAGTTTAGTTTCAAGTTGAGGTACAGATAGCTACTTTTGTGTAGATTCATAAGTACTTTAAAGCAATTCTCTTTTTAAGGGAGCAAACCCATGACAAATCGTTGCCTCGATATTTGATTCATAAAACTCGTAATTTTCTTTTTGCAAAAGTATTAAGAGAAAATGCTAATGATGTATTATTTTGCATCAACAAACTAGCGTCAATACATAAATCGTTTTAGTAAGTATAAGTTTAACTCATCGGTTTTAAAATTAGATTTCTGATTTCATGTCAATTATTGCTTTCTGAATAGTAAATTTTCATTTGTTGTTTCACTCTTTTATTACTAGTATTAGCTATTCTAACAATTTCTTCAGTCTAAAATAAGCGTTAGTTCTTTTCTAAAGACCACTTTAAAATAGCAATACTTCATTATTTCTTTTTTGTGAGAGACGAAACCCCTTGTTTGAGTAATTTACATACTTTAACAGCAACGGTCGAGGTGTTCATATAAAATTAGACTGGGTTTGCTCATCAGCTTAAACTTTAGTATCGTAGGTTAAATCATTTTATTCTCGCACTGCCATAAGTGCAATAAGCACTGCCTCTCTCGGAATCACAGGCGCTATGTGCACCAATCCTACGTCAAAAAATCAGCTGCTATATGTGAAACTAGATTACAGCTAGTGAATTAAAATAGTCATAATGATCACATGGGTCACCTGGACATCTTGAATGAACTTGCGGACTTGGTAATGTTCGTTAAAGTCCCAGACGTGATGCCCAAAGAAAACTGATTTGATAGTTGAAAAAAGGGTAGTGAAGTCGGCACTGGTGTCATTGGATCCAACCACAAAATATTGAAATCACTTGGATCTTAACTCAGTGTTTTTCTTGTTGAATTTCTCGCCACTGAAATTTGCGATAGCCAAGCAGCATTGAAAGCAATGACTTTTAACAGCTGGGTTCTAAGTCAGTTAAATGTTTTTATAAACTGCTGCAATCTCTCTTTCGCCATTACAAAGTTAGGTTATGGTGGGTACTTGATCACAAGGGCATCACTGGAAATGAGATAGCTATCGAGCTTGTACGAGCAGACTCATCGACTACAATCATTGGCCCTGAGCCTTTCGGATGTATCCCGTGGGCTTCTGCAGCCAACACAATTACTAAATGGGAAAAATACAGTGCTTGATGTATTGAAACTGTATTTCCCGCCTTAGACAATCCAAGTTTTCTGATCAGACCATTTCACCATAAGGACTTGTCGGTTAATTTCAGTTAAGGAAATACCAAGAAACTTGTGAGTATTATTTCAGGTCACTTTAACCTGAGATATCAATAAAAGGACAAGTCCATGGAGACGGAGTGCCGACTTGGTTTGGAAGAGGTAGAAATCGCAGAAATCATACTATGTTAGTGTGTTGCTCGGTGTTTATCACTGAGGTGGCTTAATTTTGTAGAGAATAATTTGACCTTGGAAAAATGTAAATTGGCCTCTGCAAGCAGCATTCTCGCCTTTATTAGAAAGGTGGAGAAGCTCTTGGACTAATAAACCCAATAGCACAAAAGATCTGTTAGGTCGCAGTGCTGGCCATTGGGAATGGGAATTATGAAAAAAAAGCACTGTCGTATGTGTTGCATGTGCAAAGCAAAACTTATGTTGCTTAACTAAGTAAGCTGCCTAAATTTGTTATAACATCTGAGGGGTTTCTTTTAAAGGAATGAATTTTTCAGCAGGAATGCTAACTATGATCATTACATATTCAAAAATTTGCTACAAAACATCGATAGTCAATATCTTGATACAAAAGACGCCATATTTTATTTAATGTTAGATAAAGTTATGCTGAATACAACAGCAAAAAAATAATATAACACCTTAAACAAACGGTCAAAATATAAAAAAAAACATTAAACGTGTGTAGTGGTTAAACAGTTAGTGTGGCACTGCTCTTCACATGTAACGGATTTAAGCTAATGAAAAAATCGTTAAATCGACTATTTCGTCTATAATAATCGATAAATCGGAAAAATGGTGTTCATTTTTGGTTTTACTTTCTTTGTTGCCAAAAACCATTTCTCAATGATTAGACCATATTTTAAGTGATCAACTTTTTAAACTGCACATCAAACCGCCTTAATGGAATAACATGTGATAAAACTAACTAAACCAAGTGAGCTTATACTGTATATTTTATCGAAGTGCTGATCGTTGAAGTCCTCTAAAAGATCATTGAGAGATTTTAACTTTCATTAAAGGCACACAAAAAATTATATTGATTTAAAAACAATTGTTAAAATCTCTAAATTTAAATTTAATGACAGTAACTTTGTTAGATATGCTGAAACTAAAGGAATTTTCTTCAAATAAAATTTATATTGGAATAGTCACTATTTGTCCGAAAGCTTTGTAGGCTTATTTGCTTTATAAAGCTATTATAATTTTTGACTGTAATATAAGCTATAATTTAATACAATGTAAAATCTTTTAAAAGTTGTAAAGCTTACTTATTGTACCTAATTTGATAGATATGTTAGGTTTCTAACAAACTTTAAAATCTTAAGGACTTTACTTGTCACAAACATTTGAAAAAATTGTAGTAAAGCTTAAAACAATTTGATTAAAGGTAAATCCTTTATTAACAATATTTTAAATGAAAAGTTTTTTTTTTTTAATCTTTACAATCGTGCTTTTTTAGATACCAAATTTTATTAAATCATTCTCATATATGCACCAGCTTAATAAACTTTTCATCGAAAACATTGTAGGCAGTAAAGCTTTTACTACCTTAATTTTTTAAGTTTGTCATTATTTGCTAAAAGCTTTGATGTTTTGACTCCACTTAAAATAGAATTTCAAAATAATTATAGAAATTAACTTTTGTAGGAATTTCAAAAAATGTTGTAATCAACCTTAATCAAACTTTGTCTTTTTACCATTTAAATTATGTTTTATTATTAAAAAATCCACTGTCTGTTTTCGAAAGCTTTTAAAGAATTAATTCAACATTCTGAAAAGGTTTATAACTAACATTTTTATAAATAGTAATTTAGTACAGTTTATAAAAAGATTACCAATACCTGCTTTCATAGATATCTTAAGTTGATAATGAGCTTTTATATCGTAATCATTTTACATGTAACTAAAATTAGTAAAAAAGTTATTCAGCAAAGAAATATTCAAAACCTGCTAATTGTTCGTCAGAAACTAATAAATATGTCTCAAAGACAATTTTAAGCTTTATCAAAAGCTTTTTGTTTTGTATGATTTATTTGCATATGCCTGGTGAAAAAGCTTAATTACTTATTTTTGATGAAAACTTTTATTGATAATATTTCAGACGAATCGTTTCAGGACTTAAATTATTAATTAATTTCGGTTTCGAATTCCTTTAGGCAAGCTTTTACATTTTATAGGCTCATTTTATGAATATTTTCGTTTTTAAAGCTTTCTATTTTTTATCATTTTAATTATTTAAAAACTATTTGTTGATATTTTTGATGATGCAGATCTTTATACAACTTGTTTGAAAATGTCTACCCAAGAATATTTTAAGATTTTTTCAATCTTAGTAACTCTGATTGGATCTTACTTTTCAAACTAATTTGGTTAGCTTGCTTAGCTAAACGTATTGCATCTATAAAACTCATTTTCACCTAATTTTTGGTAAACCTGGCATGGCAGAAGTTTAAACTTACGGCATTCCTGAATACACACCAAATAATGTTGATAAGATATGCTTCGTACTTTTTCTGTGGTCGTAAATTCTAAAAAAAATTAGATATCGATTTTCCATATTTTACAGCTATTTGCAGTTAGTTTTCATAAAAGCTTTATATATAATTTTGTTTTTCTCTAAAGCTAATGAATATTATGGTATCATAAAAAAGGAAAGTTTGGTCATTCTTTTAACTAAACTTAATTTAAAGTATTAAAAAAGTTACTTTATTTCCGAATGCTTTAAAATTTTTTCCTTATTATGAATTATAACAAAAGCTTAGATAGTGTAAAATTTTACTTTTATATTAATAACAATTGAGTATAAATTACAAATTGTAAAGATTTATAATTTGATAAACATGTTAAGCTTTATATCGCATTGATTTTATTCGTCATTAGCGGTTAACCTACTTAACAAATTTTGATAAGTTTGTTTTAAAAAATTCCAATTCCACTTATTTCAACTGTGCGTAAAAAATAAGATACGCTTGTGGCAAATTTATAAGCTCTCACTAATATTTATAATCTAATTTTACCATTTAAGTTTCCGTTTGAGGTGTTTTATTCACAAATAAGCTTATGTAGTGGTTCATCCATATTTAGAGCTTTGAATTTTCTTAAAAGTTAATAAAATTATTAAGTTATTAAAAGCTTTTTTTAAAGACATTAAGTTTATAAAGCTTTTTGTTTGCTTTTTGTTGTCATTTTTGACGGCAAAAAGCTTTAACTTCTATTGAATTTAAATACAAATTCATATTATAATAATCTTTTTTTGTTAAAAGCTCTAAATTTAAGTTTATTATTCGATAAATTAAATGTTGTTAAATAAGGGATATTAGTGATCATATAAGATTTAAAAAAAAGGTTTTTTCGAAAGCTTTAAAAGCTTATTGACATTTGAGTTAATAATAAGCTTTCAAAACTTTATCATTCTTACCGCAACCTAAGTTTGTAAAAAAAATAATTAGTATAATTACTTACTTTATACCAAACAAACCAAACTTTTTATTCGAAAAAATAATTAAATTTTTTAGAAACTTTTGAAATGTACGTTTAAGAGATTTTAACTTTCCATTTCATTGCACTTTACCGGTAAAATTGTAAAGCTCATTTTTACAATTTAATTTAAATTTATAATAAAAACAACTTTCTCTATATTTGCTCTCTATTTACAAACAAGCTTGATAAAGAAGCTTTAATTTAAGCTTACTTTTTTATTAAAATATTTTAAATGAAAGTATCAGTCTTCTAATATTTACAGTTGAGCTTTTTTAGCAAAATTAATAAAATTGTATTTAATTATTATCAATTGTATAAGGTTATCATCAACAGAAATAAACTTTTTATCAAGCTTTTGAATTTTTTTATGTTTGTTTAATGATGAATAAATAAAATCCTTGAAAAGTAACTTAGAGTTTTGCAATTTTTAAAGTATAGCAAGCCAACTAAAATCAAGATTCAATCAAGATCTTGAATTATAATGTGAATTGGTGAAACTAAATTTAAGCTTAATAAAAGCTTTTTATAAACTTCTGATAATTGAGATTAAAAACGGTCGCAAACACGTTTTTAAAAGTAATGTAGGACTTCTGAAACACTTGTTAAAGTTTTAAAAAAGTTTAAAGTTTTATTAAAAAACATAATAGAAGTAAGCTTTTTCGTTTCACAAGTTTATTTGCTCATTGTAAAATGGTAAAAAAATTTAAAAGCTGTATGGTGGACTTCTATTTGAGTAATAATTTAGTAAAATTTAAAAAAGTGGACCAATATCAATTTATTAGAAATGTTAAGTTAAAAATGAGCTTTTAAGTCATTCTATTGTTAGTCACAAATGAGTTTCATTGAGTTCATTGAGTTTCAATAAATTTTGTACAATTTTGAAGTAAACTTTGACATTAGCAAATAAAAGCTTTTTTACATATTTTACATTAGCATATAAAAGCTTGTTGCTTTAGAAAATTTATGTAAAACTTTGAATGGTAATATTTGAGATGAAAAATTTAGAGGACATATACTCACAGTTAAGCTTTAATAGCTACGGAATTTTATATACACATTTTAGAATTCACAACATGAAGCCCACCCTTAAGCAAGCTTTTACATTTTAAGGCAACTTGTTCAACGATAAATATATTAACTTGTACATGTAAAAAGCTACTATTTAAAACTTGAAAGCTTTTTTGGATTTTTATTTTTATCTAAAATGTCTGTTTCAACCTAATGGATAAAATTTTTTTACTGATTTTGAGCCTTTATTCTCTGTTGTCTTAATTGACACTTTTGATTAATTGTGGATGATTGCTGGGCCATGCCCCTAGCTTAAAACTACTTGTTCTCGGTGATTCAATGAGGTGAGATTATGTGTCCTTAGCGTCATCACTGTTGTGATTTCCTTACAGTAGAACTTCAACGTAGAAATCATTTCAGAGTATTGTTGCAGCAATTAGGAACTTTTTTGTCCTGTCACATGCTAGTTGTTGCAATGTTTTGATAGCCAGATACGAGCCAAATGTCATCGCAAATTTGTTGTCAGCTGATATTCTTTTATTTATTTTTAAATCTAGTTAAATCACTTTGTTTCGATGACCCGAGTGGTGGTACTTAAGACCAACTTAAACATTGATCAGCCAACAATGATCCATCCTTTTTTAGCCTTTTCCACGATTGGTTCTCCTTGATTCCTTTTAAATACTTAGTTGATTAAAATATCAGGGAAATAATCTGCAATTAGATGTTAACCTTGTTTGGTTAGCTAAAGTTTGAAATAGCGTGATACTATGTGATACCAAAGTCTCTATTTCTATTTACAAAAGGATGAAAGCCATCTGACTATAGAAACTGTACTTCCATTTATGATCCCAACTTTTGGCCAACTTTTACCTTTTTGGCTACTTGTTTATCGTTTTAATGGCTTCTTTAGTAATAAACGAAGCTTGTGATGTGGAAACTATTAAACTCGGAAAAGTTGTGGATTTTATTGGATGTAGATTGTGCTCTAAGAAAGCGAGAATTTCATCTATTGTTGGCATCTTCTGTAGATTAGCAATGGTCATCTCGAATGCTCTTATTGTTTCACTATGAAGCTTTTTGCTGGCTTTTGGAACAATTACATAAATCCATGACAAATTGCGTATGCCCAAATTTTTAAGGACATGCATATATTCTGTTTACAAACCATGCATAGTTGGTGTTGCGGCTGTTGACATTGTTTGCATTGCAGAGAGGCCTAAAATGATGTTTGCATGTGTTGCCACCAGCTGCCATTTTATTTGAAATTTTGAAATTCTCCAAACATAAGGGAACTTTCGATTTTCTTTAATTTAAACCTAGCATAATTCTCGTCTGAATTTTCTTTGGCTTTAACTTTGGTTAGATAGACTCTCAAAGCCTAAGAAACGGATCTTGTACGGATCACATTTGTCTTCTTTCCTAAATATAAAGGTCGTTGCTTAATTACGACTGGAGATGTGAAGGTCTAAGGTTAGTTGTTCTTCTTGATATGTTACTTGCCAACATTAATTTTCATGTCTCCAGTTCTTGTTTGTATTTGGTTTAACAATAAAATTGACTCTTGTTCCACCCAGAAATTGTGGGTTTGGTTTTCACCGGGGAATTAATTTATAAAGTCAGCTTTGCTATTTTGTTTTGCAGGTATGTTCTCAGAAATTTTTTGCTGTTCTCTTGCTGCCGCCATCTTTGTGTCCTTCGAGCAATGATTAGACCGAACACGTCAACTTAATTTATTAATTGAACGCGTTTGGATGGATTCAGGGAGATAATTCTTTAAATATACGATCCACAAATATAGTTTCCAAACAATTACAAGACCTCATATCTCATCAATTTACCCTTCAAAAAAATGTTTAACTCCGAAACCCTATAAAAAATTATTTAATCACATTGATGCGCAATGCATAAACAGTACAATCAATAATTGTCCAACTTCCTTTTATAACCACCTTACACACACAAATTTCCACACTCCTAATTTCATTTTTCATTCCAAAAGTTGAAAGCAAAACTCATTCTAAAGTGCAAAATGCGGTTAAGTCACGTGGCGGAGACAACCACAGAATTGTAAAAAAAAAATTTGTTTCGTTCTTTTCACACCGATCATGACGACGACGGTATATTATGATGTTACATTATTCTAAAAGGAAAATCTCTAAATGAACCGTAACATTTTCATGACAATTGATGATGGTTAGATTTTTTTTTTTTTTTTTAGTGAAAACAGATTACAAAAACACTTGACTCTCTCTCCAGTTTATACTCGTATAATATTTGTATATATGGTGCATCGTCGACAAGGATGTGGTTTGATTATAAATTTATTGTGTACCAAAGGTCGATGGCATGTGAAGGGGAAAATTTATTTTATATTTTAATTTCAAAATTTTATTTATGAAGTACAACAACAAAACAATACAAAAAATTCCATCGTCTTAAAGACATTAACAAAAAAATTAACATTTGTGGAATTAAAAAAAAAAATTAGGACAACGTCGATTAATTGATTTATTAATTAATTAAAAAATTTTAAAACTAGTTCAAAAAAGTGATTAAATGCAAGATTGTGTGAGTTACGTGTACGGTTCTGAGAACTTTGCTAAATATTGGCAAGATAAAATGGGTAAGTCAGATAATAAAGTTGTATATATATACTAACAGTGTACCGATGAGAATTTAAACTGTCTACAGTACTTGATGTGCGCAAAAAATATGAACATACAAAAAAAATTTGCGACATAATTTCGATAACCAATTCTTGGAATTATTTTTGTTTAATGTATACCAAAATAAATTTTGAAGTGTACACCAGTCAGATAGATAGGGAAGGGTTTATAAATTATTTACAAACGTTAAAAATTGTAAATATTTTATGAACGCAATCAATCGTTTGTGGATTTCATTCATATATGTGTGACACCAAAAAAAAATGTTTATGAGACTCATCTTATCAAATTTCAACGAATTTACAATAATTTTTTAAGACATCGATAGCCGACATAAAATTGATCGATTGATAGTTTAATTCTACGAAATTACGTAAACGTGACAAATTTGTTGTGATAAAATACTGCCACAGTTGTCGAGAATCACGCACAAAATTAACTTAGGAACTAAGTATCTAATCGTAGACCTGTTCAGGTACTTCACACTTTTATATGTTGACACTAATCAACATTTTGTATAATCGGATATCACATTTTTTTTTGTCGAATTATTTTTAGTTTGATTATAATTTTCTGCGTATCGCTTATCAGCTGTATGTTTTCTTGTCGATTACCCTGCTATCATCTAGAGTAAATAAATAATTTAGTCAGATATATTTTTTTGATTAGAATATATAGTGATGTGTCCAATATAACCGGGATATCCTATAAACATCAATAATTTTTTTTAGGGCATTAGAATTCGTGTACTTTGTATTTATCTACATTACTGTATTAGATAAGTGTAATTAGGGTATAAACAAGTATATCGCGACTTTATATATTATGAGCTTAGTACATGACTTTCGATAAATTAAGATGAATATAATCGAATGTGTACGTGCCAGATAGCTGGATAATTTAACGACATAAATACGAGGTTATACAAATAATACAAACAATGCAGACTGACTAATTATTAACAGATTGTGTTCTAGAAAATGAGTTGCACATCGTAATTCTATAAACAGCTTGCATTTAGTAATAGTTGGATTTATAGAGATTGTACGTAGACCCAAGATGGAATCAAAATAAACTAAACGAGCTTGAAAGTCTATATTATTGTGACCTCAAAGATTTCCGAAGTGGGAATACATTTTATTTTCCTTATTGAAATACATGAACCTTGTCTTTGAGGAAAACGCTCCCTGTGACATTATCATCAAATTATCCCAAAACATGGAGGCGATAACTAATGAAGTATTGGATGGATCATCCGATGTGAAAATTTGGAAGAAACGAAAGCAAGTACATGTAGATATGATCACTCCCACTGAAAAAAGAATAACCAGAGCGACTAATAATCAGATGCAGTTTAATAATTCATTGACATCCACTTCTTCATCCAATTTAAATGCACCACAACAAGAAGACAATTACATCTTCGGTGCGTGTAATTTATTGAATAGAGATCTGTTAGGTTCAGATTATGCTATTTATGGCTATGATAGGCAATTTTCATGGGAAGAGGGAGGAGTACTTATTTCTGTTAAATGTATTTTTAGTAAAAATTTGATCCACTTTCTAAACAAAAGGCATCTGCGAAGCTATTTGGATAAAAATAAAAATTAGACTTTTGCTTGGAGGGAGCTCATTATACGTTCCTCCATCTACCATCAGTGGTTTTTATGTTGACCAGACTAAAATTATTTAATCAGTGGATGAGAACCTAAATAATCAGAACAAAGTATTTATTTTAGGAGAATTGGTCGAAAATTGAATGGGTTTTTAATCGGGATCATATAAGTTGCTAAAAATCACATCTTCTGATACAGAAACTCATTTTATTGATTCAGTGTCTTCGTGGGAGTTTTATCACGTGTCCTTAAAGCTAAAAATCGATGAACCTCACAAATCCCTTTTAATTGAATTAAAGTTGGATCAGAAGGTTTTTATTGAACTACGTTTTTAAATTATTTTAATGAACGCTTGTCTATCATCCTATACAGTGCAAAAGTGTTAATGGTAAGAAAAATGTAATGTGTGGCTTTTTGATCTTGTCCTTTCGCGACATTTCTAAATTCAGGACAGTTTATTTTTAATAAGTTAGGTCCCAGTTGGAATACTGTTCAGTCATCTGGTCCTGCCTATCGTTAAGCCCGATTTGAATGTGTTCAAATACACTTCTCAAGGTACATTAATTGTCGTCGTATTATGAATATTAATGAGAAAGTTATTGTTATAAAAAAAAAGTCAATTACAACAACTTCAACCTCTTGGTCTAAGACATTCCATATCTTCTGCTTCCTATCTACATTTTTGAATCTAAGTTTGGGTGCGATGCCGTTTTGGTCTATTAGACAAACAGTAGGCAATCGCAGTTGTTTAGTTTTTATTCAATGGGTCAATGATAATGTGCTTTCGTGGTTTTTGATACTTCTCCAGACTTAGGTAGCCCTGGTTTATTTAAGTTTTACCGAGTAGTCAGTAGCTTGCTCTTTAAATGAAGTTTTCTTTGTTCCATTTTCCTATCCTGGTAACCCAACCCTGGAGTATAGACTATAGTGGCTTCTAGATCACATCTCTTTGAGATTCATTGATTTTTAAATGTTTATGCATTCAAAACAGATTTAAAACGATTTAATTTTTTTAAAATTATATAAACAGTTTAAAACTTTAAATCTACTGTACTGATAAATTAGGCCTTTCAGTGACATCCAACTTAAACATTAAATTTTACTTTTTGGTTTAAATTGACCACTGGAAATTATTTAGCATCTGGTTGGTTTGAAGGTTTAATCATTTTAGCCATACCCACGTTTTCCGAATCGTGGGCATTCCACATTAAGGAAAAATGATTTGGCAGCTTAAAAGGATATTAATTAAACTGTCACGCAATGATAAAAAGGAAGACTTATTGACACACATATGTCGTAAAAAATAAGCTAGAAAACATTTTCAAAGTTAAGTATTTCACTTACAAATATTTTAACTAAGCAGTCAGATGAGCCCAGAACCAACAAAACATACCAACACATGCCAAGGGTAATGGGAATGCCTTTTGTGAATTGTCCCAGGGGTACCCGAAAATATGTAAGAGGCATATTTGGAATACTTATTCAAAGCGAGGCCAATAGGTAAATGAATCAAACAACTAAAATCGTTACCACCCTCAAATTGATAAGACATAACATGAATCCACACCTTTTTTAAACCACTTGATCAGAACCGACAACAGATAGGACTGCTGTAAACCGAAAACCAAACATGTAAGGAAAAGTACCTTCTGTAAAATCTTAATTAAATGATGCCCTGAAAAATGTACAGGACATGCTAAACGTACAAGGTATGCAGGATAACTTGATAAAGGTATATACATCATGATACACAAAATCCAGATACTACTGCATCTATGTGATGAAATGAAAAGCTTCCACTCATTTGACAACACGTCATATCAGTACCAATCATAGTTCCTGGTTGTAACTTTCAAGTTCTGGAAGCGTTTAAGTCAGTGTGGGATCTAACCATCTAGTAATGAAAATTTGGACTTGATAAAATGAATATAGTATGTAGCTTTTAGGGAAACTATATTATTGAAGTCATAATGATCAGCTCGTACAACTTCCAAGGGTAAGGTTACGTGGAGCGAGGTTCTGATATAGTGGAGAATTTACCATGCTAAAGGTTGTCTAAGTTTTTCTCATCGTAAAAAGTACATCTTATACAACTTAACCAGGGATCAAAAAATTAGACAACCAAGTATCATTTCTTATAGAGACTCAATTCTAGATGACACGCGGTAATCCATCAATAAAAAGTTAAATTAAAACTGATATAGTTTTGTTGTAGTTATCACAAGCTGCCTGATCGTAAAACTGATCGTTCGAGCCCTATATGAACCAGTAATTTATTGGATGGCCGTTTAAAAATAGTTTCGAAATTATGATTACAAAGCAAAATATCGGATTGAAAAAGACATTATTCTGCAACAATAGCCTAACACAATTTCTAGCTTAATCAGAAGCAGTAGCCACAGGATAACGAAGTTTTTTAAAATTTTAATTTATTTTTAGTTTTCCAAGTTTAAAATAGTTACTGCAAGTTTTATGTTTTTTGCGTAAAAAAAAAATTATCAGTTGAATCGGACACCTATAAGTCTGAAAATGATTGGTTACTGATTAAAATTTAAAACTGTTTCAAAACTATTGTTGCAAATCGTTCACCTTGATCGAGCGGCTAAGTTGTTATTTAAGCTAAAGTGTCAGCTATATCAGTTTTATTCTGCTGTATTATCCTTCTTTTGAATTTCTCAAGTGATCGATCGTTCCCAAATCGTGACACGTTATTCACATAAAAGGCTGTTAAAACAGAAATTATTTTAAAATTGCATATACTTCTTGGTGGGTTGCCAATTTATTAATAAACAATTAAATGTCACGTCTATCTAACACTAAATAAACTATAAATGCATTTAAAGTGCATTTAAAGTGCATTTTATACTTTAAAAAGTGAATTCAACAAATTGTTATACTTTGTTGCTTCTAAATATTAACTTAAACTTACAGTCTGAAAATCTGAATTTTTAAAATTACATCTTAAAATGAAAGCTATTGTGCTTTCAGCCTGAGTAATTTTAAAAGGTTTTTGCATCGTGTTATCTCATTGTTAGTTGCCTGCATTCCTATGTTAATATTTTACAGAATTCGCACCTGAATGAACTAAACAAAATATTTAGGAAAAGATAGATTCAATTTTAGCAAAAACTAGATTTATCACTTAAGCTAACTTTGAGAACGAGTTTGGGTATGGCTTTATATATATATATATATATATATATATATATGTATATATATATATATATATATATATATATATATATATATATATATATATATATAAATATAAATATATATATATATATATATATATATATATATATATATATATATATATATATATATATATATATGTATATATATATAAATAAATATATATATATATATATATATATATATATATATATATATATATATATTTATATATATATATATATATATATATATATATATATATATATATGCATATATATATATATATATATATATATATATATATATATATATATATATATATATATATATATATATATATATATATATATATATATATATATATATATATATATATATATATATATATATATATATGTATATATATATATATAGATACCGGTCGAAACTGGATATCTTACAACTGGATTTGACGCAAGAGGATAATTCAAAACTGATTATTTTAAAACGAGATAAGGTACAAAACGATATATGGTACAAAACTGGATATTTCAAAATTGGATAATTCAAAACGGGACTCACACTATAAAACGAGACATGGTACACACTTGATATTTCAAAACAGGATATTTCGACATGGGATTTAAACTTAAAATGATTTTTTAGGAAAGTTCTGGAATATGGCCAATTAGGAAGGAACTCGGTGAGTTCTTAAACGATTATGATGAAATTCTATATGTAGGATGGGAATCGGGTTTTTAAATGATTTGTTGGGAAAGTTCTGGAATAAGGCCAGTAAGGTTCCATACTTGAATATTTCTAAGAAGAGAAATAGAATTTTTCTTCACTTAATGTTTTTTTTTAATTGCTGCTTTTTTCATCTTATTAAAATAATCATTGACTTGAAAAAATCATTTTAAAATCACATTTTCATCCTACATATCGAATTTTATCATAATCGGTTAAGAACTCGCCGAGTTCCTTCCTAACTGGCCATATTCCAGAACTTTCCTAAAAAATCATTTTAAGTTTAAATCATATGTCGAAATATCCTGTTTTGAAATATCCAGTTTTGTACCATATATCGTTTTGTACCTTATCTCGTTTTGAAATATCCAATTTTGAAATATCCTGTTTCATCAAATCCAGTTGTAAATATCCAGTTTCGACCGGTACCCGATTTTTCCAGGTTAGCCTTCGGTCAAGGTGTAAACCTAAGTATTTAACCTTTGTTTGTTGAGGGATATTTACACCATTTAATTTTACTGGTGGGCAAGTGCATCCATCATGTAATGTTACTGGTGAGCAAGTGCATTTATTCAGAGTGAACTTAATGTGAGCCAATTTATTTTCGTTCACTTTTATTCACCAGTTGTTTAACCATAGATCAATTTTGCACAGATAAGTTTGCAATTATTTTGAGGCAGTGTGAGAATTATTGTGTGATATTAAGTTGGCCGTATCATCAGCAAATGTTAATATTATTACCTTTTTAGTAATAGGTAGATCGGCTGTGTGTAATAAGTACAACATTGGTCCAAGGACGCTACCTTGAGGGACACCCCATTTTATATCATTTAGGCCAGTGACTAATTCATTTTGTTTTACGATATATTGTCTTTGAAGAAGATAGTTTTTCAGAACTAAGTGAAAATTGTTGGTCAAATGCTTGTGCAACATCCAGAAAAACAGCAGAACAGTACTTCTTTTCCTTAAAGGAGTGTTTGATTATATTTACAATCCTGTATACTTGCTCTATGGTTCCATGTTGACTTCGGACTCCAAACTGATGGTCTGATAAAATCTGACGCTCTTCCAATACTGGTTTAAGTTTACTTATAGTATCAATTTTTCGAAAAGCTTCGATATTGTTGGAAGTATGCTTATTGGTCGATATGACGGTATTTGTCATTCATTTTTCCCGGGCTTTTGAATCATTTGATTTATTTGAAGATGAACGTTATTATAGTTTTAAAAATTTATCAGGTAATTCTATTATCATTTTTCCCGTAATACGATCATATCCCGGTGCCTTTTTCGGACTTATTTGGTCTTTGATTGTATTCTTTACACTTTTCCACTTAAACTTAATTGGCTTGAAGGACGAATCATTATCCGTTTGCTCAGGTAGAACAAGTTTATTAGCATCTTGATGAGGTGTAAACATTTCTTTTAGATAATCAGCGAAATCTAATGCTTTTACTTTATCGCTTCTTGCCCAATTTTCACTTGTCAGTCTCATCAGTGAGTTAGAATTAACTGGTCTTTTTGCATTTTTCATTGCCTTCCACAAAGAGTAATCTGTAAGTGATCTTTCGGTTGCCAAGAGTTTACTTAAATAATTCTGTAAGGTCTGGTTTTGTTCTTCCTTCAGTGCAATTCGTAGAGTATTAATAGCGCGATTAAGCTTCCACTTTAATAAAGGAGATTTGGATTGTTGCCATTGCCTCCCTATTCTTCGTTTTACTTGAACAAGGTTCTGAATGTCTCGAGCAGTTTATTAACTGTCTCTGTTATATTGACGGTGGGTGTAGCATTTTTTGCTGCACTCTCTAAAACTTCATTTAGCATTTCTGCAGCCTTATCAATATCGGTTGATGTTGTAAGTGCAATATCCAAAGAAGTACCTTGTTCGACTAGCCTTCTATATTGGTCCAATTGAAACCCCTTATTTGTAAAATGTTTCGGCTTTTCTGCCTTTAGAACATCGGTGCTCAACATTACTAATACAGGTGAATGATTAGAAGACAGATCGAAGCAGTTTGTTGCATTAACAGTTTTGCGTGCAATACCTTTAGTTACGCAAAAGTCAATTAGATCAGGAATCTTTTTTTTTATCTGTTTGCTAGTAGGTGGGTTGACCAGCTGATAAGTAATTCAAACTCTATTCTTCTATCGCTTAAAAGAGTTGTCTGCCTTTTGGCGATGTTTGTCTTGACCCCCAGTGGATATGTTTAGCATTATAATCTCCCACTGCAATGAATTTACCACCCATAATTGGTTAAAATAATCCATGAATTGTGGTTTTTTATAGCGGGTTTTGATGGGCAGTATACTGCTGATATTACACAGTTTCCATACCATTCCTGCAAGAAGATGCTCGTTGATTGAATATGTTCTTTCTCGTATTTATTAAGTGTGTAGTGTTTTAACCTTCTTTTAATCAGTATACAAACTGATTATTTGATTGATTGGACTGTGAGACCAAGCGCTTGTCAATTGTTTCGGTTAATCCGGTCCAATTCCCACAGCCTTTTTACATTTAACAAACGGTAGGATAAGAGGGATTTTCATATATTTCTATTTCTATAAATATATTTCCATGAATGATAGAAACGACCCGGTTTCAGACAACTTATGACCATTGCGGCACAATTCTATTCTATTTTTGTGGAGTTAGGAAAGGCAAAGTTTCCAGTAATGCCAGAAGTGGTCTGGTTTCTCGGTAGCCAATATTCAAACTACTGCTTGTATAAGACAATCACAATTTTATTGAACAGATCTGCATTCTGTTTTCTGTATTCTGTCATCTCTTATCAGCAACTCTAGTGGGTCATCATTAAACTGAAATGTAATCTGCGTTTCGTGTTTGGTCTTGTACCTATACAAAACCGGTTTGCCTGCAACGAGCAATTCCAACACGGAAAATCGCTAGCAGGGATCTTGAAAATTGTATATTATCTGATTAGCAAATTTCTACTGTTCAACAATACGTAAAAAATTGTGCGACTAGAGTACGATTAGGCCATCATCGCGAAAGTTTTAATGGCATCAACCTCATCATTTATACAAATATATAAATAAATAATTTTAACAGCTGGTGTCATGTCACAATAATTCACAATAATTTCGTTTGTATCTGCATATCGTAAACCATAAATATTATAATATTTTTTTATTATATTCACACATTATGTTGAATGGTGTCCACTTTATCTTATACAAAAAAACGATGAAAATAAAACAGACCATAATTTTCTTAATTTTACGACTTTCTGCGTAGTAAGTAATGGTCAAAACGTGACTTTTGCCCGATTTAATTTTTTTTTCTGTGTCGTATTCATGCACACAGACTATTAGATCGTAAAAATATTATGATATTATATATAAAAAAAAAAAAAAATGAAATTTTGTCACAAGTATCTTTCTCTGCCTTTATGATTATGTTGCTGCACCCAGTCGCAGTCACATACAATTAATATATAATCTTCTGTATATGCAAATGAGATCAATCATAATTGAAGTCAAATGATAATAACAAAAAGGGTTATATATATATATATATATATATATATATATATATATATATATATCCATATATTGTTAACTGATTGATTTTAGTTGTTAACATGCAAATTATGTCATTTGATGTGGAAATCTATACATACAAAAAAATAAAAAATTCCCGCCAAATATTTCGTGTACCTTGAAAAATACCCTCGGGTTATGTTTGATTAGATTCCTTTTTTGTGTGTGTGTACAATATAATATTGTATTTTGCCTTCTTACAATAATAGTGATGTGAAGTGATTTCAATTTTTTTTTATATTATTTCTTCAGTTTTGTATAATAACTATTATTATCACCATTAGGGGTCTTAACTTTCAATTTTATTTTTATTTTTTATAATTTTTCAGTTGATGGTTATTACAATTCAATCTAAAGACGACAACCGAAAATATCTTGTGAGAATTCTAATTGTCAGATGTGACTTAATTGTGACAAAGATCAACCGATTTCTTTATCCATTTATATATATATATATATATATATATATATATATATATATATATATATATATATATATATATATATAACAGCATCACAGGATTAATTATTTTAATCAATTAGTGCCTTAGTGTGGTTATAATGAGTAATGGAATCGGGATTGATTACTGCCCTTAGGATATACATATGACCTTAAACTGATATTGTGGTTATATAATTATGGACTAATTTATTAAATTACAAAATGTTGTTCTTTAGTGCTAAAATAAGATAGTTGCATCATATTAATGTAAACAAATTTTCTCGCGAATTTAAATTCTTGAACCGTAATTTGCGAAACCATTCAACATTAGAGAAGTAACACTTTAACCGACAGATTGCCTACTTAATGTCCAACTCTCACACCCTCAATGGGTCTAATAAGCACCTTGTACAACGTTAGAAAAAATAAAATTTACCAAAGTTTCAGTTGTTTGATTTCGGGCTAGTATAAGTATCCGATATTCGAATTAAATTTGAATTCCAAATTAAAAAAAATAAAAGACGACCGAATTTTAAAACTAATTTCAATAATATGCTGGCAAGGAGCGATGTCAACTATAAATAAAGGTAACCAATATTTCAGTGTTATGGTCGTCCCTTCTCTGTATATGAATCTATGTTACGAACCCAACGACAGCTCAGGAAGTTCTATAATACTTGGGAAATTTTTAATATTTGGCAATCTACAAAGGATTATATTAGAAAATAGTCAAACATTTATAGTTACCAAGACAGGACAAAAGCTATACGAGACCTAGTTTGTGTATCGGTCATTTGATTTCGTTATCGTGAATTGTAAGCACTACCACGCGTATATACCGTAGAGCCTAGATGGAATTTTGTGACTTTGCCAAGGGATCACTGGCTGACAAAAAGATCGTTATTATTAGATCGTTGCAACAAGCATATTGGTCCATTTATTACACCAACTACCAACATATTGTTTATTTCGGGCATTTAATTTGCCAGCGTTACTGAATCAAATTCAAAGTCATTGATGCACATATTAGTTCATTCATTTCTTCTAATGTCAAAATGTTTCTTCCTTTCTAATATTCCAATAGTCCTCCAAAATAGGGTGTACTTGATGGGATAAAGTTTCATGTTATGCAATTGGCGCAGTGATTAAAGCTGCGCTGTTTGGTACGAGAGATATCGGGTTCAAATCCCAACGAGGGGAGAGGGGGTTGCAAAACGGAGTTTTCATCACCTGATTACGATCGGTGATCACAATGAACACAACTATGACCCCTGTTGTAGTGCAGAATCCATGGGCCGAACCATCGTCCATGTCAGTACAGGCTGGCATGGAGAAATGCATTGCGCAGATGGATATTCAAAAACGCAAACCTGTATTCGTGCGTCCTCGATTTGGTTCTCGTTGGAGCAAAGTAGGAAGTTGCAATAACCGTGAAAGAGTTGGATGAGCTTCGGCCTCCGAACAAATTGTAAGGATTTTAATAAAAAAAATACTAGTGGACTGCCTTTCATTAATTTAGCAAACATTTATAGTAATTTTCTGATAGCACTTAAAACATTGATACCGCAGTGTCACTGTAACTTTCATTTCAAATTCCACGCCAAGTTTACTTAAGTGCATCAAAAGGTTCACTTTAAGTGTATCCAAAAATGCTTCACTGCAGTTAAATTTCATACCAGTTCAACATGGATCGCTTTCGTACTACGCCACACAAACGGGCATAAGTAAGCAGCTTTATATAATATGCCCTTTGCTCCTACCTTTTTGTGAAAAATGACATTGATTGAAATTGGCCCTGCTTAGTTTATACCAGTTTTCAAGAATGGCCGGATCAATTCTACAGCTGAGCTAGGTAAACTGCCCATCAATTGCTGTTGACACCTCTTACATTTTTTAAATGTGATGCATCGACGTGTGACTTCTTCCGCATTGATTTTCTCATTTGGCAACCAATATTTTTTGCATATTATAGAAAGGAAAAGGAAAGAATCCGTATGGTTGCCGTCTGTATGTGCATTACAATTATTTATTTATTTATTACGAATAAAAAACGCAAATTTAGACTTTGGGTGCCGAATGATCGGTTGTTTGGTGCATTAGACAACTACAATATGACAATGCGTTTGATGGTCATAATTCAACGTAATCCACATGGGGTGCATATTAATCATTCATTATTAAGAAATGAAAAATGTAACGATTGAATCCCCACAAAATACAAAAATTGGAAGATTTAAAACTTGCACAAAATGCAGTTCGCCTAGCAAGAGCAAAGGAGTTAAAACATTTGCACGTTGGTGGTGAGCTTAAGAGTTTGATATTTTCTGATAAAAAAATATTTTTCGGTTCAGTAATATCTAAACAAACAAAACGATCGTGTTTGATTAGAATGCAAATCAAAAGACAATTTAATCCAGAGATTTGCTTTGCGAAAGCAAGCACCTGCATCAGTGATGGTTTAGGCTGCGGTAACGATCACAAGATGCTCTCCACTTGTTTTAATTGAAGAGGGCGTAAACATGATATAAAAATTTTGAACGACTCTTTGTTAAAGAGAGGCATTTTGGCTGAACTTTTATTATCATTTGCTACTTGTTTCAGTGCTCTGGTGGCTAGAAATGACATAGAGGTGAGCGTCATAAGCTATAGAAATGTCATACGGGTTGTGAAGGATCTGGCCACCTGGCAATTCTTTGATCTATCTTCTTTAATTTCAATTCTATCTTCTTACGCAAGAGTGACCTGGTGGTACTTTTTTTACATCTGCAGAATATGTATATTTTGCTCCTTAAAGCGAAGAATAATGGAACACAATCTGGATTATACTGTAAGCTCCTGCTTCCAAAGAATCATTGAGTAAAAACATCAGTGCTCGATTTGGGAGATCCATCAAACTCATTTTAGCGACGTTGTTGAATGTTTTGAGTACCTCATGATACTGTAAGTAATATGGATTTACCATGAGCTTTCACAGAATTTTTTTTATGATGTATGGTTCAATTTCTAATTCTCTGTCATAAAATCATGAAATAGTTTTGCGAATGTTGCATGGCCTACGAACAAAAATTCAACCGTTCTTAGTCTTTGAATTTCAGAAGCAAGTCAACAAAGAAGTTTGGTGGCTTTTTGAAGCAAAAAGTCTCACCACTAAACTATAAACTACTATCACAATAATTCCAAATTACGTTTTCAATAAAATAATTATCTGTGTTAACAGATTTTGCTACTCGTTTGATTTCAGTTTGTTCTAATTTGCCATTTTCAGAGAAGATTGAGAAAATTATCAGCTCCAAAGTGTACGAGAATATTATCTGACGTGTTTTTCCATCTACGATGTGGGGAAGCTGTATACTGGTAAACTTTGACATCATAACGACAAATAGATATCATTTTTAGATATAAAGATTTCAATGAGTTTTTAACTTTAAGCTCAATGTAACTTCAATTTATTTATCATTAAAATGGCTAGTTATACGAACACGCGGTTGGTTTCTTGCACCTCCTAAATAAACAAAATTTATGCGGTTTTAATAGTGCAATAATTTGCAAAGGCGTACAGTACGATAGTAAATATAGATAGTACGACAGTATAACTAGTAAGTGCCGACATAATTTAAAGCAACTTTAGATATGAGAATATGTATATATATAATATATATATATATATATATATATATATATATATATATATATATATATATATATATATATATATATACATATATATATATATATATTTATATATTTATATATATATATATATATATATATATATATATATATATATATACACACTAAGAATTTTTCATTCATATGTAATGCAAGATACATTATATATAAGTCCAATTCAAACTTGCATTGTATTTAATGTTTACCTTTGAATTAAAAATTTAAAATTTAGGATTAAATTAAATTTTAATATAAAATTAAACTGGTTTTTAATGTTGTGTTTAAATAAGATTTTAATTTTAATAGAATTAACTTTTTTTAATTCTAGTTGAATCTTTTATGAATGTAACTCTGCATATAAATTGTAATTTAATACAGAATCAAAATTGAATGTTTACTAAATTCAAAATTTTAAATCTAATTTGTATTAAAATTAAGTGCAACCATTAATTAAAAAATTAATGTAGGCTGCATTAAAATCAAAAACATTTTGTATTGGATTTAAAATTATACTTGCATTAGAATTTCTTTTAGGGTTACATTTTATTTTTATGTATATAGCTTTATTGCAAAAAAATTCCAAATTGCATTATAGTTACTGCCAATATTGTTTTAAATAAATCCTTTTTTAATTAAGGGTCTAAATCGGGGTTCGTTCAATAAAAGAATTAGTTTAGATTTCTATTTGTTTTTATTGTACATACAAAATTACATCATTATATTCAGTAAAAGCAATCAGTCAAACATAAATAATTTCTATATTAACATAATTAAAAAATTATCACAATCAATTCAAAATTCTCGATAAATAATGTTTTAAAATATACGGTTTATTATTTTTTCTGCAAATTTTTTTTTCATAGCTTTGTTTAAACTTTAACCTGCTGTAACGAAGCAGTATATTATACTTTATCTTGTTAATCAACTCAAAACCATTGTGAAAAAAGTCGCACTGAGTAGTGAATTCCGAAGATATAAAATAAAATTCATTTTCATTTCTAATAATTTGGTTAATTTCAAAAAAGCTGATGTTTGATTCATCTCGTTTAAACATTACAAAAAATCCAATTTTATAAAGAAAATCATGTTTTCCTTATTAATATAACTGGTAATGTCTTCCTCTTCAACAATACCAATGTCAGAAGTTTTTCGTTTCCTTAACCTGGTACCTTCTACTTGCCTATATTTTTCTTGCAAATTTCTTAGTTTGTTGGCAATGAAGCCTTTATTCGTTTTGGGATCGTACAGAATATTCTATAAATATAATAATATATATATATATATATATATATATATATATATATATATATATATATATATATATATATATATATATATATATATATATATATATATATATATATATATATTCGTATAAATAAAACGTAAAACTTTAATGCATATGTCGAATTTACTTACTGTGCCGTTTCCTTTCAGATGGGGAAACAAATGGGTAATTGCGCTGGCCAACTCCTGTTTTTGTGCCGCGTTAGGATATGTATGTCCTACTTTTCTGTTGAAACAGTTAACCCCTTCCCTTATTATCGCTCTTCTTTCAGGTAGTGTAAGTGGTTTCAGGCTGCTTCCGATTGTTTTCTTTTGGTTAAGAACGATTGAGTGATCACATTGGCAAAAATGAGCTTCTAAATCCTATAGAAAAATATTAAGTTGAAAAAAAAAGAATTTGATCAACCGGAAATTAAGAAAAATTTTATTTAAATAATTACATCAGCTGTGATGTTCTTATCATTTACAACTAGAAAACTGTTTTGCCTGGGTGGTAATGCTGTATTATCCTCTAAGTACTTAATTTTTAAAAAAAATGATGAATTTAACCGAAACTCGTTAATAATTTCAATAAAATTTTGTTTTTGAATGGTAACACCATGAGAGTCAGTGAAATGGTCAATATCTAACACAGATATGTTTTCATGTATTGCAGCTGAAACAAAATAATGGTATTTATAAGTATACATTTGAAAAACAATAAACAACTTCGATTGAATCGAAATTAATGCGTATTTTCAGTGCATTGAAAATTTATGTTTTAATATAATTTTACATTAAAATTATCTCACCTGAAAATCCTCGTAACATATTTTACTGTTGTGTTCAGAAAACAATTTGTTCACTTTGACAAATTTTATTTCACCAGCAATTTGTATTTTAATATAAATAGGGTTAATTAAATTATTATTTTTGGTTAATAATTTCTAACAAATACTTTTGGGGAATAATTGTGCCTTTGCTATCTACAAAATCTTCAATGTCTTCAACGGCACATGACATATAGTTTGCAGCTGAAATTACAAAATATTGTCTTTAAATTAAATATATATATATATATATATATATATATATATATATATATATATATACATATATATACATATATATATATATATATATATATATATATATATATATATATATATATATATATATATATATATAATGTTATAAATATAATGTTATAATAACACAATTTATCCTCACTGTCGTTGGTACCTTTAATATATTGGATTTCACTATTTTTTCTTATTTTTATAAAAAGCGACATTTTTGTAAAACACGTGTAGTTTCTGATTTTAGGTTATAATTTTTTACATAATATTTTATCGAACTCACTTCTTCCAACTGTTTGTTTAATAGTTCCTTAGCTAATTTTATTTTATTTTATCAAAAAACACGTGGTTTATTAATTTAAGAAATAAAATAATTAATTTATTTATAACTAATATTTCACAATTTATTGCACTGCTAAGATGCCTCTGATGGAATGATTAAAAAAAAAAATTAAACAAACAATTTACTGTTGAAATATTATTATGTATATATAGGGTGTTTCAATAAAAGAAAAATCCTACATAATATCTGTTTAATGTGATTCGTTTATGGGATATATCATTTTGCTATCCATATGTTGCTAGAGCTACCTGTATACCATTTGTGACAAAAGTTGAACATGTCTCAGTGTGTAAACTCTAATGTAAAAAAGTATGGTGCCTCTATTGGAACACCTTTTACATTAAAACGGTACCTTTTAACCGTTTTTTTAAATTCAAGTTTGCATTAAAAACAAAGTTTGAGTATATTATAAACGAAACAATTTTTTTTATTATGTATTGATCACTATAATTAATGCAAGTGTTAAATTTAAATATAATGCAACAAAATTTAAAAAAGATAATACAGGTTTGTTTAAAAATTACAATTTAAAACAATTTGCATTTAAATGTGTAGATTTAATATAATTGCATTTAAAATTAATATGTTTACATTAAAATAGGTATTTAATGCAAGCATGTCTATTGAAATATAATGTTGGTTACCTTTAAAAATTCAGTTATTTAAGCCTACATTAAATTTTTGCATTAAAAATTCTAAGTGTGTATATATATAATTTTGGACATTGGTCAATACTAAGAATATAAAAAATCGCCCCTCTTCTGTCAAATATTTAAGTCTCTTGTATTACAACACGCAACAATACGAATATTGCAGATGATTTTCATCCTCAAGTTTATAAAATATAAAACTCGTTTAACAAGAATTTTTAAAATTTTTGTTTAAATTGCAATCGAAGGCGTTTCACGATCCTCACTCACTTAGTCGTCTGAAAATAATAGAAAAACTACTCTACTCGTATCTCAAAACAATCGAATACATTTTCTTAATCGCACAATGTATAATGATGAAGAAGTACGAGTATATGTATACAAAAAGGTGAACGGAAGTCTTTACAAAAAAAATATAAAATTATAATTCAAGACTCCAATAATAATAATAATGACGAGGAATAATATAACCAAAAAAAAAAAGGAAAATAGTTTGCCGGAAATGAACTGGCGTGCGCCGTGTCATTTCAACAACATAATAAAGTTTTTTTTTTTTTTTTTTTGATTTCATGATAATTTTTTTTATATACTTAACTAAATCATATATCGTCTTTCTATTATTTAAATTTAAAAAATATTCCAATTGTTACACACACACACACACACACTAAAATTTATAAGAAAACCTATATGTAATGGAAAATGGCAAATGCAATGTGTGTTTTAAGATAATCACCTTTGTGTATATAGCTCGTAAATTGCAGTTCTTAATATCAAAGTTATAGTATAGAAACCTAATAGCGGTTATCTAATATTTTAATCATTATTCCGTTATGATCATTATAAAAAGCTTTGAAGCACGGAAGCTTTTCTAATTATTTTAAATTAAAATAATCATAAAATAAAAAGTTTTCATATATAAAGAAATATGTCACTATTATATATATATATATATATATATATATATATATATATATATATATATATATATATATATATATATATATATATATATATATATCATGCACATTTTCTTAGCTTTAGAGTTTCGTAAAACTTTTGTATGATTCGTCGTTCAATCAAAAACATGATTTTAGCGTTAATCACGCTACAATTCCTATCCATGTATAAATGCGGTCTTCATACATTGCAATGTATGTACGAGGTCAGTAGAAAAATATTATAGAGCTAGTACAAACCATTTTAAAGGTATAGAAAAATAATTCCAGTTTGTATGCACACCTAGAACCTGAGGTAAACCAATCTTGGAGTTAACGACTAAATGTTTAATGATTTTAAGCGAAATGTGCTTGAAATCGATTTGAATTGCGCAAAATTTGAACCTAATAGACCATTTACTAACAAACGATGATGAATATATATTCTATATGAACCACAACATCCAAGTCATAATCGATGAATATGGCACCGAAAAATATTGACGATGAGCATTTTGGACTGAAGTTTTAATATTGTAAATTATACTGAAAGATATGATCGGTGGCATCGAACAAGCATATAAGGAAGGATATGTGTGTTAATGAATTGCTTACCCAACTGCGATAGAGGCTGTTAATTCATTTTTCGATCAGCAACGTGATTTGTAAAAAAAAAAAGAACGAGCGGCTCGGAAGCTTATCAAGGCCAAATCAGATTTAGCATTCTGAAAAATTTAGTCGGCCATTGTGCAAAAGAGGAGGTCCACAAAAACCAAATAAAATGCTACAAAATAAATAAAAGCGATTAGAGTCGGCTTAGATGAGGCGAAGCTGTATAGAAGAAGACCTATATAATTATCCTGAGGCACTCCAAATATAGGTTCTGGCAAAATCAGTGTAGATTACGTCAAGCTGCAGTTTGGTGTTGTAACTACAAAATAGATCACACCAAAATATAACCAAATTAGTGACCGACAATCTACTAAGAAAACCCTTATGCTGAGCTGGTGAAACAGCCAGATTTATGTGAAAAGCCTAGTCCCTTATTAATATCAAGATTGAGTAACCGATCGCGAACGTTCCGTAAACTTCAAAAACCTGACTAAAGATAACGATGCTACTACATAATACGCAGCGAAATATCTGCAAATATATATGCCAGAGTGGTAATTGGTGATTTCACTTAGGTCATCGACAAAGAAAACCCAAAAGTTAATAATGTTCCAAAACGCTCTTGGATTTGTTGACAAATCATCCTTTATCTGCAACTTGTTATTAAATTGCTGTTAATAATTGTTGTAAATTCAAGATTTTGAACTAAGTAGTTGTGGTCGCACCCACAAAATCATTATAAATTCTGATCCATCGCTTTTGGTTGAACTAAAGTTCACAGAAGAACAACCTAGTTCTAACGACAATCAAATTAAATGGATAATAGAATGACGAGCAATCAATTCTTTGGAAATATGGTTGGTTTCCGCTATTAGTACGCCACCACCTTTGAGGCAGTGTCGAAGTTACATCTTTCCTTTCTGTATACTATATGTTATCAGATGGTAAATATTCTGTATCAAGGAATTCAATATCAGGATCAATTATTATTTAACAATTATTGCAAAATTATTTTAAAGGACCAACAACTTTAGTTTTATCAATATAAACATGTACAAAATTAAAGAAGCCGGTATTTGGGTCGGGAGGTACCGGGTTGGAATCCCAACGGAAGAGAGTTGAAAAATAGATTGTTCGTCACTTGATTACGGTCAGTGATGATGATAAACACAACTATGATCCCCTGTTGGAGTGCAGAATCCATGGGCCGAGCCATCGTGCATGTAATTACAGGCTGGCTGGAACAACACAATGTGCAGATGGATATTTAAAGCGAACTTGTATTCGTGCGTCCTCAATTTTTCTAAAAATGGCGTGCAGTAGGACGTTAATTTAACTACGAAAGTTGGAAAGCATCAGTCCCAGAACAGATGGCAAGAAATAAAAACTTAAAAAAAAGTAAAGAAAAAAATCCGTCTCAGCTTTAGTCCTTTTTCCAAATCTAAAATCATGCTGGTAGCCCCTTAATATATTAAGGAAAGAATTAATTCGAAGTTTCTATCTTCAGGGTTCCAGATTTCAGATTTTCTATATGCATTATTCAACGTATACGAGCGAAGAGTTGCGATTCTCAATTGTTGACTGCAAGGTATTGGTACATTCTTGATCCTTGGAATACAGGAGTAGGGTTTTCATTGCATTTAATTTTGCAAATGTGAAGCATCTAATAGAGCCTGTTGGAAAAGTAGTCAAATGGGTTTGACAACCTACCTTTTCACGTAATTCACGAGGTGTTTGATGGTGTCAATATTATATATCGAAACATCACCTTTGCATCGACAAAAAACTTTGAATTTTTGGCATCCTCTATTATTATTAACGTCTTGTGCCATCAGCTTCTCAGTATCAACTTTGCTGGTTTTTATGGTAGCGTCAGAGATTTTTGATCAATGCGGAATGTTTTCTCTACTTTCTCTGTGTTAAGCTTTTGATTAGTTGAAAACATATTTGCGCATCAAACTGGTAGCAGTTGATTGTTTTAACTTGCCAAACTCAGCAAAATGTTTATGCAGCTTGCACCAAAGCTTGCATATTCTAGGAATCATTGGTTGCACATGCAATGTTTGAATAGCTTTCTTTCAACATATATCGTCCAATTTTTACAAGACTATCATCATTGGGTTGTCTAGAATCAAAGTGTTGGGTCTCGACAACCGTATATTTAATTCAACAAGTGTCATCGCATTGTAGGCTCTCACAATTCTTGTACTCTTGCTGGAATCTTTTTTGGACATCAACATTGTACGAATAAGTTTTCCCCAACGAAGATCAATGCAACATTATTACGAAAAAATAACGTGGTACATTATAGCATATGATATGAGCACACAGTAGTCTAAAACGCTATTGTACCTTTTTAGTTTTTGAAAGAAAGATGAAAGTATTCCATTATTCCGTAGTTATGCTGAATCTATTTATTGTAGACGTTGGTGTAAGTAGTGAAAAGATTATACATACTTATTAAATCGAATGATTGGTTTTAAATGATTTTGACCACCTACCTTATCTCGCCATTCCCGAGGCCTTTGGCAGTGTCCATATTGTACCGAAATATCATAATTTTTGTAAACTCTCTAGTCTTGTTGATGTCTTCTGGGATATCTTTTCAGTATTAACTTTGCTGGTGCACCTTGTTGTTTGTCATGGTTGTCGTCGTCAATAACTGGATCGATCAGCTGGATCAAAACATTAGGCTTAATGATTGCATTTTTTAGTCATCGGTCGTGCATATATATTAATGAAGACAAATTGACGAGAAGTTTGCTTCATGCAGATATTGAAAAGATTTGCTTGATGCGTTGCTGACTTCTTATCGAATTTTTCGAATATTCTTTGCGTAAACTGAAAAAAAAACCGTTGACTTGTTTTTTTTCAATATTTCAACAGTTTGACGATGTAATTCTTGACGACATTTTTCTCTGGCTTTTCAAAAAAAAATTTACTTAGATAATGACGTCAACTTTTAAAATATGGCATTTTGTAATATTTACTTTTAAAAAGCCCGGAATGGCTTACAAAACACATTATAGAATATTTTCTGCCATTTATGAACGTAAAATGATCATTTTTGTTAACATGAACTTCCCTGATTTATAATTGCTTAACAAATATGTTCTTAAACTGTATGTCTAATATAGTATTCAAATTTTGACTCTCAAAACTCACTATGATAGTATGCACAACCAGAGCACCAAGCTCTAGTTATTTCTAATTGGAGAACATCCAACAGAAATTTACATATTTGATCATTTGAATGTCTCTGAACAGATTTTTATCTAAAACAATGCAATGCCATTCAAAAAAGTTATGAAAGTTTATTATAGCCAACTAAAAGCTTTAAGTCTTTAAGGCTTAAAGGCTTTAACTATATAACGGGTTTTAATTTGATTGATATATGGGTGCCAATTTTCTATTTTGGGAATGTTGATATTATTGTAGTAGACTCCTAATGGCTGTGAGAAGTCTTCATCATCGAGAGCGAGTATAGCAATTCTTGATCGACAATGAAAACGTTCTTCAGTAGTTTAATGGAATTCCGCAGTACTATTTTTGTATTTCTATATTAGCAGGTTGTAGAATTGCCATTCTACCTTAAATTTAATTTTCAGCAGATTGTCGATTGAGTTTGAACCAATGAGCACGCCATCCATGTATATATCAAAGCTTGGATATGTCAAAGCACGGACAAATGATAGTTCACGAAAACATTAAATGGCAAGGCAAGGTTTGGACTCTGTTCCGTATGCCACCGTGATTCTTTGATCATTGTTTAGCACTTTTCACATTCCCCACCACCAAGGTGGGCTAGATTTGAGTAATATCCTCGCTAAATACGAAACGATGTGCACGAAACCGTTATTAAATGGCAAACCACACAGATATCAAAATAACGATGTCATTGAGCGACTAGCCACTTAAAGACTGTGCCTTAAGTCGTCTACTCACAATGAAACATTTACTGTTAGTATTTTCTACTGTGGAACCAGAAGGAGAAAAAAATACTAAATTACTTCAGAAAAAAACAAAGTAATGAATTACTTCATTACTTTGTTTTTTTTTGTTACAACTAAAAAACAAAAACGATTGTCTTTGTCACTCAACAGTAATTTAGTATTTTTTTCTCCTTCTGTTTTCACTGGTAAATGTTTTATAGTGGAAATCCAGTATTAATCATACAATCAATTTCATGTGTCCCAATCGATGCCGAAAAAGACCTTGCGGTCGATGACTTTATCCAAACGATGTTCTTTGTTGTACAATCTGTGTCTGGCTGTAGTTGGCGAATTACGTGGTGTAACTGTTTGGCTCTTTTTTTGATATGGTTGGATGTTCATCATGACCGTAGGTTTATAGTGCTTGGAAAATCCTGATATTTGGGCTTGAATTAATGATGAAAGTTTAGACCAGGAACATTTTCATGTGACTACCCACCCGAAAACAGTATTTTGTAGGTATAGGAGCCCAGATTGATTTTACACCAGCGAGACGAAAACTGTGAAATTATCCTTTTCTCAGAAGGATGTTGATGTTCTTAGACTCGTTGAAGTAAGAATCAATCATTTAGTATTTTGAGGAAATTTCCCAAACTTTAACGAAGATGATTGGACAACTGCGCATGTGTGACTGCCCCGCTTTCAGATTTTGAATGTTTCTTATAATGTGATGAGATGTGATGCAACGTGCTATGTTTTGAAGAAGAAGAAAAGGTAGATTGGTTGTTGTCATCATGGAGTAACTTGTGTGGACTTTGTCCTCATGTATAACAACACTACTTTTCTAGACATGCTGACACGACGTGGTTTGATCAAAGACAATTAAAGCACAGTCTCCAAAAATTAAAGAAAAACTCCAAAGAATTGATTGGCGTGTCTTTACATTCAGTATTCTAACCCCGTATTTGAATGTTTTTACAAAAACCTTGTATTCGAATGTAACATTTTTTCACCATGCACTATATTGAGTTTACACCTAAAATCGAGAAACTCAATAAACCACAACACAATACCATCACAAATTGAACCGACCACAATCAAGGAAACCAATAAATTTTAATTAAATTATCTTTGCGTGATCAGACGAGAAGGAACGATACTGTCTTTTAACAATTAAATAGACATATCTTAATTTAATAAGGCTAAAGGGTTTTGTACACGTATACAATAAAACCCCTTTTTGATTGATATGTCACGAACCCTTTTCAGATAGTTGTACACAATTTTTTTTTTCTTTTTGGAAAATTAAATGTCTTAATCTGAAGAAGATTGTTATTTGATTTAAAGAAAATCAATTTTTATTGATTACAAATTGGTAACCCCTCTAAACCTTCCGAAATTATTTTATTATCTACTATACGGTGTGCACCTAATCTTAACGTAACATGCAATCGAATATACGAATAATCGGGATTGGGTAAATAGGGCTTAAATTATCGATTCGTGTGAATCCTTTTTGGTCGTAATTTGTAAATTTTTATATTTTTGTGTAAAAAAGGGTTTTTTGATACAAAAAAAGGATAAATCGAGTAATTTTTCAGGATTCGCAGGAATTATGGTGAATTTAATTAAATTTCGATTTATTGAAGAGTGTGTGACAATTTTTTAATATTTAGGGAATTTAGATAGTTTTGAGAGGTTAGATGGGGTGAACAAACATATTCCAACATATTGCAGTCGAGGTTAGTCAAGGGTCTAAGGTGTATAGTGTTATTATTTTAACGAGTTTATGTATAAGAATTTTGAAAAAAATATTATTAAAAGCATGTAATCTGTTTCAGCAATTTGCTGTGATTTACTGCGAGTTTGAGAAACTGTGATTTTTGATAATTTTGCTTTACTGCAATTTAAAGAGCAAAGCCTTTTTCTAAGAACAATGAAAATAAAAGAGTGAATTATACTGATAGTTTTGTTGGCTTCATTGGAGAACTAGCTTGATGCAGAATCTGTTTCTAATACTATTTATATTTAAATTTTCTACTTACGATCATGCAAGATACGCAAGTAGCTGAATAATACTGCATCATTAGGAAAGGTCCCTTTACAATATTTTTTCAGTTCTCGACATATCAGCATTGTAAAGTAGATATAAGAGAGGTTCCAATACTATGGCTGGGTAAATGTTAGATGTGATATTTAAATTGTTCGTTTGGAGGGATATGACTCCAGTGATAGGCAGTAATTTTCTTCTGTAATTTTTCTTCTTCAGGCAATGTTTCGTTAATAAGCCAACATCTATATTCTGTGTTTATTTAATTTTCGCAACTACTCGCTTGAGATGGTGATTTATTGAACTGCTGTTTCCTAAAATTTAAAGTCTTCTAAAATATTGGTGCTAAAGGCAGTTAGAAAACTATGTTATTTCATCTTTAGCAAGCATTTCTTGAAGATGTGGAATAACATGTTTAATGGTTTCATATATTTACCGCTTTGGCTGATGCTGCTCGCATAGATGACTGTAGCAGTTCACAAAATTCATGAAAGCAAATTGAAGATGTTGTTCAAAGTGGCCCATCTCCTATAGCTCCTTTAACTATTTGACCACCGTTAGTAAGTCGAGTAATCGAGGAGTACACTATAAGTCGAGCTTGTTCGAAGAGTTATTGAAACTGTTGGGTTTTCATCGATATGAAGCTTTATTTTATGATACGTATGCATATTTATATCACTTGCTGTCCCGACAGACATTGTCCTGTCACATGCAGTAATCACAGCTGCGTTCATGTTCATTCAACGTCGTGTTATCTGCCGTGATACCGACTTTCAAATCAACCGCTCTTATATTCCCTAATGCGAATTTAAAAGCTCAAACCAAACAGTTGTTTTTGTGAAATAATCTCGCTATTCAGATATTCTACAGCTCTACTGGCTTACAGTGTCTGCGCGTGTCAGGTTAATCTTCCAATATTTGGATTTAACAAATAAAATTTGGCATTTTAAATAATTTCCAGTACTTAAAAATAAATTGACAATAAACACCAATAAACAAAATAAGCAATGTTGACGCGCGCAATATAAAATTCTTACTGAATAGTGAAAAATTAAAACAAAACTAACAAAACATATTTTGAAAATGTTACTTTGATTTTTAATTTATAATGCACTGCACTGAAAATTATCTGTCAAACAATTGGCTGACTTCGTAATATAAAATATAAATACAGCCTTATTCTGGTTTTGCTTCAGCGAGATAAAAATGAAGGCCGAAATTATTGTTTTTTTTGCGTTTTTGCTGCCCGAAAAGTTTTTAATGGGCATCTTTTGTGAGTATTTGAATTAAATTAGTGACGATTTTTATACAACATGGTTGGACACCTAAAATAGAACTAATATCATTTTTCATAGCACCAGCCATAAAAGAGATAAAACGGTATACCAAATTTTAGTAAATTACTTTACTATTCTCATCAGTTTTGAAATTATGCTCAAATTATTTTAATTTGTTTCCATCGAAAGACATCATTTGTACTTATTTCAGCAGTCCTAATAAATCACATTACTGCTTTTACCTTAGTTTGTCGTATAGATCATAGTTTAACATCGATTATCGCAGTAATTCTTTCCCTTGAACTTCTTTCAGATGTGCCAAATAAAATCAATATTTTGACTAACGCCATCTCTTAGAAAAACCATAAGAATCAATTGAAATTCCTAATACTTACATTACATTGTACTAAGTGCATCTCTGATCGTATTTTAATATGATTATCGATCGATGTGTAGAATATAAAAGATGCTATTATGTCATTTGATCAGATAAGTGCAATAACACTTATTAATGTGCCAAAGAAATACGACAAATACTTTTGGTGGACACTTTATCTATATTATATAGTATTATCTGGTTGGTAAACCGTTAGCCCAAATGTCTTATCATATATACCGTAAAGTCATGCTCATTGGTTAATTTATTTCAGTCAAATTTTTTATATCTATTTCGATGTGTACTTGAATTAGCCAATCCTAATATTTGGCAAATAGATAATAAATCACCATTATACAAGACATTAATTATGCAATTCAGTATTACAAAATAAGTGACGGTGTAGTGTTGAATTTAAGTTTAAAAGTTTTGTGGTAAGCAAATAATGGATATTTTGAAATATGCGGCATTATAATTTTGTCTCGAGTACATCGTTCCTCACAATATTCGGTCGTTACAACTATACCATGAATTACTATATGCATTGTCTTAGAGAGTATATACAAATTATAACAACAACAATAAAAAGTATATTTATATTGAAAATGTACACAAAACATATTTATGTTGGATATATATGCTACTCGTACTACATGTACACACATATCTACTATACACAAGTCTTTAAGACGGAACGTAAGAATAAAAAGGGCGGTTGATTTTTGTTTGCTAATAACAATAAAAATATTATGTTTGTACGTAATGACATATGTTAAGAGATGTATGTCTGTATGTTATACCCAGAACCGATGCTATTCACATATGTACATACATATACATATAATACAAAATATGGGGAAGTACAACATCAAAATTCGATCGTTACAAAATCTAAACCGAATTCTATTGAAATGATAAGATTTTTTTGAAGTATTTAGTCGAGAGTTTTGTGAAAAATCTTATGTAGATCTTATATGTACTCTGTATGTTGATAAAGAAGATGAAGGGGTCCAATCATTTATTTTTTAATTTTCAATTTAAATTTTTTTATTTTCATACATTATTATTTATATTTATATGAAGAAATTTGATTTTACAATTTTTTTTTTAAGATTGACTGATTTCTATCAAATCAAATACTTAAGAAATCAACAAAAAAAAAAAAAAAAAAAAAAAAAAAAAAAAAAAAAAATTGGAATTCAAATCAAATGGGGCATAGTAATTATGCTTAATTTATGTTTTTTTATTTTATTTTTAGGTAAGTCAATAGTTTACGGATCATGGGACAAATTGAATAGTGCGGTGTATCGTATAACAGACAGGTATTGTGGTTAGTTCTATATCGATAATATTTATAGTATGCGGTTCAAATGTCATGTTAGCACAAAGAAGGCCGTATTTACAGATTTAATTTAATTTGATTTTTTATTTGCAGTTTGATAGTCCAAGAATTAACGGTATTTTTCCTTGCTTGAATAGTTTGAATATGGAGTCTCCCTACTGCTATTTTATCGGTATCATCAGCAAAATTTGTATTCTGTTCAAAAGTTTCATTCTCAAATATCTCTCAGTTATGTACCATTTGAATTTCTGTACGAAGGGAAGTACATTTTTCAGTTGGAAGTTTCAACTAGTGAAAATGTTGTGGAGTTGGTTTCACTACAATGAAACGACCAAGCTTCCTCGTCGCTGAATATTCTTTATTTCAAAGTATAAATTTAATTTAATAATAATTTTTCTTTCGCAATGTTTATACTTTGACTATCGCAGTAGAATAACATACTGATTTCTTATTTTTGCAATGTCATTATAAAATATGTCAAGTTTCAATATCGACATAAGCTCAAGCTAAAAACCCAACTCATATCGTTAAACGATATGAGTTGAGTTTTCAACCTGAATACACATCGCCATCTATATTTTGGTTTTTATTAATTTTATTGATTATACATTTCTTAATTATGCTAACTGAACATTCTCCGCATCGTTAATGGTCCGTTAACCATCTGTTGGAAGTTTGCAGATCCTTGTAATTGCTCTCTTTAATGTGAATGTTGCTGTTCTTACAGTGATTATGCGAACAACATTGTCTCCATCGGGATGAGCTGCTGTAACTCTTGCAAGGGCACATTTGCATGGTGGTACGTTATCTCTTTTAATAATTATTAAATTGCCAACCTTTATGTTTACGTTACCAGATTTCTATTTGTTGCGTTGTTGCAATATATTGAGGTATTCATTGGAACACGTTTTCCAAAAATGCTGTGGTCGTTGCTGCACCAATTGCCATATTTTTAACCGTGCTTCACGGATACTACTGATATTTTCTTCAGGAATTGCACCACTTGCTGACCCAATCAAAAAATGGGATGGCGTGAGCGCCTCATAGGATGAATCTTTGTTTGATAGCGCGCATAGTGGTTTAACATTTAATATCGATTCGATTTGACATAATAAGGTGTTCATCTCTTCAAACGTTAAATTAATTCCGTTCGTTGCTTTAATTAGAAGTGACTTGACCGATTTATTTTCCGCCTCTCATAAACCACCGAAATGAGATGCCGTTGGTGGGATAAAATGCCAATTTATCATATTTCATTAGTTGTATGGGTTCTACACAGTCAACACCGTCTAGCTGGTGAAACGCGCACTTTTGGTAGGTTGCCCATGACTTGCTTTGATGTTTCTGCCCGGTACCTCATACACTTCACCCATTTTTTCAATTGTTGTTTGATGTGATTGCGGCTACCTATAATTCAAAATCGTTGCTTTATTAGATGGAAAGTTAAGGAAGGTCCGGGATGGAGAAATTTTTGAAACTAAAAAATTATTTGACAATTTTGGATTGTTGGACTCCCATTTGCGTAAATGAAAACCACCTGACTTCAATACGTTGTCAATTTTTTCGATTAGTCGCTTCGCATTTTCAATCGTATCTGCGCCACTGATTAAATCGTCAACATAAAAATCATTGAAGACTATTGAGCGTATACTGGATTCGGTGTGATCTATTGTTGTTTGTTGCACCTATCATCATTTTTTGATTAATCGAAGTACCGATTGTAGTTTTGCAAGATCCGTCAAAAACTACCCGAACCCTTGTGGTTAAACTTCCTTCTTCAATACCTGCGTGATGCTGCAAATAGAAGCTATTTTCTTCTTTAGTCACAATATCTTCATTGAGAATGCGTTCTAAGTGACCTTGCTCTATGTAATCATCCATTACCGTTACATAAGCCTCTTTTAGTATTTCGTTTGATTCCAGTTTCTTTTCCAAACAGTAGAATCGTTTTTTCGCCGTTGATATCGAATTTCCTAAATCTGGAGAATTTCCTTGAAAAGGAATCCTTACAATAAATTTTCCATTTTCATTCCTTTTATGTGTAGATTTAAAGTTTTCCTCACATTCCTTTGCTTCTGCCGAGTATGGTTTACAGGTTGCCACTTCTTTAAGTTCCCAAAAGTTTCTAAGTATTCGATCTATGTTCAGATTCAGATTAAAATAGCTGTTTAAATTACTTTGCAATCACTGTTCTATATGGGTGGGTCCCTCGGCCTTGTTCCAGAATGCTGAAGAAGTTATCGGAACCGATAAGTATATCGATTCCTCTTGGTTAACGGTAGTCAAGATCCGCTAGTTGTAAGTTCTTAAATAATTCATAGTCTTACATAATTCTTAATTGCCTTGGTAGCTGTGACGGTAATTTTTGGACAATTAGTACTCTAAATCTATTGATTGGATAGTTACCATAAACATAGGATAGTTACCATAGTTACCATAAACTGATGATAATACTAATTTTGTGGCACCTTTAGTCGTAATAGTAGATGTGGCTAGACCTGTGATCACAATTTTTGCATTTTCTCGAGGCAATCTAAGAGCCTGCTTACAAGCTTTTGAAACAAAGGAGGCTTGCGATCCGGAATCTAAAAGAACTCTGCATATTAAGAAGGAACCATCCCACCCTTTCACGTTTACTGTTTCTGTTGTAAGAAGCGATTGATATTTATCAGCGATCGTTGAGTTTGCCTGAATTTCCGTACACAATCTCCTTGTCGTGTCGATTGGTGTTTGTTGTTTCGTGTCAGATGTTATTATCCACAGCAGCTAATATTGGTTATACGGTATTAATTTCTATGTGAACTAAGGAATGGTGTTTTCTGTTGCAAGTGCTACAACGGAATTTTGCTTGAGATACTCCTGCCTGATGTGTTGCCGATAAATAAATAAAACAGTGCTTTTTGTTCGCAGTTAAAGCTCTTCTATCACTGATGTTCATTGACAAAAAATCGTTAAATTTGGATAATGAGTGACTATTTGTACATTTGGGACACGATATTTGATTTATTTGAGCATGATTTGCTCTAACCCACGGAGTACAATTGGTCGATTTTACTTGCGGACTACAAATCTCAAATTCATAACTTTTACCGTTTAAAAATTTTTAAAAATTGTTCATTAGTTGTAAAATCACTGTCGGCTGTGTAATGCGCCCCAGCCCTTTTGTCTCTTGGTCAAACTTGTTTAATAATACGTATATAAGCCATTGGTCTATATTAGAAAAATTATCGAATTTCCAATTATTATAAATCACATTAATGACAAAATAAAACGATTGGTATGAATGAAATCTTAGGTTATCACTACACTTCGGAATATCGCACTATAACCCAGTTTCAAATCGGATACTTTGTAACACAATAACTGTTCGAATAATGACAATGAATTTAGATAGAGTCAACTTAGATAAATATTGAATTCACTTTGCCCCATTTGTTTATCTATTCACTTAAAAAAAATAATAATTACCAAATCCGCCAATAGTTGACAGCAAGTCATCTAAAGATGTCGCCAATAATTGTTTAAAACTGATGAATCCAAAATTATGTTGCTTATTGGGTCTGGCTCAAAGGACCATGAAAATGTGGTGGACTTGGTTTCACTACAATGAAATGGCCAAGCTTCCTCGTCGCTGAATATTCTTTATTTCAAAGAATAAATTTTCTTTGATGATAATTTTTCTTTCGCAATCCTTGACTATCGCAGTAGAATAAGATACTGATTTTTTATTTCTGCAATATCATTATAAAATAAGTCAAGTTTCAATATCGGACATAAACTCAAACTAAACACCCAACTCATATGAGTTGAGTTTTCAACCTGAATACACATCGCCTATATTTTGGTTTTCATCAATTTTCTTGATTATACATTTCTTAATTATGTTAAATGAATAATTGGCGTTCTCGGTACCTGGCCGATTCTGGAAGGTTTACCTCTGTATTTAAGTTAGGGTTTCGGAATATGCCATTTCATTCCAATTATTATCAGGCGTCTTTTCAGAAGTAATTTTTAAAATACTTAAGAATTTACTGACAATATTGGCTTTGCTTTAAATTTTTCGAAGCCCCTACTTTTGAGATCGATACAAATGTCGAACGCGAATATTTGAAAATAAACAATCAGAAAAAAGTTGTGGCCAAGCATCAAAGATAGTCGTTTAGTAAGAGGCACCATCACACCAAATTTCAATATTAGAGACCCATTAATGATAAAATAGTACCTGCCCTTAATTACGGTGGTTTTTAAATGTGCGTGTGTAGGGAACATATTAAAGTCAGATTAGTAAGTGCACCTTCCTTTATTTTAGAATCGAGAGTTTCAGATTCACAGGTTTAAACCCAGCGACATTACTTTTTTTCTTCTAGTTTTGAACTCTGGTAAAATTACTGCTGATTTGTTTTCTGAAGCAGCCTCGTTTTTAAATAGCAATGATTTATATTCAGCTATTTAAAAAGTAAAATCAGATTCTGCTGGTTTAGTATTAAAAAACTGGTTACTTATTTTAATTTGTATCCTCATGTTCTTTTCTTTTCAGGCCAGTGGAAACTGAGTAAGATAACTGTGATCCAAAAGATTATCCTGTATTTTAAGGTCTCTTTCTAAGGTTTTCGATATAAACAACAGCTAACAAGGCTATTCATATGTTTTTATTTTCGAAAAGTAAATATTAGTGTTGCAAAATTAGTGTTCCGTTTTCCGGTACTGTAACAAAATATAATATCGTTACGTTATGGTTTAACGTTACAAAACACTCATTTTTTTATTTTAATGATATAAGAAAATGTCCCAAAAAGTCGGAGTGCGCGACGTTCAAAAACTCGCAATGATAATCCTTATAATGTCATTAAATCAACACAAAGATTAATTATCTCTGTGGAACTAATACTTATTGCAATATTTTTCCTTGACTCTTTAAAATACGTTTCTAATATAAATCATTTGATCTACAACTTTTTTTTACTAAATTTCCAGCTGGACTTTTTTAATTTATCAATTATAAAATGCGAACGTATTTCGGTGTCCTTTTCTCTTATGATTCGTCTCATGATTAGTTTTCAGTAAAACCACAGATAATTATATCAGATGTGCATCTTGTATGACTCAAATTTACACAAGTAAATTCATGCTATTTAAATTAATGCAACTGATATCTAACGAAACGAAAAATAGATGTACATATAAAAACGCATATTTTTAACCTTTTGTTTTTTTGCGGCCGACTTTTTTATTGTGTAAAAAAATTAAACAAAAAACCAAACCAAAATAGTAAATACGAAAATATAAAAATTTTTGTTTTATTTTTAATGAAAAAAAAGTCTGCAAAAAAAAAAGAAAGGACGAAAATATGCTCATCTATTTTTTGTTTGATTAGATTTCGGTTGCAATAATTTGCGTAGTATTAATTTTGTTGTGTAAATTTGAGCCGTACAAGATGTTCATCTGCTATAGTTATCTGTGGTAAAACTATAAATCACAAAAGATAAGAGAGCTTAAATAATAAAAAATAAATTAAAAATGTTCCTAATTACCTTATGATTCCCCTCATAAATAAAATAAATTCTCTGTGCGCAATTTAAAATGTCACTTTTTGCAAAACGCTCAATTCATGTAAACGTCTTAATTGTTAAAATTAAATGCGATTCTAATTATTATATATATTTTTCTACCCAATAGATATAAAATAATTCAACGGTTTAATTTGACAGTGTGTTACAAGAAAGAATTTGTATTTAAAGTAAAATGTACATAAAACACAGTGCTGCTAACATTTAAGCTTGGTTCATAACATCGGAAATAATTTCCCAAATCCTGTGCTCATTTTGTATAAAGTTAAATTATTTTAACTCGAGTATAGCAATAAAAAGCGGTGCCTTTATCATATGCTGTGGTTTGATTGGTTTGAGCACGGGAGTTCGGGAGTTCAGAAATTATTTTCGATGTTATGAACCAAGCTTTAAATTCAAAATATATATTATACCGGTATACCGGTATTTCGTTACGTTACACGTTTCGCAACACTCGTAAATATAAATTTTTTAAAGTAATTTTGGTTATCTAGAATTTTCTAGACCATCCTTAAAATCCAAAAATTCACTCTGGACTCATTATGAATGGAATTCCACTCATTTTACATCTAAATAAAATCGAAAATTTTAACTCAGATTTTCTAAAATATACCAAAAGATAGACTGCCAAAAAATGGATTTTTATTCTTGAAAAATAAAAAGATTTTCTCAAATATACAAGGAAACAACTTAGTCACTTTAGTTCAATCTAGGGCTAAAACATTTCTAATACTCCTACTGCGATTTTAATGTCTGTGACGACATTAGGTTAATGTGAATGCTAAAGAACGAAGATGTTTAACTTTGACTTAATATAACAAGTTTTGATTCATTTAGTGAAAAAAAAACTGTAAAAGATTTTTAGTAGAAACAGAAATAGGCTTTATGCTAATATCTGAAACGTATCTGACGAGCAAGAGGTTTTTAAAATACTAATATAAACTATCTATCTATATATATATATATATATATATATATATATATATATATATATATATATATATATATATATATATATATATATATATATATATATATATATATATATATATATATATATATATATATATATATATATATATATATATATATATGATACAAACCACCCTGATAGAGCAGCACTTGGTGCCATTATAAGCAACTACACGCAACAATGGGAAAACCTCCAATCGACTTATCTATTAATAAAAAATTGGTTTTGGAACTATTTCGGCAACCTACTGCCTTCTAAAATGTACAGTAATAATGGCAAAATTTCACTAACCATCATATCAGCCCACCTTAATTGTGGAGTTTATATTGGTTCCCTTCATATATTATCCGTACTGTCGGTGTTTCGCAATGTAATTACCCCTGCTATAAAGTGGAAGCCCAAACAATTATAATTTTAATCAAATTGTTCCATTTTTATTGTATGTTTTGGTGGACAGTAGATTGCCGAAATATTTGCCAAGCCAATATTTTGTTTCTAGAGTACTTGATTGTAAATTCTTCTTTTGTTGGTTGTAGGTGAATATATTACCACCATGTGCTGCTTCATCCTTTGTATCGTAGATAGTGTGTTAAAAAAAGTTAAAATATTTTTAAAAAAAGTTTTGCTCGTCATATGCGTTTTAGATATTAGCATTAAGCCATTTTTTGTTCTACCAGAACACTTTTAACTCTTCGTCCTATGACAATCTAGATTATTTTAAGATTCGCGGATAATACATATTTTGGAGGCAATGATGATCAATTGATTAAAGAATCATTAAGTATTTGTGCATAATATGTGGTTTCATGGACTTAGTGACAACACGGAAAAATGGATTCGATTGCGGAGCGGCCTGCAACTTTTTCATTATTTTGGTTGGATGAGAGTCATTTCATCACAGAATGCACCAATTTGTTGATAAAATCAATTTATTTTTAATGGCTTTTTTTGTACCACGTTGGCTACTATATGTTGTAAAAATAACTTTGTATACCAAGTTTTTTATGGAAAATCAACCTCCTACTTAAAGAACCGGTTACAATATAACCCGTAAATATTATAGCTCAAGGTCTTCATGAAAAGCAATGTTTGGCAAAAAACAGAAGGACAAAATCATTTATTAAATTTTTTTTCTCAAATTTTTTAAGCCTTTATCCTTTAAGCCCATAAAACCCACTGTAAACGTATACTACGAGTTTATAGAAAATAGACCTCGTACTTACCGTCCTAAGCTTAGTTGTAGTTGAAACTTTGATTCCTAATTTTCCTATTTAAAACTGCTCAAAGTTTGAAGCAAATAACGCCACTGTTTTCTTTAGGTAAAAATGATATTGTTTGAACTCTTTCAAGACATAACCTACTTTAATATAAAATAAACGGCTGGGCCATTTTTTGAGAACCGGTTTCAGTTAGGCTCAAATTTCATTCTAAGTAATGGTGAATGAATTTACGCAGCTGCTTGAATTTTGGTTAGAAGTAGATTATTTTGGCAAAAGTTTAGATTGAATTTTAGTTGGTTTGATTTGAATTTGAAATTCTAAAGAATAGACATGACCCTAAAAACTCAATTATGTTGGAGGCTTGGACCAGAGGCCTTAACGCCAACGGAAACAATACAGTGTTGAGTAATTCAAATTTTATAAAAAATTATAATGATACACATATTAGAGCACACAAGACTAGTAACCCGATCTGTTGACACTTTCGACAGAAATTTCATCTTTCGAATAATGTGACACTTTCGTAGACAAGTAACCTTTTTGCACCATATTAGTGAAAATTATTAGGGTTTGATCCAGAAAGCTGGCATGGAATCAAAAAATAATTGGTGCTCACAAAACCATTTATGATGCATACACATTCAGGTACAATAAGTGCTAAAAATCTAATTAACACGAAATCGAAACAAAAGCATTAATCATAGCATTAATATATACGATTGAAGATGATGCGGGTGCACATAGCGTGGTTCGTTCAAAATAGTGCGTAGGTTAAACAATGAACGTAATACTTTTTTATTTTTATACCACTCTATATACCCATCAGCATCATCATACGCATTCATAATCAACAATGTCGTATACCGAACGGAAAAGGCTTCCTTAATACTTTTTTATGTTTTGTATTCGTCACCTGAATATGCCAAGAATATTATAAGGACGATTGGGTGGGTATATCAAAGCGAGAATGGGATTGGTGTCATAATGTTAATGGCGATGTTTGTTATATGTTATTGTGTTATGTCATAAAAAAAAAATGATAAACAAAACAAATGAAAGTTACTTGACAAAAAGTTTTAATTGTTTTTGATATACGTACGTGCACATAAATGTTTATGCTAAAAAAAACCGAAAGGCATTATCATTTTTACGGGCTCCTCTTGTTTATGCAAATCATGAATACAATTCGCATTATTCGAGATGACATAAAAAAAAAGAACCAACAAATAAATGAAACTGTGGCAACATAATGGCTTTGTATGTGCGATTGAAAGAAAAATTTAATTTCGAAGAATGTGATGCGATATCATTTCTAAATATGGCGCACAAAAGATCTTAAGATCTACGACTTAACATTTTAAAGGTATCGATTGAAATAATTTTTTGGTATAATATATAAGGTGCTATTCCATCAAATAGACTTAAGCTACACCTAAGCGAGCAATATTGGCTTTAATCAAAATTTTTAGTTTCCCGCACCAAACGAACAATTTGGGCTTCGACCAGGACCCAGAATTACAAGTTAATTTCTTCAAAGTAGATATTTTAAAGAGTATCTATACTAGTCGACAAAAACCGAAGAATAAATAAAATTTAAAAAACTGCCAAAAGACAAATTTAATTAAAGACACATCAATAAGCAAGAATGCAAACACAATAACAAAGTAAAGGAGAGAGCTACAAATATGATGCAAATAAAACAATAGAACGAGGAGTTTCCAACAACAGCAATAAGCCGAGTTAGGAGACCAACAAAAAAGACTGTAATTTCGGCGCATCACGGTTAAGCAAATATTCTTCCAGAAAAAAAAGCTTAGTGTCACCACTACCAGTTCTACCAAACCAAAATATTTCTTTCCAATCTAAGTAGTGCAGGTTAAAAGTATGGCTGCTCATACTGTATTACCATAAATTTTAGTCTTAAGAAATAACAGCTTCTTAGGATATTAAGGCCAAAATTTTATTTTCCTAATTTACCTTCCTGATTTTCGATCGAAATTTAAAATAAAAACCTCGTTAGGCCATCTTGAGTAAGAATATATGTATGTTCAAATTGAACTAATGGACCAACAAGTTCGATTAATAATTTTTCGAAAGCCATTGACGATGTTGTGGTAATTTGACATTTGATACAATTCTTTACATAACATTCAATTGTGGTGAAAAAACGTTAAAAATAATAATAGGTTTTGGATGCGGTTGTATGTTCTGGGTAATACCTTGATGACTTCATTGTGGCTTAACATGAAATTCTCCTATAATTCGATTTATTTGTGATGAATCATTTGACTTAGTTATACTATGATAAAGCAGAGGGGATAAGATTGCCCAGATTACGTATATGATGATCGAATAACTCAATCGAACTTTTGGTATTTGTACTTATAGCAACAAGGCTAAATCTGGCTCATTATTATCGTTCTCGAGCTGTTAAATGCTTCATCTGTAAAAACATTCCACTTATAATTAAGTTTTTAGGAATTTAAGGAATACTGAAATATCTCTAGAATATCTCAAAACATATTAAACGGTTTAGGGCTACCATTCAATTGAGTCATATACTGATTATACTTTGCAATATGAATAAAAAAGACCTGCCAAAGATTTCAAAATGTTGAAATTTGATTTTTTGCACTTTCACTTCAGCTTAAACTGCCAGCATTTTTTTTTAAAACATAAACTATCTATAGTGTAACACAATTGGTTAACTTTTCAATGTTGTTCCTAAATATTTTACTAATTTAGATCGAGTTATAAATCATCGATTTCTATTTGAAGCTGTACACTGTAATTTTCTGGAACTTTTCTTAATATTTTTGTGCATCATCAGACTTTTTGTTAATCCACCAAAAGACAGACTTTTTTAAAAACCCTCCTTAGTATTTTAAAAACGAAACAATGAACTTTTATTTTGCTTACTTATTCGGAAAGACTGTTGTCTGTTTTGTAGCTATATTTTACAAAAACATTTTTTAGGTAGTGTTAGAATGTAGCTGGAAGACTTAATTTGAATAATTTTCGTTTCAGCTACACTAGTTTCCCAAGTAATTTGAAAATATGGCGATCCGATTTTTTGCTCTAAAACTCTTTATTTTATACGATAAAATAAAGAGCCGATGTGGAGCTCAATCACTTTTTATAAAACCCATTGGTTGACTGGTAAATTGTTGTCTTTGATGAGTACAATATCATTTTTCTGAATGGATGCCTGTCTAAAGTCTGTCTGTTCTGGATGCAAACTACCCATTAATTGCTCTTGACATTGCGCTTTAAATTTAGTACACGTAACGCAATTCCGTAATACCTCTTTAGCCTTAGCTTTATCGTTTAGTATCTAGTACTCTTGGCGAGAAATGGACAAAAGCAGCGTTGGACCGGCATGCTTTTGATTTAGGTGAATATCTCGAGGGATTAATCTTTCAATTTTGGATTTCTAATTAAATCGGATGTTTAATAGAATACGGAACTAAACTATTTTGGAGCCGTCCTCCAACACGAATCAACCCATTGTCATCAATGAAGGGATCTAGTGACCGTAGATTATCGGTTTTTCTTACGGGCTCTTTAGATTGCAATGGTACTATAGCTCATCTTTATAAAATTTGGATTGCTCGTACTTAAAGATGATGCGTGCGGTGTGAAACAGCTCTTCTCTTCGAAGATAAATACCACGGATTCTTTCAGTTTTAGGTTATGCCGCGTTGCCAAAAATCTGGAGACATAACACCTTACTCTTTGCAATTTAAGAAACGATGAAAACTTTAGTAACATTCCATAGAACTATTCATTTGAAACTGATTTAAGGAGAGTGAAGTTGTGTATTTTGTTGGAAATTTCAATTTGATGGCCATCAAACACGAAGTTAAATGGGCCAATGTTCAAATGTTTTACGTATCCAATTGGGACCATTCCATCAAAGAGAATGTGATTCAAGTTCATTGGGCAATATGCCTCGGTAGGCGCAATCCGCTAGGTTTCCTGCTGAAGGAACGTGTAGCCAATTTTTGCGTGATAGTGTTGAAATGATTTCCGAGGTTCGGTTGCCTACAAATGTGCTCAAACACCTTGGATGATTTGCAAGCCAATCTAGCACGATTTGTGAGTCAGTCCAGGCATAAGTTTTATTGATTTTTAAGCTAGCTTCTTTCTTTATTAACTGGATTAGTCTAGTCAATAATAGTGCCGCACATAGTTCAAGGCGTGGAAGCGTTAGTTGCTTAACGGGCACTACTTTGGTTTTGGATGAAATCAGTTGAAAATAAATTCTTCCATCTGGATGTTTTGATCTGAAAAACACCACAACTGCATATGTCAATTTTCTCGCATCGTAGAAACCGTGTATATCTTTGACCGAACTCTTACTGGCGTTTATAAATCTGGGGATAGAAATATTTATTATTTCTTATATTTGCCCATTTAATATGTTTGTCGTGCGGGAGTGTATCGTCCCAATCCAAATTGCTTCCACACAGTGTTTGCAGAAATATTTTGAAGGTTATGACTACGCGGGTGACAGCCAACCAAGAGGATCAAATAGACGACTTGCCTCCGACAAAACTGTTCGTTTAGTAAAATTTGTTGATTCTGACAGTTGAGACGGGAACATAAAGCAGTCAGCTCTTGGATTGCAATTGATGCCTAAAACTTTTACCGATTCTGAATATTCTTTTGTATTATCCTGGATATCTTTGTTCGTGTCTTGCTGGTGTTGGTTAGTGGCTTTGTTTAAAATAATCTCATTATTGCATTTCCAGTTTCTGAGATAAAATCCGTAATCGTGTAATATTCGGTTCACATCACTCATTATTTTTAGTGCTTGTTCTTCATCATCGGCCCCGGACATAAGATCATCTACGTAAATATCGTTAACAATCACTTGTGAAGCGTGTGGTGAGGAGTTGCAATGTTTTTCTGCGGCCTGTTTAATTGCTCTAGTTGCGAGAAAAGTTGCCGAAGCAAGACCGTAGGTGACCGTAGGCAAACTGAAGTGACGAATCGGTTTAAATGAATCGGAACAATATACTATTTTTTGATATTTTGTGTCTTTTGGATGCACGAAGACCTGGCGGTACATCTTTTCCACGTCTGTGAAAAAGGCGATCTGATGTTCTCGAAATCGTAAAATTATTGCATATAAATTCGATTGGACAGTTGGTCCAACTGCGAGACAATCATTCAGGGAAATGCCGGAAACGGATTTTGCGGATCCATCAAGTACGACTCTCAACTTACTATTTATGCTAGAGGTTTTCAGCACTCCGTGGTGTGGTAAGTAAAACCCGCTATCAGTTGCTTTTGGTGGAGATATTTCAACCATGTGGTTGAGGTTGTCATATTCGGTCATTAATTCATGGTATAGCTTTGCAAACATGAGATCACGAATAAACCGGCGTTTCATGCCTCGAAACCTTTGTATTGCAGTAGATAACGAGTTGCTTAATTGATATGGTGATTTCTTAAATGGGAGTTTTACGATGAATCGACCACATGGACTCCTTTGTAAGTGTTCCGAAAAATGTTTTTATCATTTTCTATATTTTGTTGAGCTGTTAATTTAACTAGATGCTGGTCTGTACGTGAACTAGACTGCCCCAAAACTACCAGCCAAACACGGTTTCTTGTAAAATAGGTGATTCTGAACTGATTATGATTTGGCCGTTTTTGACAATAGTGAAGAAATGATCAGCTCCAATTAGAATATCAATGCTGTTCTTCATATTGAATTGAGGATCAGCCAATTTGATTCCTGTGAAAGATTTCATATTCGTTTTTAAATTCTATGGTGGTAATTGGCTTGTGATGTTAGATAACACAAGCGCCTCGATGGAGAGTTTCGGATCAATATCAGTTCTGATATTTAATGTTACTGATCCCTTTGATATACCACAGCCAGTCTGACCTAGGCCACTGATTGATATTCACGCATTTTTCTTTTTTAATTGAAGCCGTTTGGCACAGGATTCTGTTATAATACAGACTTGGAATTATTCTTCCTGAGTTGTCGATAACATTTACTATTGCAGTTGGAAGAATTGTAATGGCACTTGGACTTTGTGAGTGAAGATTTACTTCGTCTGCTGATATAGGCATTGTATGTGGTAGCACTTTAGTCGATGTTTCTTCCTGATGTAATAGAGTATTGTGTTTTTATTGCATTTCTGGCACCGACGTCTCGATAGACACTTGAATATTGGATGATTACTTGCAAGACAGTTGAAACATCTGTTATTTCTTTTTATGAACTCTTACGTGCTTCTACAACTAATGAAAGAAAGTCGTTGCAGTAGAATATGGAATGTTCTTTGTTCTGGCACATTGCACATTGAAACTTCGGGAATGATTTAATGGCTGCGTTGCAATCTGTTACTGCCTGTGATTTTTCTGAAGCGATGTGACTTTGTACTTCGATTCTGGGGTTAAAAAAAGCAGTGAAATAAGGCCAGAAATCAAAAATTTCCAAAATGTAACAACCAAAATTTGTGAAATTTTTACCGAATGCATCAAAAATGCCCCAAATTCAAAAAATACAATAATGGTTAGTTATTAGCCAATCAAAACTGTGAAATTTGTACCATTAGCCTTGCCAAACTGTGTATTCCTGGCAAAACATTGAAATTAGAAAATCTTAAGACTCATTATGGTTAGCTCATCAAACCTGTCAAATTTTTGTCACAATTTCCAAATTTCCAAAATTCAAACAAACCCATGATCGGGGTAGCCTACTAAAAATGTAAAATTTCTGCCACAAATTTAAAATTTAGAAAATTTAAAAAACGATTAGTGATTCGTCTATCTAAACTGTGAAATTTTGGCCTTATATGGAAAATATTCGAAATCCAAAAAGTTTTGGAAGCCCATCAAAATTAAAAAATGTTGGTCACAAATCGAAAATTTTCAAAATCCAAAAAACAAATGTCGTAAGCTTGTCATTATTGTCAAATTTTAAAGAAAACCAAAAATTTTAAAAATCTAAAAGACCAATGATGGTTAGCTTATCAAAACTGTAAAATTTTGGTCACAAACCGAAAATTGCTAAAATACCAAAATCCTACCATGGTTAGCTTCTCAAAGCTATTAAACATTAGCCACAAATTGAAAATTTAAAAACTACATGATGTTACCTATAACCAAACCTTTAAATTTATTGCCACAAATCAGACATTTTCAAAATCAAAATTTTACAAACTTTTCCTGCAATCCCAAAAATTCATGATAGGCCTATAAGACTTCTGACATTTTCGCCACAAATTGTAAATTTTCTAAAATCAATTATTAGCTTATCTTTTAAGACCACACACAACTCAGGTGATAGGCAATGATAACCGAAGTTTATCAAACCTAATTCAGATCACTCACAGCATTAAGTCAGATTTAGGTTTTGATGACAATATTATGATATAACGAAGTTGTGCATCTTATTATGCGTTGGTCAACAGATGATTACTCGTCACAAGCTTTCAATTATTGGATTACTGGAGATAAAATCTATGAAATTATCTTAGGTTCGGTCTATTTGACTTTAATAAACGTAGTGTGATCTTAAATTTTTGTAGCTTTGTTTAAAGTAAGAATCTGCTAGGTAGACACAACGAGCTCTTTTCTAGTACCGAGAATCGTTTATCTGTGATCGAAAATTACTCCAAAACTCAAATTACTGAGATCATCTACACTTTAAATCGATTAGGTCAATATTTCAAACAAGTTTTGTTTTTCATATATTTCATGAGTCACGGTAATACCCCCCGGCAACAAGGACACAATTATATACATGAGGAATTAATGTAAAGACACAAATGTCACCATATACATACCAGTTTATATAGTCAAAACACAAAAAGTTAATTTTCTTGTCTCTTGGTGATGGCACTTTTTTTGTGTGTGTACCGTTTCGAGACCACCAATGAAGAAAATTAATTATTATTCTAACAACAACAACAACAAAAATTGGTTTTGAGATTAAAATTGATAATTTCAGTGTGATAATAATAAAATGTATATACATTAATACCCCTTCTAAGCCAAACAAACAGCAAAATAAATTTTCTTTTTATATTTGATTTCTTCTGCCGTTTTAACATTTCCCTGCAACAACAACAATTTTTCGTGTAATTACCTTGTCAATATAATAACAAAAACATACACAAAACACCAAGATAGAAAAAAAAAGTGTGAGATACAAAGAGCGTGAGAGAGGAAAAGCCACATAACAACACCACAATTGAAGAAAAACGACAACAATAAATAGGAAAAACAATTTTCCATTCTACCTTCCATAAACTTTTTTTTTTTTTTTTTTGGAAAACTTTTATGATTAAAAGAATTTTTTGTTTGCTTCCTTCCCATATATAACTTTTATGTATTTTTTGTAGAGGACATAAAGAATAATATACAATTTATCTTTTGAATTTCGAAAATAGAAAATTACGAATTTTCTTCATTTTCAAATTATAGTCTCCCCTTATTAAAACCAAAATTATTTTAAAAAAAAGTTTATAAAAAATAATAAATTAATTTTAATTGTTAAAATTTTTTTTTTTTTGTTTTATTAATGACATAACATTTCGTTTCGTGTTACCGGTACTCAAAAGTGCGTATCTCCTTTAAATAATTCAAATCGAACTATTGATTTTCTCCGCAGCATCGCGCATAAAATCCACACGCATTCGACACACGTTTTAACGTATAATAAACAAATTTTTCCCGATTTAATCTATTTTTCATTCACCATAAATCAAAGTGACTTTCAATTTAAAATTTTTTGCTTTTTTTTTTTTATTTTTTAGATTACAATCTGTCTGTGATCTCAATTTGCCATACCGTCATCGTGATTCCAAGTAATATCTGTTTTATGGTAAAAAGAAAATGTTAAAGAAGTGAGAACATTTATAAAAAAAAAATCATAAAAATGAAAATTATGTATGTTTTTGACATTTGACAACACTTTCTGGCAAATGTTACATTGCAAAAAAAAGGAAAATTATTACACGAGAAAAACAAAAAGGAAAACGTTTTTTTTCCTATTTTCGGTATAGATAAAAGATGTGATGACGAAATAATAACATGCGGGTGTTTGACACAGTGTTGGTGTAATGTTTTCGTTGTTTGTTGATTGAAGATAAAAACATAATAAAAAATAAATCAAAACATAGTAAGATGAGTTTTTAAAGATGATTTTACGATAAATTAATTTTCGTAACAATATGTTGTACCCTCGTTTTGGAAAGGAACCGGTAATTGTGTTATACAGAGGAAAACAGCAGTCACTATTAACATTTAACCTTTCTATTTGAAAACATTTGAATTGACTGCCAATTTCGTCACATTAAAGTTCTATATTGTTCTACTTATTTGCAAAACTTAGCTGTTTCTGATTCTGTTACTTAATTGTTATGTAAAGACTCAGCATACCTTTGATAACTCCAGCGATAAAGTCCCAAAACAGAAGCAAGGCAAATAGTATGGAGCAAAAAATAAATATATGGTGGTTTTGTTAGTGTGTGAACAACCCCAATCACAGATCGGAATGTTTACTTCCATTAGATGATATCTAAGTAGGCAATAGTGGAATTTACCTTTGCTGTGGACCACTATTTCTAAAAAGTTAAAATTTTTAATTATTAAGAGGGTGGTTCGTTTTACTCAGGGTCAATCTTTATTAAACTATAGTCCTTGAATTAAACTATTTTTTTATTAAACTATAGTCCGGATCACATGATTGCCGATAACAACGAGTTTACTTTTATGCGGTACTACATATATCCATTGATCACGCTTGTGAAGCTTAATTCAATTGTTTGTTGCCAAATGCTCATGACATAATATATGTGACCGATATAATAAGTACCGTGCCCTGAGATGGTGATAGAGGCTACCACTAATTGACGAATAAATTGCAACTACTCTTCTTTCTGAAGTGGAGCAAGGATAGATGGGTGTAATATTCCATGATTTAATAGCAGACTTAGTTCTAAAATTTAATCGTCAATCATAAAGCATCGTGTCCAAAGCATCGTTGGTTCGTGGAGTTATAGTAGCCAAGAATTGAGCACCGCTTCGATTTTCGTGGTGAGAGTGTTTAAGTCTGGGAATGGTAGAGTTGAAACCGCTATCAATCTCTTAAGATGCAATTTCACGAATTTGTTGCCTATATATAGACTCTTAGTAGTTCTTAGTTGGATTTGCCCAGCATAGTCGATTCCCGTTTTAAAGAATAGCCGTACCGACCTCACTCATCATAGATGATGAGTATCACTTGCTCGACGCTCATCAATGTTTAATATTTTTATCTCAGAGTTGCTGAAGTAAGTTGTGTGCAACCATTTAAGGTGTTTTATGAGTAACCTCGATTATTCGCAGCGTATAATTATGTTGTTTTTGCTAAGGATTATAATTTTGAAGGCTTTAGTCATCCTATAATATAGGATGATAATTTTAATCGTCTTTATTGAGTCGGATGTGGCGAAACAATATCTATATATCGGCTGTCATCGATCTTTTTGTTAACTTCATATGGTTTAGATCGACATATTTCTGCATGAACTTTTTTGAATAAAGATCTTTTCTCGATCTATAGAAGTTCGGCTGATACTTTTTCCTGGGTTCTTGACATAATTGATTTTAATAGTTGTGTGGAATTTAATAGTTCCTCGATTAATGGTTGCCTATGTTACTCATGCTGTCGATTAGAATCCATCTGAACTCGGTATTCTGTACCATTGGTTTTCGATGGGTATAATTGATAATGTTGTTAGCTATTATTAATGGATAGTAGTCTGCGCCAAGTATGATATAAATAGGTTGAAGTTGACGTACGGATTCGCAAATTGTATGTTGTTAAGATGGGTTCATGCTCTAGTGTCAATATCAACTTTCGGTAGTTGATAACGTTTTTTGAAAAGTAGTGGTTTAGCAGACCAGTTTGTTTCTATCTAGTGTTGGTATTAGCTTGATTGATTGCATTGTTTTAATTGATGCGTTCCTTGGCATTTTCTTAAAAGACACTGGCTGTTTAATGTTGTGGCATGTGCAAGTTTGAATAGTACCATTAGTTGGGGTGGTATGTTTACCACTTTCGTGATCGCCATGGCCTCTAGTGATTGAAATCTGCTTTCTAGAAAGTTGGAAAATTCATTTATTTGTTTAATTTCTCTCGGATTTTCTGATGTTGTTTTGTATAGCTTATAGTATGGATTCAGTGTCTAGTTTCTGGCTTATATTTGTCGTACCTTGCTTGCAGTATAGTCATATAGGCTTTGTTATAATTGTCACCAGATGTTGAGAGACGACTGTTTAACTGGGCTGGTCCTTTTTGTGGATTTGGCCTGGCTTCTCCAAAAACTGTTTGTTGCCTCTTTCTGCTGATTGTACTGTAGTCGCATTATTAGTGTGTACTCCCTATCCTTAAGAGTTTTGTAGTAATTTTCTAGGAAATATTATCTTATTTGCTCTTTTTCTTACATATACATATTCTTCTTGTCGCTTAGCAAATTTTTTGGTTGGTGTGTAACCAACAAACATTGGTTTTGATAATACTGTTGGTGTTATAGTGGTGGCTTATTATTCACGCATGTCTGTAAGTAGTTACCTGTTTGTTTTAGCAGTTATTTTCTTTGTTATTCTCAACTGACCATCTATTTTTATTGGAGGCTGCATCGCTATTATCTGGTTGTCTGCGGCAAGAATTCAAAAAATTTTGTTTTCAACTAGTCTCTTTTTTTCTTTAATGGCTTGAAGAACCGGTCAGATGACTGTAGAAATGATGGACTCAAAAACCTCATTTAACAGTCTAATATTTATGAAGAAAAAAACTTAAAATTATCTGGGTGGGATTTGGCTATGACGTGTATATTCACGGATGTCATTCGCGCATTTTCTAAATGGTGTTGACTCCATTAATGACAAAAGTGTTCCAATTTATTAGTGTTAGTGCAATTATTATAGCAGACCGATAAAAATAATTTTTCACTTTTAAGTAAATGCTCGATTAGTTGCCACAATTTTTACATCAATTTGTTTCAAATCCTCAGGTCTTCCTAATAATTTCAAGGTTCTAACGTAGCAATTGTCATCGCCATTGAGTACTCTTTCACATTATGACTCGGAAATATCATGTATAGACTGCTTTAAGTTTGATCATCATTTTCGAAGAGTCACAGTGTATAAGTGGTCACTGCCTTCTCAGATTTCAATTGCATGGCGATTATAATTAAGCTTGCGGCAATCACTAGGTCGTCGACATAAAATTTGTTTTGGAGGAGAGAGCAGAGTGGTGATGCGCAAAGTATGTTACACTCGTTAGTTAGTATTTTTTTTCAAAATTAGGTCATCACACCAATATAGATATGGTAATTGCTATGTGATGATATTGACGGCTTATTTAAAACTAAATGCACCTTGGTGGTAGAGCTGTTGAACCTTAATGCACAGTAATGTAACAAATAATAGTTGGTTGGCTTCATTTTAGCTTCTGAAACTAATTACATTTGGTTGCGCGATTGACATTGATGATTTATTTCATGTAAGTCTGAATGTTTCATTAGGCGTTTTTAAGACTAAACAATCGTAATTAGATATCATCTGTAGATATCGTAGTGAAAATAAGAAAATTAAATATTTGCAGAGATGTTGATATCATATCTATACCAAATAGCACGCGTGGTTGACGATCGGTAGTTTTAAACAAAATCAAACAATTAATGTTTAATAACATATTGATAGTTTGAGATTTGATGACTTTGATCATGTTATCATTAATCTTAAGCCAGGACATGTATCTTGTGATGAGGTCATTCAATTTAATTGTAACCCAGAGTCCCAAAAGCCATGGGTGATAAATGACTAGAGCTGTAGCAAGTATGTTATTTGAGTTATTGAACTTGAAGTAGCCCACATAGCCGTCATTGCTTATGTCAGCAACATGGTGAGTTATGGTACCATTATGAATTATGAATTAAAAATAAATTCCATTGCCCATCAGCTTCGGGTCTCTTTGGAACTTCTAGGGATACAAATATTTTGCACTTGAAAATATAGTGACTATTGGAGTTGCAAATGGTTTAAGTCGGTGAGTTTATTTTCTTTGATAACGAGTGAAGCAAATGAGTTAGTTTGAGCCCTTGCAGAGTTGATTGCGATGGATTGTGTATTAAAGGGTAGCTAGCTGCTGCCGATAAATTCAGTAAAACTGCCTATTTTGAAATTAATTAAGCCGTAAATTCAGTGATGCTTTCAATGGGAGAACCGATTCATTCCGAGCCGTGGTTTCAACGGCAGGGTATATTTTGAAGTTTAATAAAATGGTAATTCAGATATAGAAGCTTAAAGTTAGGTAGAATTAATTCAAACATCAAGTTTAATGAATAACCAATGAGGTTCAAACTAATAGAGATATATATCGTTTGTTACATATGTATCAGCGTATTAGTTTAAAAACAGCGCCGTAAGTTTTTAACATGAAATGAGAATTAAGGATGCCAGCAAAGGCTTATAAAATAAATATTATACATATATATATCTATTTTCAAAATTAGTTTTGGTAAAATTCATTTTTTATGATAAAATGTAAGTGTTTTGAACCAAATTTGACCAAATTGGAAAATGTTCGCACATCCACTCCATCTATGTGACAGATACAAGAAACAATTAATACTACTTGATTTTCAAAAAGACATTCGTTTGGTAACACTTAAATCAATTGTTTTGTAATTTGCCTTTGTTTTTGCACAATTTGCAACATTTTATGGTAAATTGTAGTTTGGCACATTCCATTATCTTTCCAATCTATTAAAAACCATGAATGTATACAAGCTCAGTCAGATATTGTTCGTCAAAGTATGAACCTATAAGGCAACACGCTAGTTCGGCAGTTTTCGTCACAATAGATTTTAAAAGTGATCTTTATTTTCTTGATAAAATAAGTTGGCTTGCTACGAATACCAACTAATTGTTTGGCTTGCAATATAAATTTTTAACCGATTATTAAATATTTGAGGCTCGTTCAAATTTTTAAAACTTTAAAAACTTGTCATATCATTTTACAACTGATCACAAAATTTAATGTTGAGCTTGGTTATGACCCGTAAAATCTTTTTTTGTGGCGAATCAACATTTTAAAATGTTTTAAAAACTGAAATGTTTTAACTTATGATAATATATTTCAAAGTGATTTTAATTTGTACAGTGGTTATATTTGAACATCACTTTTAAAAATGTGGCAATTTAAAATTTTTCATATCACTGGCTCATGTGGTTTGATTCTCTTAAGGCGTCTAAGTTCTTGCATTAGGTCAAGAAGTTTTATTTCTTCACTATTGATATGATTGAATAATTTTCTTTCATGATTGTTGGCAAATTCCTTAATCGTAACGGTAAACATTTGTTATTGTACGAAGAAATTTGTTTTCACAACGTTGAATAATTAGACAATTTGGTGGTTTAGTATAGCCCACATTTGGATACCATACCTCCAAATTGGTTTAATTAACGATTTGTAGATAAGGCGTTTACAGTATAGGCTAAGCTTAAAATATTTCTCTGTCAGCCAGTACATTTCATGTTGCTTTATTTTAATTTCTTCAGTTTTTTTGTCTAACGTGATGTTTCCAGTTCAATATTGAATTTCGATCCGGGATATTTCAGCTTGACGAATTTGTACCCCATTAAAAAATGTACGATTCGCTTGATGCTAATACTACAGTATCATCAGCAAAGGTTCCGATGAAGGTTGTTTTCGGTGTCGGTATATCAGAAGTGTAGAGAAGATATAGAAGGCCCTAATATGCTAGCCCCGTACTAGGGTATTCCTGCTCTGGTTGAGTAAAAGTTAGAGTATGTACCTTCTTGTGATACTCTAAATTTCCGTTTAGAGAGATATGATTCGAGCAGTTGACTGTAATTTTTGGCACTATTTTACTTATCGTCTAGATGATACAAGCATGCCACACCCTGTTGAAAACCTGTGAAACGTGTAGAAATGTGGCAGGTCAATATTTCTTCTCTTCAAACGCTTGTTCTTTTTTTGCAGTCACGTGATGAACTTGATCAATGGTGGAGTATTTGTTCCTGAGTCCAAACTGGAAATCAGGTAAAATAATCATTTGTTTTAGTCGTTTCAATAATAACATGGGGTCACACAACTAATATTTAATGGAGATCTAAAGATTGGTTTGAGGTCGATCCTAGATTGAATATCGTAGTAAAGAAATACTGATGCCAAATGTTGTGCATACAGTTCAGCTTTTCTTATCATTACGACGCACCCATGCTCATTGTGTGTCCATTTGTTCCTTATGGGTGGCACTTGGATTGTTAGTCTTTTATATTTTTTAGTATAACTTTCGATATAGAATAGTTTTTGTCTGCTCCAGGACCCAGATCTTTCAGATAATTTTCAGTACAAGTCTCTTTCTGCTCGTTAATTAATCGGTTAACTTTATTACTTACTCGGTTAAATTCTATTTTATCGATTCTGGTTCTATGCCATATGCATCTTTTCCTACGCCTTTCTTTCATCAGTTCACGAAACTCCAGTGAGTAATTGATCTATTGTACATCTTTCTCCCTTAATACGGATGTGGCTTCTTTGACTGCTTCCCGCATAGAGTTAATCAAATATCCAGCTTGTATTTCGTGTCATTGTTTAGTTTTGAGACAAACTTCTAACTCAATTAGGTTGTCCAAATTCTCTCTAAATAATTTCCAATCCATAAATTTGTTAGTAAGATTAAGTTTCATTTTTTTTTGTTTTTGAACCCTGCAATCTTTTCTGGGGCCGAAGCTCTCCCACCTCTTTCGCGATTATTTTTTTACGTCCTACCTTCCACCGTCACCAGCCAAGTTGAGGACGCACGAATACAGGTTCGATTTTAAATCCATCTGCACATTGCATTGCTCCAGTCAGCTTGTACTGACATGGAAGATGGTTCGGCCCATGGATTCTGCACTCCAACAGGATTTTAAAAATAAAAAAAAATTCAAAATTATGTGAACTTATTTTTCAAGCAGTCTCAACTTTTTTAATGTCTTTGGATATAGTTTTCTGATAACAGTTACAATTTCTAGATCATTTGTTAACTTTTTTAAACGATCTAAAACTAGGAATTTTAGATTTTTATCTAAAAGTTAACCAATTTAAATAATAAAATCTTTTTGTCAGTTAATTTTAGTTCCAATTTCTAAAATTGATCCTATTTTAATATTTAAAATTTCCCCCTATTTGTGGCGATGTGTTTTTTGCAATATTTGGAATGGAATTCGTTGACTGTTTTTTGGACATTTTTACTACCAAGATCGTCATGTGCGGTATTATTTCGGATATCCCATATCGAGTTCATTGAAATATAGATTTTTTGAAGAACTGGTGGATCCCTATAACTTAATACCATATATGTCTATATGTGCTTGATTAACGTTTTGCACAGAGGAACTTTATTATCGAGATGGCAGTAACGTCAGCAAAAGATAATATTATAAATTTGTCGGAAACCGGTAAATCGGTAATACACTAAAAATATAAATCTAAGCCCAAAACGTTGCTTTGTAAGACAACTGTGCTAACATCCTTTAAGAAAGTAGGTATACATCATTTTGCTGCTTGTGCAATATCTCGGAAGATACCGTAACAATTTTCTTTTGCTACAAAGCTAAGTTTGAAGGCATTCACAATGTCGAGGACATATACGCTCCCATTTTGGTTTCCGTACCCAAATTAATGGTCTGGTATAATTTGTCTTTCTTTTAATACTAGTTTTTTTTTTTTGATAGTAACCCTTATTGGACGAAAATAAAAACTTATATTTTATTTTTCTCAGGTGTTGTGAATAGAGATGTATATCAGTAGGTAGGATGACCGGCTTTAGGGATTATTGCTGTATAGCTTCAAAAAGTTATTTGCCATTCGGTGAGATCAGCTTTGGGACTGAGAGATCAATGGGCATGTTTGGAGAAGTTTTCAACTCCAGCAAGATAATAATTGCCCAGTTGTTCAAAGTCATGTTTAGATGGCAATATACTGCAGGTATTATACTGCCGATTGAGTTCCGAAACTTTTTTTAACCATAAAATATGAAACTGTTGATAGTTTTACTTAAGGTTTTCAGAAGATACAAAAACTTCCGAAAATTCCAAATAATTGTATGGATCAAATATTTCAATTGGTGACTTTACCAATAATACACCGAACATAGGTTCCCAATTAAAAATGCAAATATATACATTCTGACAACCTAATCATTATACAATAAGATAATACGAAACCAATCCATTAATTTACATAAGAATTATGTAAATTTGAAGAACGACAAAAAAGAAATCAAATTAAAATGTCTTAAATTTGCAGCAGCAGCATAAATACAAAACATTATTTTCATTTATGTTTATTATTCATTGGAAATTATTATTATGAATATTTTTTTAATAATGGAAAAAGCATAACATAAATTTTACTGATTCCTATTGACTAAATATCGGGATACGATTTCGATATAAAGGTAGAAATCCTTATTTCGTTTATTCAAATTATTTTATTATTGAAAAATTATTTTTCCAATTTTTTTTTTTGATTGAAAAGAAATCCCGATACACGGTGAGAAATTGTGACATGACTACAAGTCAATAATATTTATACATATATATTGAGGGGTGAAATTTATGAATATCCCCCTTGCCCATATACTATATATACTCTATCATTTTGACAAATATTATTTATGGTATATGCACGGAGTAATGAAAAATCACACACAAAAAAAAATTTCACACAGTGGGTGATATTGACCGCCAATTGAAAATTTTACATTTGTACAATACAACTAAAGTAGGTTTATATATCGTGACATGTTTGTTGCTTTATATATATACACACACTCACAATATATATGTACAGAATCGATAGGATACCCCAGACTAATTTTTTTTTTGTGTTCTATGATCATTCCAAGGGTGTCAATTTTTATTTGATGTTTTGCTGTTTTGTGTCAATTTAACATTATATATAAAATTGATAAACTTTTCAATTTTAAAATGTAAAGTTATGTCACCTACCGAAAAATAAAAAAAATTATTGATATAAAAACTGTCATATGCACTGTGTTTATGGGGAGTTTAGGTTTTGTTTGAATTGTTACATTCGAAATAGAATGGTAAATGTGGTGAAATCTCTTTGTTATTTTTTATTTTATTTTTTATTTTGAACTCTTCTTTAAGGATTGACTTCAAGATCCATGCAGGGTTAATATTAAATTTTTACCAAGACTAGCGAACGGATTCTCATCAAAGTTTTGTTTTTGTGATTCCAGTTGGTGGTCAAAGCTTTTTAATTTAATAATAGATATAGATATAGCCAAACACGATTGCTTAAGTGGTAAAATAATCATTTTGGTCCCAAAAGAAGCAAGGAATTGTATAAGGTTACCCAATAAGAAGTTTAATTTTGAATAATCTGCTATTTGGGCAGCTATTAATTTTTAAGCTGTCATCTTTTGACATTTGACAAGCAAAAACTACGCCATTAAAAAAAATGGTATGATACACGCTTCAACGATGCATTGAAATTTTAAAAATGCTCTACAAAAAAGGTGAAAATTTTACAGTCACAGTTCGCAAAACTAAATCAATTTTTGGCCGTGGTAAAGCACATTCTCGGCCAGCAATAGTGAAACTGGTGGAAAATTTTGAGCTTTTGGGACAAGTTAGTGATGTGAGAAATCGAAACCATGTGCGTTGCTCAGGAACAACTGAGAATATTGCTGCTGTAGCCCGTAGTGTTGACGAAAACCCAGGTTTGTCGATTCCTCGTCGATCTTTGGAATTAGACATTCCACAAACAACATTCCACCGTATTTTGCATAAAGACTTAGGTCTTAAGGCTTTTAAAGTTCAGTTAATACAAGAACTCAAGCCGGTCGGTCACCATAAACGTTGTATCTTCGCTGATTGGCTCCTTCAAATGCATCAAAATAATCCGAATTTACATCAAAAAATCATCTTCAGTGATGAAGCCCATTTTCACGTCGGAGGCTACGTTAATAAGCAGAATTGTCACATTTGGGGCTCACAAAATCCAAGAAACATTCAAAATTTTGCAAGAAAAGTTCCTGACCGTGAGTGATATTTCTCGAAGAGGTGATCACAATTGGCTACCGAGATCTTGCGATTTAACACCGTTAGACTTTTTTCTTTGGAGCCACGTGAAAGATAAAGTCTATGCCAATGCTCCACAATCGATTCAACACCTAAAAGATGGAGTTCGTGAAGTTATCGAGGAAATACAGCTGCAAATGTGCAAATTGGCCATGAAAAAATTCATGAAAAGGATATTGTTCTGCAAGCGTAGCCGTGGTGGCCATTTGGCTGATATCGTTTTCAAATGTTAATGGCATGCCTTTCTCTTTACAATGAAATAAACATTCATTGATTTCTCTTAAAAAATCGTTTTTTTAATACCAAAATAAAACCTCTTATTGGAAAACCCGTTACAAGTTGATCAAGTAGATTAAAGCTTATCTTATTGATATTTAAATTGATTAAACTATTCGTCTCATTGACTAAATTATTCTGATCAGTCGCGAGATCATCATAGTAAATTTTAGAATAGATCATATCAGTGAGACACATGTCACTACTCTAAAACATATATCGACTGTAAAATGGAATTGTGGGATCTATTGTTCCCTACTATTGGCTGTAGTACAGTTTTAATAAAATATTACATGCTGCTGTCGTCCAGGTTTGGTTTTTTGTAAACCTTCTTGTTATTGAGGTGTTGTTTGTCATGATATTTTTTGCAAGATTTTTGATTTCATCTGCAATAAGCTCCATGTTTAAGGCTCTATTAATGTTGTAATTAATTTTTACCGGTTCATATACTGGTTTTTGTGTTTATATAACAGAAGTTAATTATGAATTAAGAGCTCAGAGTATGGCCTTAGAAGCCAGTGCATTTTATGTTCAATTCTTCAATTCAATTCACCCTTTTTTGTATAATGTCTGTCCACCTTATTTTGGCAGTCAAAGTTATACATATATGTATTATTTAGCCATATATGCTTATGACATTTTTCATATGGCCATATTGCATATGGCTCAATTTCAAGATTAGTAAAGTTTACACATGTTCATATAGTTCCGTTTAGTTTAATACGCTAGTTTTTGTCCATAGTTGCATATTTTGTTGGTAAAGTCTTTTATGTTTTGGCCTTGTATACCTTATTAAATGCTTGTGTCACATCTCTAGGAATATCCTGGAGCATATTTGTTTAATTTTAAGTAATTTTTCGATTACCTTCGTAATTCTATGAACTTTTTCTATAGTCGAGTGTTTTCCCTAATTGATTCGGAGGAATAAGGTTTCTTTCATATTATGGTGCAGAGAGATTTGAATTACCGATAAACTGAAAAACTAAACTATGATGACGATGCCTTAATCGTTCCTTATCGTTCCTCTAAAAACAATTTTTGGACTTCTTATTACGAATTGTCAAACGTTCCAGTCGGCCCAACGAATGGTTTTTCATATAATTCTACAATGGTAAATCACTTTTTTCTGAATGGCAAATTACACTCTTACAGTAAACTGCAAGTTGGCAAAAAGATAAAAATAAATCCGTCAGTATCATCGAAAAAATACTAAAAGTGCACTAGTGGTCCTGCTACTGGTCGCTACAGTAAAATTAGCTCACAAGTCTTTTATTAATAGCCTCGTACCACTACCCATATAATATTTAAACGGGCAATTGGACCACCATTTTTAACATCATATGCCTATGATGAAATGCTTACCGGTTCAGATGGCTTAGTTTTTATCGCGTTAATTAAATGCAACCAAAAATTATATAAACGACCAATAACCAAGTTTTGCAAAGCTATCAAATAAAAAAGACAACCTTTGGTATACATAAAAGCAACACTACTACTATAACTTTAAACAACAAACGCCCAATAATATACACTAGCCATAGAGAAAGGTTAAACAGAGAACCGATAATCCACCATAACAAGTAACTATTCGCCATCCCGCCAGATTTTTAATATGAACAGTCATTTCCTTGAATAATAATGCTATCTTCTCTAAGATCTTCTTCATGTGTGAGTTTTTAATGATTTCCCTCCTCCCAACCATATTTTAACAAAATGAGATACATCATGCGGTATAACATACCATAGGAGGTACCATTCTTTTGTGAAATACCTGCAATTTCTGCTTAGATGTTTGAAATCATCCGTTTTGTCGTTTAAATAAACGGTCGGTGCCAACAAAGCTCGTTGCTTTGCATTTCGTATGGCCTTGCAAGGTAGCCTTACATACGAATGTTGTTGACATATTGCATGTGCGCATTGTTGAACTTTTATATGAATGGCAATAAATCTACACTTTCATGAGAAAATGCTTGTTCATTCCATAAATGCGGTGCTTGAGATGTTATTACACTTGCTGATAATCCTCGTGTCGCATGAACATCTGAGTTTTTATTTTGTCTTCACGATATATACGTTGCAGGTTCTAGTGGTCTTTATCAACCCAAATTTGGTTTGAACATCTTTATATCATTTGTAATTAGTAAAAATGTATGCTTTTATCATCTCAAAAGGTCAAAATAAGCTTGGCTATCAGTCAGATTAGTGTTTTTTTTTTTTTTTTTTTAAATAAACAAATCCATTTATTTAACATTTTTGTACAATGAATGACTTATAAACTAAAAATTTTTTGTTTTGGATGATGGACTTGTCAGGAAGCCCATCCATAAAATATAATAGGAAATAAATAAGACCACTGTCCCTAAAACTGGGCACTCAGGTTCATCAACTAATTAAACATAGATTGTTTTGTATACAGTTTTCTAAAAGAAAAAATTTAAATTTACAAAAATATATATGTATAAATTTTACGTTAATAAAAGTTTATATAAAATTAATGTTGAATATTAATTGATGCAAATAAAATGTTATAAAAATTGTATCAATTTCATGTCAATTGTATGACTTAATGACTAAATAATAAAACATTCATACATAAAATGCACCCGAACACATTCACACACCATACATACTATATAAGAAAAAAAGGAACAATAACAAGTTCCGTTCCAAGAAAAATTAAACATTTAAAATTGTTATAACATAGTATTTAAACAATGAGAAAGGAGCAAAAGATAAAATTAAACTAGATATATATATTCTACATATATACATACATATGCACATATACATACACATATACATACACATATATATATATATATATATATATATATATATATATATATATATATATATATATATATATATATATATATATATATATATATATATATATATATATATATATATATATATATATATATATATATATATATATACATATACACACATATACGCATATATACACACATACATACATATATACAAATACATACATACATACACATACACACATATACACATACATATATATATATACATCAAATTTTTAATGTTGCAAATTATCAGATGTTGATCATTATCAGACTGGTGTTGATGCTGCTGCTGCTGTTGAATTCCTGTCGAGTAGCCACCAATATTTTTTGCATCTTTTGTCGTATTCATTTAGATTGCTCGTGAATATTGTTGTGTTGAATCTTATGTGTTCGTCAGGATTTTCGAATTTTTCACTATCGAACCATTTTTCATTTGGTCGCCTTTGTATATGGTAGATGAGCGGGATAGCATCTCTATTTTGTAAATAGCCCCTTTGGTCCAAATAAACGAATAAATTCGGTCCTGGAACCATCCCTTTGGTCGCGTATACGTTTGTCAGTAACGAGTCCAAATAATAAGGTCCGTAAACTAATGAATTATCGTAATTTAGAGTTGCTCGTCTAATGTGGTTTCTAGTTAAATTTAATATGTGTACATCGATTCGGTCCGCATCAAAATTTTCGTACTGTATTCGGTTCGAAATGTAATGTGTGAAGTTTGTTTGAGCTTTTCGGTAAATTCCGTTGCAGTGCCGTAAACATTTTCTTTCGAATATTCTGTAACGTTCGATGTATCTTGGAGCTTGATTATACCAAACTTTTTGTTTATCAATGTTTTTACTATAAAATAAACGCTTTGCCCCCATAAAAGCTCGCCTTGCTTTCTTTAATTGTATCGATGTGTGGTTACCCATGTAGCACAGGTTATCAATGTTGACGCCCAGATATTTAATTGATTCTTTTAATTCGATTGATTCATTATTAATTTTGAGAGTGAGTTTACGCCAATTCCTCTTCAAGTCTCGTTGAGCATTTTTTAATGGTTGCCTAAATAGTATCGATTCACATTTTGACGTATTGATTTCGATGTGCCAAAGTTTTAAATAATTTTGAATAAAATTTAGTGCCGATTGGAGGTTTTTTTGGATGTTGCCAACAAGATAATCTGTACTGTAAATAATCATATCATCTGCGTATGCACAAGTTTGAATATTTTTGGAATTTAGTTTATCGTGACATATTAAATCGGCCATGTATAAGTTAAATAGAAGCGGTGCCGTTATCGACCCTTGTTGTACCCCATTATTAATTTTGAATTTTGACGTAGATTTATTTTTTTCCAGTGGTTATGATGAAATTTCGATTATACAGTAGTTCATATAAAATTTTGATCAGATCGGTCGAGAATTTCATTTTAATTAATTTTGCTAGGAGCCCGTCTAGCCAAATGGATTCGAAAGCTTTTTTTATATCAATCATTACTGCTGTTGATGGCAAACATCCGATACTAGTTTTGTGATGGCGTGTATGGTGCTATCACCGTATCGAAATCCAAATTGATTGTCCGGCATTAGTTTATGTTTTAAGACGTGCTCGTTTAATTTTTCGTAAATGATGATTTCATAAATCTTGCCTTAATTGGAGAGTAAGCTGATGGGCCGATAGTTTTCAGGATCTGTTGAAGCTTTTGATTTTTTTAGGATAGGGAACACGCGAGCTAATTTCCAACATTCCGGGAATGATTTAATATTTAGTAGGTTATTGAAAATTGTGCAAATTTCAACGATTATCGAATTGGGAAGATGTTTTAAAATGATGTTTGGTAGTAGGTCTGGACCGAAAGATTTTTTATTATTGACTAATTTTAATATCAGATTTAAATGTTCGACCGAAACAAAATAATTTGGGTCATCTCGTGGTTATTTTGGAGCGTTAGCTCGATTTGTTGCCGAGAATTGTGATTTGGTGCGATGAGCCCTTTTATCGATTTTATGATTTTCGATGATGGGTCCGATTTGATTAATAATTTCTTGTTCATGTTCTTGATTGCATAAATTTGGATTTCTCCTGGTGTGCTCCTCAATATGATGGCCGATAATATTTAAATTTGTTGTTTCATTGCAAATTTGGAATTTATTTTCGTCACTTTTCATAATTTGGCTCCAATCAATGTGGAAATGATTATAAAAGTTGATGTCTGATTCATCGATCTCCAAACGTTTAATATTTATACTATTTGTATCTTTGAAATTGGTTAGCTTTTTAATTTCAGACCACATTTTTGCGCTTGGCCGGATTCCCCTCATCACGTTCGTCCAATATTTTTCGATTTGGATCTTAACGTTTCGCTCAATCAATTGAACCGTTCGTTTAATTTCGTTTTTCCAATCCTTAATTTTGTTGTTTATAATGATGTTGCCGCCGCCAGATGTATAATTTTGATTATGCCCGTTCGAGACTAAATTTCGTTTTAAAGTTTTGATTTTAGTGATCAAAAATGATTTGTGTTTATATAATTTTTCTATTATTGGATTTGTGTAGTAGATCATATTGTTGATGCGTCGTTGTTTCGGCGAATTTTGCTTAATGTTGTCCAAAATAAGTTGTGTAATTTGCGTGATATAATTATTGATTTCGTCATCAGTTAAATTTCGATCGGTGGGTATTAAATTTTCATCATTATTTTTGTTCGAAAGACTTGTAATTGTTTTCCGGTGCGCTTCATCTAAAGATTTCATCCATTTTTTCCAATCGATTCCTGTAAAGTTGTAACGAATTTGTTGTTCGTCGTTGTCGTCATCATTAATTTTGTTTGTCCCTTTTTCAATTTCTCCAACTTCTCGTATTACAATTTCGATGGCTCGGTGGTCGCTGTCAAAGTGTTGTGTCGGGATTTCGTGCTGTGTATTTTGTTGAATTTGGATGCGTGTATCAAGAATGGCCAAATCAATATAGTTGCCGGAACGTATCATGGTGGGTTTATCGCTTTTGTACAATTTTGCCCGATAATCAATTGCATTTTCATTCATCCACCGATTTAGTCGATTACCCCTCGAATTGTTGAGCGAATTTCCCCAATTTACATGTCTTGCATTCAAATCGCCCGCTATGATGTAGAAATGATTTGGGTTATTTAAATTTAGAGTTGTGAAAATTTTGATCCATTCTTCTATGAATTGTTCGTCCGAAATTTGTGAAGGATTGCCCGTACAATATATGGAAATTAGGAAAATTTTGTTAGCCGAAAATTTTATATTTAATTTAATGATGGCAATTTCGAATCCTTCCCGATTACTAATTGCTTGCGGCTCTATAACTTTATATTTCAGTCCTGTTTTAATGAGTATGGCTGTGCCACCTCCTTGTTTCGAATTGAAACGGTCGCGTCGAATAATGTCGTAGTTTTTGAATTCAATTTTGTGTTTTTCATTTAATTTAGTCTCGTTTATTAAAAGGCAGTCCGGATGATGCATATTCAAAAATTTTAATAAATTTAAACGTCGTTGAAAGCGCACAATTGAGTTGACGTTTAACGAGATAATTTTGAATTTTGATAAATTTTGATGTTGTTTGCGAAATGATGAGGTTTTTTGACGATTTATAACTGGGCAATAATGTGTAAAAGTTGTGAGATTTGCTCGCTTTGCTGGTCCATGATTTTGGCCATCTTATCGATTCGTGATGTTAAATTTTGTACTGTCGTATCGTTGATGTGTTGTTGTTGTTGTTGTTGTTGCTGTTGCTGTTGCTGTTGCTGTTGCTGTTGCTGTTGCTGTTGTTGTTGTTGGTGTTGGTGTGTCAATGCTGGTCCTCCTCTCATTATTTCCGCAAATGTACCGTTCTCTTTCGATACTTTGAATGAACTAAATAGTTTCGGTGTTGGTTGGGCCAATTCCTGCTGATTTTTCCTTTCTTCTATCCGTTTCTTGAGGCGTGCCAGCATTGCCTGGTAGATTGGACAACCTTTATACGAGGCCGGATGACCCGTCTTGTCACAATTAATACAGTAAATGTTTTCTTTTGTGACATCTTCGTTTATGATGCATTCGCCCGGCATATGCGCGTTTGCACATTTCACACATCTAAAATCAAGGTTACAGTTGTAAGCGGTATGCCCGTATCTCTGGCAGTTTTTGCATTGCATGATGTCAGCTGTTTTATTTAATGTTTGCCATGCAATTTTTTGATAATTTGAAATTTTGATATTATAAACCAAATTTAGTGGGGTATTCGGACTAAATTGAACGATGTACAATGGTAGTAATTTTTTGTGTTGATCAGCTCTTTTTGATCTCATTTGCATTATTTTAATGATCTGTATGTCGTCGGTCTCAATGTCCGTTTTTAATTCGTTGAGGTCTTCGTTTTCCGTCAGTCCTCGTAGTAATAATGTTTTCGGTTTTAGTTCTTTGGGCGTATACGTGTAAAATTTTGTCTTGACCTCGTCAAAAATCGTTTTTAATGGATTATAGTTTTGCAGTGTGTCCGTTGTTAGTGTATGTTTGTTGGAATTTATTCGTTTCATTTCGAAATTTTCGATATTAATTCCTTTGGCTAAAGCCACCGTGTTTTTGATATCTTGGCCAAAGATATGTAATGGTGGTGGTCGCCTTTGTCTTTTTGGTTTCGCTGATTCTGATGTAGATGGTACGTCTGCTGTTGCTGTTGCTGACACCGATGCGTTATTATTTGTATTATTACTATTACTGTTATTATTGTTTAATTGGAAATTTTTCTTGCTTTGATTATTATTATTATTGTTATTAATTTTATTATTATTATTGTTCGATTTATTAATGATAGTATTGGTATCTGTGTTTTTGTTTCGAATTCTTTTTTTGACTGTTTCAAAGCCTTTATCGTGGTCGTCATTTTGTGATTGATCACCTAACGTTGAGTTTGCCTCATTTTCAAATTCGTCAATCTCTTGAATTAGTGGAGCAAAAGAGTTTTCTGATAAAAAAGATATGTTATTATTATTCTTATTAATATTGCCCGGCGCGATGTTTGATGATATGGTTTTAATAAAATTATTGCTGTGAGCATTGGCCAATTTTGCTCTTTTAGAATTTTTATTTCATTGTTTAGATTGTTGATAGTGTTTTTTAAATTGAAAAACTCACCCGGACTATTTTCGGCGAGTGATGCTCTTTTATTTGGTCGTGAAGTTATTTGCTTCTTTGCAGTTGATGATATTGTTTTTGATGGCGCTGTGAAGATGATTTTAGTATTAAATTTTCATCTAGTTGGTTCGTTTCATCGTTATTTAACACTGGTGATGATGTTTTAAATGGTAACGATTTTTCATCGCATGGTTGAATATATTCAGTCATTGTTAAAGCTTTATTTATATTTTTTTTTAAACTAAGATTGACTAATTTATATGCCGGTACATACCGGCTGCTTGAAATATTTTTTGTTTTTATTTTTTAATATATATTTAAACTATATAATATATGAATATATATTTATATTGTTGCACTATTTATGTTCACCAAAATAGTAGCTTGACGTTAGTCAAACAAGTTGAAAAATAATTTTATTTTATTTAATTTTTTTTTTTGAATCAAGGACTCTTATAAAAATTTTTGACAGATAATTGCACGAAAATAATTGAAAGTTTTTTGAAAAAAAAAAAAAAAAAAATATATTTGAATGTTTAAAGAAAATTCAATCTTTCTCAATGAGAAATTGAGTTACCCCGTGAATAGGGTGTCTTTTTTTTAGGGGACACACACACACTGTACTCTTATGAATGTATATAAGGCACTAACTATATCACTATTAATTTAAATTTGATTAACGGCACGTATATGAGTCTCTTGCACATAAAAATGAGAGCTCCACTATATTTTTTATAATTTTTTTAACACTGAATTGTAGTTCATAGAAATAATTTTTTTTTATTATAATTAACAGAAGTTTAATTTAGATCGCTGTGAAATCGCGATACCGAAATAATTGGGTAGCCCCCTACTAGGGCTCCCATTATATTTTTGAATGAATTTTACCGAAAAAGTTTTTAATTTTAGTTTTAATTTTAATTTAAATTTATTTAATTAATTTTATTACAATTATTAATACTTTAATATTTTTTAATTATTTTATATTAATTTTATTTTATTTCTTCCTTTATTTTTTTGGTCTGTACTTAACGAGAGACAATTGGGTCAGATTAGTGTTTACTAATTGCTATGATCTAGTCGTTGATATTCTTCCAGTCAGGCATGGTTTCGTTTGGCAAATCTTTTATCTGCAAGGAAACTTATTTCAACCTGTATTAATCGTGTCGCCGTTTTCTTCCTGGATTCTTTCATTCATTGTTTCCATTTTAAGAGGGAGATGTACCTTGTATCTTCACTACTCACCATTAATGGTGAATCTTGATCTTAGAAGGTGTTTGAAATCTTGAACATATATATAACTTTACCGTGTGACTGTAGATTTCAGCTTATTTACCATATCCATTGCAGATATTCTTTTTTGCACTGAGTTAACTTACTGCTTTTGTGGAATGAATAAGATCTGAGAACCTGGGTCTAATATTGGTCTAAGCAGTTGATTTTATGAGTGTCACTGATCTGTGGTATACTATTCGCATGAATTAACTTTCTGAATGTGTTACGACAGTCAAGGTTTCGGTCATTTCCAGAAAATATAAGGATTTGAACTCGATAGCGGACGAATGTCAAATGTTTGATTTTAAGGAAATATTTTTACAATAGATCAATTACATCCTTTACAATAGATCAATTACTTTTCATTTAATTATTGCTAATATAATAAGTTTTCTGATGAGTCCTCTTGACGACAGGAGCCAAACATTTCAACTTTTTTTAAAATCAAAAAATCAAGTGTCTAAGGGGTTCACATCATCGAACGAGTTCGTTGCACATGTATAAATCGTACATCAACTCATTTGGGATTTAAAAAATAAAAGACATTATCGTAACATTTTTATCTTAGCTACAAAAAAAAACAATAAAATTGTAAAATTCAATTTAAAATTCTTTAAAATCGCCAAACATTACAAAAATCCTTTTCTCGTTGTTATCTGATCCAATTCACAACTATTGTAAGTAGTTTTCATATATATGTATACCCATAACACCATAAGCTGCAATGTTTATCTTTTGGATATACATTTTTTTTAAATTGAGTTTCGATTTTAAATTTTTTTTTTTTCGTCTATTTACTTAATTTTCCAATTTTCTTGCTATCACAAAAAAACCAAGTACAATAATAACCACAATATAGCACACTGTGTGTGATCATCGATATATGGAGAGTACTATTTACCAAAATAAAAGAACATAAAATTTCCATTTTAAAATTGGTGTTCTCGAAACACAATAAGAAGGTTTTTTCCGATTTTTCTCAATCGGTGTATTGTGTGTGTAGTCGAGCAAGATTCGATTTATTTAAAATAAAAATAATGTTGCAAAAAAAAATTTCAATTCTTATCAATTCTTTTCAACAATACCACACCATCACCATCTATCCATACGTATGTCTTGTATGTATAGAACATATCGAAAAAGTTGACCAGGAAAATAAAAAATTGGAAAATTTTTTTAAATCCAAACATTAAGAGGGTGGTAGTATCGCATGTATCGTATATATTGGAAAAATCAATTTTCGATATTATAAAGATGAACCTATTTGAGATGATGGGAGGTGTTAATCTTTTATACATATACATCTATATGTATATACAGTAAAATAATAGCTTAGCAATTTCATTTCTTCTCCGTTCGTTTTGCGAGCCCGAGAACAATAGAAAGCAAATCGTTAAGATTTTCATACCATATATACACCAATGGTTTGATGTTTAAAACGTGTTTTGTATTTTAAATTGAAGACAATTTAAAAAATAAAAAACGAAAAAAAAATTATAGTCTTTTCGATAAGAAAGATTACGAATTTTAAATTGGATTAAGCGGAAAAAAAAAATGTTCAGACAAAAGCTTCAAACGATTCGAATTTTTCTTCTATTGTCCAAATCTGGATGGAACATTAAATCTTAAGTGTTTTTATTGTATAAACGAAATTGTTAAAAAAAAAGTAAATAACCGAAAAATAAGGATGGGGTTAAGATGGGTGATATATTAGAACGAACATAACCTAAAAAAAATTCTCATCATTTAATCATAAAATGTCAATATTTACATAATTTGATTAATTTTCGTTTAATTTTTAATTATTTTTGGAACAAAGATGTCTTCAGGCCATTATTTATTTTAGAACAACATCCCATTATTTATTTACTGTACGGTTGGTCTACACACACACACAACACACACACATACAAAACAGAAATATACCACAAATGAATTAAATAATAAATTTTTGATAAGATCATATTTTGGTTATGATATCGAAATATTGTAACAATAATAGAATTATTATTATTTATCTTGATTACAGTGTAGAATGTATGGCACACTCCTAGGTTTTGGATGGGAGTAATACATTTAGATAGGGTTGACCTTTTAAATATTGGTATGCAAAAAAGGTTTTTCTTTAAATTTTAGTTTTTCCACCGTTTAGTTGATATTTGGAAATTATATATTGGGAAAGTTTCGGCCATATTCGATTAGCATGACAAAGCGAAGTTATGCTTGATGAGGGCCATTTAATGGCCTATCATAAAAAGGAAGATTGTTCAAAGTGCAAAAATCATTAAAGCTCCTATGTACAGCAATCAAAATATCGTTTCTCTTTAGATTGGAAAGAATCACTTCTCTAGAAATGATACAGTTCTTTCTTTAGGTAATTACATCGAGCTGTCTTTCTCGTTAGCAAACTGTTAATCTAGTTGCATTAGTTCCTCGTTAGTAATTCTCGGTGATGTGAAGAAAACGATTTGTTTTTCCCCAACTCATCGTTTCCCGTAAAATTAGAATTTCTAGCTACGTTAATGCTACGAGTCAGCTTACCGTATTTTATTTTTATTTCGATCTTGAATGGTTCTGATGATTGTTGTAGTCAGACCAAGAGCTTTCGGTATCTTTTGAGTTTTCTCCTCCTTTCAACTCGTTGCAGAATAGTTAATTTTATTTCCAATGTGATGTTTTTTTTTGCTTTTTGGTAATTTTACCATTAGATAGGTTTTTTCAACGAATGAAGATGTATGGTCTAACAATTATAGGCAAGTCATGTAACTCTTCTGGAATGAAGTTGTCTAAAATTAACAAATTTAGATCTTGCGTTAGTTCCAATAATTACAACCAAGAAGTTTTGCTTTGTCCGAATGTCGATTTTGGAAATTGTTTTGAAATGACAGGTGGATAATTTGCATACCATTCGCCTGAGGGTCGTTATCCTGTAAGAATCTAGCGCAGTTTTGCAAGCTCCTGGAAAAATTGCTCTCAAACTGACTGCCTGGATCAGTCGTTATCTCGAGTAGAACTCCAAATTTTTTGATGTACTAGCCCACGAATGTATGTATCATGGTATAGCCGTTCTCATATCCTTTAACGGATTGGCGTTAGGTCAGCGTGTAAAATAAAAAAACCCAATTCTTTTTATTTCTATTTATCCACTATCATACGAATATAATTGTAACCGTCTGATGGGGGTAATGACCTATAACAAGATCGATATAAATGTGTTCGGGTCTGCCAGAAGGTGTTTGGCGTGGCCGTATTCGGATCAAGTTGGGCGGTTAACCTTATACTGTTGGTAAGTGACAAATGTTTTGCGTCCGACAAAACCCGACATTAATGTTCATGTTTGGCCGGCGAGGTCAACGTTCCAATTTTGATTCCATAGCGATAGTCAAAGGTTTGTATTTGTTAGGATGTCAAAGAATCTACCTTCAACGAAATACCAAAATTGCTTTATAGCACATTGAATTACAAGATGATCTTGGTAAAATGTAATAGGATACTATAGTAAGCTTTTCTAATACTTCGCCTATTGCTTTACTCAACTTATCAGTCATAACTCTTATCGGTGTGTTCTCCAGCGGATGAGCAAATGTAACCTGAACAAGAGATGTTTTGTTTTTCACAAAAGCTTCTTTGCAATCAGGAGTACATTCGATGCATGTTCTTTTTGTCGTATACTACCATTAGAACGTAGATCTTTGTATATCGAACGTAAATGTTTGGTTAGATGCCGAATAGAGCGATGGTAATAGAGCGATGATATATATAACCTTGCCCCCGAAACGCTGTAACTACCTAATAGACGTTGGTTCAGAGAAATCAAGGATTGCTACGATTCGATTTGTAGATGGGTTGATGCATTCTTTTGTGATTTCGTGACTGAGGACATTAAGGGATGATGTACACCAAATTCACATTTTGATGGCTTTATCGTTAACCTATAGCTTGATAGTTAACCTATAGCTTCTACATCCCTGGGTGTTATCTTTAGTTCGGTGTCTTTATCGATGAGGCATTTGCTCGTTAAATTCACAACAAATTGTCCATAAAATTTGCACCGCTAATCGATCGGTCTAAAATTGCGACGAGATCTTAAATTCAAACAAGAAAGGGGTGTGGTATAAGTACTTATGGATGTACCACTTGGTGTGTCATTAGCAGCAACCAACAGACTATTCGTATCCCTAAGAGAGTTATAGGGAAATATTTAAAAGGTACAGTCGACACTTCTGCTCCGGTATTGATTAAGAAGCTTAGGTTTGTAGATAGACACGAAACTATTAGGCGACGGTTTGGTTGGATCCCACTTGCCGTTGCAAACATAGTAGGATGACTTATTTTTTCGATTAAAATTTTGAAGGTGGTCATAAAAATATTCTTCTTGTGGCTGATCTGTATTTAGAACCAAATCTACGATGATCTGAGTAACTACAAAACTAGGGCCTAATACGATAACTTTCCTTATTACGAATAAAGTAGCTTGTCAGGCGAGCGTTGTAGACTTTCTAAAGTTATTTCTGTATTAAATGTCTGTGTATTTACGGCATTACTGCATACAAAAAGTGACGATGGATAACTGTGATTGGTACCCCATGTCCATGGTATTAAGCACCTGCTTAAAGTGTTATATCTCAGAAAATGTTTTTAATTTCATGACCTCTTCGCGTAGTTTATTATATTTTTCGCTAATGTCTATCGATGATCTTATCACGTGAGATGTCTACTGGTGGTGCAGAAATCATATAGTGGTGGAACCTAAAGTTGTGGCGTTTATTTCCAAAAACTTGGAAACGGAATGGCTTTTGGTTCGATTTCCTGTGGTTTATTATCAAATGGAGCCATAATTATCAACACTAAAATATTATTATTAATATTTTTCGAAACGGTTATAGTTTCGAAACTGCATGCCTTTATAATGCCAAAAATCACTTGTAATTACCATAGCAGAAACTAAATAAAAATATTGTTGAACAAGGATTAAATTAGCCGACACGCACTTTCACAAGATAGGGGATATATCCTCATTGGAACAGATCAATTTTTTACTGTACTTAAAGATTACCAAACAAACCCACAAGAACGTGTGTTGCAGAATACTATTTTTGATTCGATAGTTTCTGGCAGATCAAATGACATTTGTTCAAATCAGCCTTCATCTTTGAAAACAACCGCTTAAGTGCCCGAGAAACTGATTAATATGACAAAAGCTTAAACAAATTATGGAAGCTTGATATCATCAATGAACAGAATACCATTCTGTCTCCAGAAGAAACTTTTTGTGAAAATCACTTACAGCGAGATCTAGATGGTAATGCAAAATGCTAAAAGAAGAAGCGCGTCGTTATGATCTAGATTCCCATTTGTCAAAATTATTTCATGATTTTCTTATCGAGTTCGAGTACTTGAACCATATGAGTGAAATTTCCCCAGAAGAAGTTCAAGCGTGACCCCCAAAAATGGTTTGGCTGTGGGTCTGATTGTCCATCCCTGCTTATTTGCAGTCATTCTATGATTTCGATAGCATAAATTTGATCTCTCCACGGGTGTCCAAAAAACTTATCGATAAATTGTCATGTCCCTGAAAGATACTGTTTACCAAAATATTGTCTGGGAAATGGATCCTTCCATCATTTTCTTTATTTAATTTGTCATTTTAAATTAAATACGGTGGTATATGGTTTATTTTCCAGCTCAGTAAGTTGCGAGCAGATCAAAAGTGATGATCCCACGGATAGTCCAGATTTATATTTACATCGAATCTAACAGGCTCCATGCATAGCACAAAGACAGCTGTTTGTGGTGGCATGAGTCCCCATAGCTGCATAATACTGGCAAATAATGCAAACTCAATTAATGTCCCATACTTATCGTGGAAATAGAAACAAAGAAGCGTTCACTAAACCAAAGGAAGCTCAATTCACACAAAGAAGGCCACTAAACCAAAGGAATCTCAATTCACACAAACTTCTTACAGCAAACAGCGAAAGTACCACTATGATGACATAGTCGCACTACCAACGAGCGAAGAAGTGAAGAAAGGTCTATAGTTTCCTAAAATCACTAAATCCTTTCTTAGATATTAATGGCATAATGGATGTTGGCGGATGACTGCAGAATATTACTGTCCATACTCCACCCAACACCCAATTATCCTCCACTCCAAGTATCTAATTATACATCTAGAAACAGTGAGGAAATCCATCAGTTGTATCAAATTCAGAGCAAGATTAGCAACGGTTAATACGGGCAACTTACTAAGCACTCGAGTTGAACTAGTTCGCCTCTTCCTGAAAACGGTTGTTGTTTATGCAACTTGTCAAGTGATGCATTTATGGGTGTCCTGCTTGTAGATGTATCTATCTTGCCCAGCTCGCCTAATTTTGGAGGCATCTAAGAAGCGGCTATACACTTTAGCAGAAATCGAGAGTATTATTAATTCCCGTCCCATATGTAGCCTCAACGGACTTCAATGCTGTCACTTGTTTTCAATTTTGACTAGGTCCTCCTACAACCAAAGCTCCGAAATGGACATCACCCGCCTAAATTTGTCACATCTAACCAGATGACAAATCATACAACAGATGAGTCAAGAATTTTGGAAACACTGGTTCCTAGAATATCTTACTTTATAGCAGCATCGTTTTCAATGGAGAGCTAAACAAACTCCCATTCAATTAGATGGTATCGTTTTAATCAAAGAAAACAACTTGCTTGTAACCAATAGCTTCTAGGAAGAGTCATTTATGTTCATCCTGGATCGGATGGAATCGTAAGAGTGGTAACTGAAAAAATGTAGTGTGCTAAATTTAAAAGACCAATGCACAAGCTATGCGTTCTCTTGGTCGCCCACAAGGACTCTGAAGATACGATGAATTATTAACACCGTATTCATTGATATATACCATCAAGCTTCCAAACTCATATCTAGACAATATTACCATGTTCTTCGAGATCTTTGTCACTTGTGCCTTTGTAGATTGGCTTAGACCAATCGTTACAGAAAAATCTAAAGCTGGTTGATTGCAAAATTGATAGACCATAATATTGAGTTTTGGTCACGTCTACCATTCATGCAGGGATACCGTTAGTTATGACAGACATTGTATAATCTTAATTTATTCTTAGGAGAGTGATGATTGTTGCAGTCATCAAATCTATAAAGTAAGCTTTTTTTACAACTTTTTTTGATATGAGAGAAAGTTGATAGTTTACTTTCTATAATCACCCCTAGCACTCACTTGCATTTAACTGTACTAGTTCCGGTAGAAAATAACAATTTCAGGGTTACAAAAGTTAACCTTGATTTTCCATTTCTTCAAAAAATTCCGACTACTGGTTTATGTATTTGGACAACCTTTCACCAGAATTCCGTGGGCTAATTTAAGAATTAAATATAGCCGTGTTATCATTTTGGTTTTTTTGTTGTCGGGTTTTGAGGTATCATGGCCGTAGAATGAGAACAGGATTGGGCCCAGGATTTAATTTTGGTCAACTACTGCTGCTATTTATTTGATACTAGAGCAGTGTTTGTTTAGTGATAGGGAGAGTTTCCTATTTAACAGGTATAAGTTGATTAGTTTAATAAGGTAGTAAGTAATATTACATTTAATTAATTTATAGACTATGCTTTTATGTTAGACCGTGTCAAGCGTCTATATCAGAAAGGCATGCGATTGTTGAACGATCAAATGTTTAGCATTTTTAATAGAGTTTTCCAGTTTCAGCACTTCTTTATCAGCAGAGTGTTCTCAACGAAATCCAAATAGTTCTTCTGGAATGTAGGGTTCTAATAAAGACTGGAGATTGGAGATTGGGCGAGTATGTTCTATACTATTAGAGAGCTTTTCTGGTTTAGGAATAGGGATAACTTTGCAGATTTTCCAACATTCTGGAAAGTAGCTTGTCTTTAAGAAACCGAAATATTGGTAAATTAGGACTTAGCTTTGTCTGGAAGATTTCTAAGTACTAAGCTGGATATGTCATCATTATCCAGAGCTTTTGTTTTATTGAGATACTGAAGAATATGGGTAAATTTCTAACTTATCTCAATTAAGGTTGGATTATGAGGAGAAGAGTTAAGAAAAATTAACTAACTGTGAAAGAACGGTCTTTTAGAGAATTGTCTTGTATGTGAACTTTTTCATTGTATAAGACGCAATTTTATTTGCAACTATTTTAGGATCTATCATTGGACTGGGATTTTAGCCATTTATGAAATAACCTTTTGTATTTTACCTCTAAAGTTCCGAATTTCATTGAAAGTTTCCGGAAAAATATCGGTAATTTTAAGTATTCTGCTTGTGAGTTCGGCGTTTATCAATTCGTTCAACCAACAGGAAATCACATTGGAACAGAAATTAACGTCAGATTTCAAGCTATATATCCAGGGTATCAACTCTGAATGAGCGGTATAGTTTTCTTGATGGCATATTTGGTTGCGTTAGTTAGCTTGGTTGCTTTTTCCTTAATTTAAGTAGCGGTAGAAAATTTAGAAGCTATACGGGGAGGTTTCGATCGACAAAAAATCTAAATTTCGTCTAGTCACCTTGGGTAATACTTTGGATTATTATCCTTGGGTCTTGAAAGGGATTGTGAATACAATAGATAAATTATTTGAACAAAGTTCGTGCAAGACTCGCGGTGATATAGAGATAATTTTAGATAGCACCAAAACAAGAACCGAGTTTTTTCCTGAGAATGTTGAGCATTTAATTGGGCATTATAATTATTGCACAAATTAAGAAGTTCATGACCATTCTGGTTATTAGTTGGGTAACCCCACATAGTGTGGCAAGATAATTTGGTTACTTATAATTTGGTAAAACGTAACGTATAACAAATTGTTGTTTCACTTTCGGCTGTTAGAAATTTTTGGCCAGGAAGTGAAGAATGCCATTCTAGATTAAAATGGCAGTATCTCCAGATTTGGCATTTACTGCATCTAGCTTGAACGTTGTATACCCAGCGAAATGAAATAAACCATTATGAAAATTTGGTAGGACCTTGTTTAGACGGAGAAATATTAGATAAAAATCTTGTTCTCACATGATACTGGCTGTAGTTTGCTTTCTTTGCCGCCGTTTACATATATTCTGCCGGTTCTCAGTGCAGTGTTCCTATAATTTCCTCACTCATGAGTTTGCTTGCATTTTATGCAGTGGAAACTCCTACCGCAATTTATCGATGTTTGGTCGAATCTTTGGCAATTTCGGCATTTCGTCACTTGGAGCATATGTATTCTCGTAGGAATTTTGCAAAATTGTTGTTTTAATTATGGTTTTAACTCGAATTATGATTTAAAGTGTCAAATCTTTCTTTTTTTTTACAAAATCATATGCAGAAGATACTTACACGCACTCACATATGCCCATAAAAAATAATTGTCCTATAACTAATCACTCAGTTAACTCAACATTCCAATAATACAACATCAACCCAACATTTCAAACACAAAATAATAATACTGTATACAAATCCCACATTTTTCCACCCCTTTTTCCATCTTCATTTATGTATATAATACAGATTTTTTTATGATTCAATTTTGAACCAAAAAAAGATCAACAACACAAATTAATATTTCATAGCATTAACTTTAACTCGGGATGATAAGCCCACAAGAAAAATTTCATTTTTTTTCTGTATATTATGATGTTTATGCTTGTATGTTATGTATGTGGGTATAAAAAAATGTTGTTGTTGTTATTTGTGTTAGGAAAAATATGTTTTTCCTGTAAACTAAACGGAAAATGTAAATAAAACGAAAATGTGTATGCCTGCGCGTCTCATATACATGTATTGTTAGTTTGATTGTTTAATTTGATTGTTTGATTTTGTTCGGGGCTATAAAAATAAAAATACCAACCGATTGATTAACTTTAGGCAAAAAAAAAAATGTATCATTTACTAATCGTACCACATTAACCCCTCGTAAAATGATGCATAAATTTATATTTTTTCCCGAATTTAATTAAATTACGAGCAACAATTTTGGGTGCACCACCACCAAAGATAAATAACATAATTTCGATTTTCGTCGATATATTTGCATTATGCAAAAAAAAAAAAAAAATTCACTCGGATATATTTAGCACACACACACAATATAAGCGTAAATCACAACAGCGGGATTATTTTTTTATGCATATATTGTGTCTAACATACGGCAGCACAGTAGCTAAATTCTTTTTATATAATACAACAGTCAGAATTTTTTTGTCATTTAGAGTCTATTAAAAATATAAAATGTCGTGTCTATTCTTTTGTCAACAATAAAAGGTAAAATTTATGAATTTATAATTATTTTGTGCTGAATTGTGTTAGTACATTCTAAAATATAAACGTTTTTTTGTACCCCTTCTGTATCTATATAATAATATACGGTAACACAATGGGAAGTCGACCAATTTTTATTTTAATTACCAGCTTGAGTATATACATATAATTTTATAAAAAAATATACTCGAAAATAAAAATTTTCCAAAATATTTCCAAACCTGGAAAAAACTTCTAGAATTTTATTTAAATTAATATTCTGGAGGGTACACCGAAATCGGTAACATTAAATTTAACCTGGACCAAAAGTTACATTGTATACACAAAAATGTCGTGTTTTAATATGGATGCAATATTTTACTTAAAACAAAACAAAAGAGAAAAAATAAATTTCGCCAAGTATTGTTCCTATATAGAGCAGAGAAACAAAATATTATTTGTCTTCAAAAGTTTAAATCAAAATAAGAAGATTGTTCTGAATCAAATAAATAATAAAACAAGCCCAACATTAAAATAAAAATAAAAAATTTAAACGTGTACGAATGAAAACATTTTTTTTTATGTTGTTGTTGTTTTAAAATAATAATTAGAAGTATTCACCATCTTAAAATGGAAACGAACTATGTAATGTTGATGAAAAGATTTTTTTTATTGTATGTTTATTTGATTTAGCGTCATCTCGGGAATTAATTTATTTATGTACTTAAATGTTCGGATGTTTTATACAACATAATTATATTTTATGATGTGAAATATGATGATGCTTTATAAAGCATAATATTGTATTGTGCGCGCGATGCATATGAATCCATATATGTACCAAACTAAATATTTACGCCTCACGTGTAATTTTTAGTGTTTACAATGTTCACGGTCTAATTGCATAATTGAGTTTGAAAACAAAAATATATGTATATGTAAATGACGACTTTGGAAAATTTTCGAAAGGGTGGAAAATTGTGGTTTCCAAGATTTTGATTTATATGCTTACATAATTAGTTTTGTTTGGTGGTTTCATTGGAAGTTTCAGGAAGCTCCAGGAAGTTGGAAAAATAAGTATCAGTAAAAAGTGTTGATTAATGGCTAACTGAAATCTTCTTTGGTATTCATCTACAATTTTCTTTACTAGAGGTGTGATTATCTACAATATTGTGCAAGATATTTACCTTATGAATTAATTAACCGTAAAACAAGGAGCTCTCACTGCTCTGATCTTATCAGCGCTTTATAGATGACAAGTTTTACATTGCGCGATATATGGGGAGACTTGAAGACTTCAATATTGGTGTAAAATACTCGGTAGCCTGTTTTGTCGGTTTTCATGTCTACGAAAACGTAATTTTGCTCGGTGATCTTAATGATCATAGATATTTGAACTTATTCACCCTCTCATGTTGTGTTTCTCAAATTGAAGACCAATTTGATGTGCTGATATTTCCAAGGAGGACTTATTTCAATGAGATGATGTTGCGACTCAGAATGCAAATGTCTTCAGTGTATGCCAATAGTTGAGTTGATTTGCCGCACTCCAGAACAAAAGTTTTAATGAATGAGTCAAAGTGTAAGGTGCTAATGGAAAGTATAATTTCAGATGCCTTCAAGATAACAATCTCAAAGGCATCTGAAATGATACCTTCCATTAGCACCTTACATTTTGACTCATTCATTAAAACTTTTCACTTATATACCAATTTTGACGGGGTGTCCAGATAAAATAACTCATTCCATAACGCGTTCCTCTTATTGCTGTCGAACGCTTACCGGAATTCTACGAATAGACTATGTATAGGGATGTCTTTTCGTACCACTTCTCTAAGACCATCCTCAAAATGAAAGTTTGATCAGTCGTTGATCTGTTTGGAAGTAAACCACATTGGTATAATCACCCAAGATCCTCTCGCTGTGTGTTGATAACTTTGAGCGACTATACGTTCAACAAAGCTATATCGCGGTAGTTGTTGCAGTTGAACTGATCTCCTTTTTTATGTAGTGGACAGATAAAAGCCGTCTTCTATTCTTGAGGGATGTTTTCGTTTGATCAGATTGTCACTACGAGCTCAAACAAGCTGTGGAATATATAATCGCCACCATATTTGAGCATTTCGTTGCAGATACCGTCCTCACCGGGCGTTTTGTTTTTTTTTCATCCGCGCTATCACGTTCTGCACTTCATCGTATGTTGGTGGTGGTGGTGGCGTCATCTCGATGGTAATATCAAATTGACGTAAGATAGGTTGTTGTTCAATAGGTGGTGTCTGTCTATTTAGAAGCGAAGAGAAATAATTCCTTTACACTTCTAGGACGGTTTTAGCGTCCATGAGCTATATTTCTCTTACGTATTGATATCTAACCCTAAAGCCTGCATTTTGGAGGTAATGTGCCTGTTGTTTATGCCAAACCCCTTTGTTTGCCTGCCGATACGAGACTTTCTTTGCGGTTATGTAGGCATCATGAGACCTTGTTTTTTGTGATAGATTACGTTGACGTACGCGATCTTTTTCCTGTAAATCCGTTGCTTAATGCTGATATGTTCCAACGAATGATATGCTGAAAACGTTGATTTTATGTGGTTGACAGGCACAATTTTAATTCAGCAACTACCAAGGAGTGGGCTGAATCGATGTTGGCTGCACGTTTGGTTCTAATGTTGAGAAAAATGCCTTTTGGACAAGAGGATGTGGTCGATTTGATTGACCGTGGTTTCGCGTCGTTTGATTTCCATGTGACTTTATGAATGCGTTAATGGGAAGAATGTACTGGCAATCACCAAGTTGTACAGTAATGCTAGCTCAGTAGTGTGTGTCCCGTTATTGTTTGATGTAGTGTGCAAAAAGTTTGGTCCAATGGTGCTACGATATGTGCTACCAGCTCTGCCAATTTGAGCATTGAAGCCGCCTAACACGATTATCTGGTTTCTTGCAATGCCACGAGATTGAACTATGAGGTTGGATGGTTAACCCATTGCCTACCCCCAGTAGAAGGACTACTGCTCTCACACTTTAGCCTACTTTTTTAATGGAGTAGTAGATAGTGGCCACCGTCAAGGGGTAGTGAGAGCACTTGCTTTAGTTGTATGCAGATACGGCACAAGAAGCGAATCTTGTGTTTATCTTGTGTTTAGGTTATTAACCTAACCACCAACTCAATGGAGTATGACTACATGGAGTAAATCGTCAACTCCTAGATAGACCTTCAGTACTCGTCCCTTTGGCCAGGATAATGGAGTTTGATTTTGTTCCTTTCTTCGGTGCCAACTAAAAAATGCAGGGGTAAGCACTTTTACATCATTTGAATCATTGCAAATAGGTTGGGTAAAAGGCCGGGAATTTAGTATGGCCTCAAATTGGCATAATAGAGTGGTGTATCCCTCGCATGCAAGGGCCTAATCACCTAACACTTTTCTTATTTGTGTTTTGACGGATTTAACCACTGCTTCCTTTAATCGCCCAAAACGTGGTGCTGAGGACGGTATTATTTGTCATTTAATAATTTTTTTTTGTATGGAAGGCTCCTTCTTTGGAGATTAGAATATTGTAAAATTGATTGAATATCTTTCGGGTAGTAAAGTGAATCAACGTTGACAGGAAAGCATCAGGTGCAAGATCGCTATCTAATTCTAAGTAAATGACATTTATGGCCTTACAAATACATATACAAGTGTATGACTATGTGTTTTGCTCCTCTTCTCTTCTTAGAACTTATAGCTTCCAGACCAGTGTAATAAACACCAATTTGGCTAAGTTTCCCGTGGCAGATAAGGCAATAATTTTGATTGATTATCGCAGTATCTTCCTCTAAAAATGAAAAATAAGGTGGAATGATTGACAGTATTAAGGGACATTTGCGTTATCGATTTACCCACCAATGCGAAGTAACCCATTACATTCCAGAAAGTGCATCAATTATATGATTTGACCATCTCTAGATAATAGAGATTTGCGTTAAGTTAACTAAATATTCTCACCAAATGAATGACGTTAGACCCAACCGACCAATACTTATTCAGTGGATTGCAAATTATTTATTGCGATATTTACAGTCTTCAATTTTTGGCTTAAATCTGTAAAACAATTTTCGAAGTATTTTGCAATAGCTAGAGAACCTTTCGACTATTGGTTCAATAACGGTTTGCAAATGCTGTTCAATAATATTTTTTGTTTCTCCATCTCAGTCGATAAAGTCTCTTCCCGTTGTTGATTTAACCAAGCATCATGAGACAATAGCAACAAGTAGTTATGGTGATAACATGAAGTACCATTAGCTGGGTTGCTGGCAGTCAGTACGACATTCCAATTCTGGAGTGATAATTGTTCTAAATACGGCTGACTCTATTACCAACAAAACAGTTCCATTTCTTGTTTCATCTGATAACCACCCCAAAAAACCATAGAATCGGTTTATGCTTATACATCTTTGTCTATGTAAAAAATGGTTTTAATCTTGTCTATCAGTTTAGCTAATAGAACAACCCCGCATATCATGAAAGCAAAGAGCACAGAGCCCGTGATATTATTTATTTAGTTTTTGTTTTCAGCTGAAACATGGGTGTTTCTGATTTAATCTCCCTTCAATCTTTCTCAATTTCCAATTAAGCTTTTTCCACGATTGTGCACGGGAGTGGTTCTCATAAAACACTGGCTATTTGAGCTTCATTTTCTAAATGTGAAACCTGTATTTCTTAAAATTACAATTAGATCGTTATATAATTGTAATGCAGATTCGTCGTATCAAATATTGAATCGCACATTGCAAATCAAATTATCTATAATGGATGGCCCACTGTGGACTCATTACATAATCCTATTGATTATTTACCTGCATGTAAATAACCTAGGGTCACGTGTTTTACATTTGTACGTCAGAAATTTCAACCCTGTCAATATTTCATCGGTAACTTGCATGTCTGGTCGAATTGTTTTAGTTACTGGCTGTTGACACAGTGTTATTTCCAAACATATTTCCACGTGGGGTCCATTCTAATAACAAACGCTTTGGCAAAGTCTGTCTGCTGTTTTAGAATAACTATGCAAGTTTATTGCCGAAAATCTCGTAAATGGTGAAGGCCGAAGTACTATGGGTGGCGTGTTGAAAAATGTTGGCAAGGGAGAACTTTTTTTCCACAAGTTAAGCAAAAATTTTGTCAACTAAAATAGAAACGTTGCGCTGGATTTATCTATGAATTTTATTAAAACAGACTGTCTTTTAGCTGTATCCTTTGCAAGACCTCGAGGTTATCTAATTTATCTCAAGAAAATAGGTATCCTTTTGCAAAGCAGTTAATTTTGTTTCTGTGCAATTTTTTTAGTGGCCTAAACAAAATTAATAACCTTCGAATAGGATCAACTTTGATATTGTTTCTGGTTATGCAATTAAAGGCAGGAATTTTCAGATTCTAAATTGAAGGTGACTAGCAATATATTGAAAACTTGTCCTATGGTTTTTTTCTTGCTAATCAAATTGCAATTTTTGATAACAGCACAACATGAATATTTGCGGAGAACTATTTTGACGAAATCAATATTAATACGTCCTACCTCGTGTTAGGATATAAACCATTATGAAAGTTTTTGAATAAGTGTGGCTGCGTTCAAGCAGCAGATGTAACAATATCTTAATATTGGAGTTAAATCATTTGAACGGCTGCATTTTTTTAGAGTCTGGGTCAATGCCTCTGTTTGGTGTCCTAGGTAAATCCGAAAAATTTGATATTGAATGATACACACGATAATATGCATTCCAGAAATTAATTGGTTTATTTGTTATTCGATCTGTCATTACCTTGGCTTCTACCACCACATTTTAATAAACCTAAACTACTTCTGAAATCGGATAATATGATTTCTTCCTCTTTTAAAGGTAGTCTGATCCCTTTTAATATTCCAAGCAGGTATATGCATTCATTATACAGAAACTTTTCAACATTTATTCGTGGCATGTAAATACCTACACCCACTCCTCTTTCGCTGACACTAGCTCACTCCTAATATTACTCAGGCACTTGAATTCTCTGCTTTCATCAATTGGTTAAAAGCCCCATTCAAACCATTATCATGTACGCTAATCCAAAACAAATTTTAAAGGATATTACTTTCTCAACATATCAATCACATCTTGATTTGATTTACTCACCTTTTTAGTTACATTTAAATTTGGCTTGCAGTTATCGGCCAAAACCTTCAAATGTTTATTACATTCTTTCATTGATATTTTAACCATATTTTTCACATGTTCAATCCTAACATTCCAAATATTAGAACTTGTATTTTCCGCATTCGTACTAAAAGTCATATACTAATCGTCCTTTAACTTAAATCACCATATTGTCTGAAAATTGCATCACATTCCAAGGATTGAGAAATAGAAAGTATTGGTGGAAGACCAACCAGTCTCTCAAAAAATATGACGTCTTTCACAACTGAAGAGTGCGATCGTGGGAATAAATAAATTAAAGTGCTATTAACCAAAAAAGATGGAACAAAAAGATTATGTTTTGATAAATACTTACTACTCCTGACGAAGGGCTTCTGCTTTCATTCCACCCATTATTTGCCAAGTATTTCAGTTCATTGATTGTTATGGTGTTCAGCAAAATACTAAACAGTGGACATTCTAGGTTCTATATGTAACATGTTAAATGGATACATGGTTATTGGTAACCAGGGTGTACATAGCGTTTACATCGTCAATTTATTGTTACATATCAAACATCTATGTGTTTATATTCCTATTAAGTCTCATCGTCGTGGTATTCCTTATGTTTATTTTCAAGCCAACGTCATTAGCTACATCTTATAGATAAACGTCTTGACACGTAGAAAAAAGTACACCAGCCTACCTGCAAAGTTACCAGCATCACGATGCATTCTTTTATAAGGTCGATTAATTTTTTTTAAATGTCCATTTCGCAAAGTGCCTGCTATATGCGTTCAAGCATTTGACATGAAGTGGAGAATTCATTTGTTTGTTCAGTGATGATTTGGCTTAAGGGATAAACTTCATTATTTATTGTATTCTCTTAGATCTTTATTGTTTGAAATAATTGTCAAGCCTTTTTCCCAATTTTGTGTTATTTTGACAAAGTTACAAACTTCTTGACGATGTTAATGAACCTCCATAGTTGTAGATTTGGTTCCAATTGATGACCATAGATACCGAGCAGTTGACGCAATGGTTAAAACTGAGGTAATTGGTATCGAAGGTTCGAATCCCAATGGAAAGAGATGTTACAGGGTTCATCACTTGATTGCGATTGGTTATAATGGTAAACACAATTTTGACCTCCTGTGCAGAATCAATGGGCCAAACCATCATCCTTGCTGGTACAAGATGGCTGGAGCAATACTAGTTAGCCATATACGAAAGAGTTAGAAGTACTACGGCCGCAGACCAGATTTCAAAAATAAAAACTATATAAAAAAATGATGACCATCAAATCAAACTAATTTTGCCATAGTGACCTTTCTTACACACTGGTGTAGTGCTCTCATATTTTGATTTGCTGCATCCTCAGCAGCTTTGAAGATGCCTTCCGTATATATGTTCTTTGATAATTTCTTTCGTTTTACCTAAGCCGTATTTTGCTGATATACATTTACTCCTTAAATTTACAAATTTACTCAAAGTTCTTCCATGTATCTTCACTTCAAACAACTGACTTGCTGGGAAATATGCGGCTCTATTGACATCTTTTAGTGATGTGAGGAATTCCTTGTTGACCTTTACATAATCTATTAAAATTTTAGTTCTGAGGTATCCGTTGATTTCCATATGTATATTTCATCCTGCCCCCTATGATCAACTGAGTTGTTATACACAAATTGACATGTCTTTTTCTATTACTATTTGGCACAAAATCCAATACAGTTTTACCTATATGATATGGTTGTTAGGTCAGTGATGTCTGTTCCAATTTGTATTATTTTAAAGTCGTTCTTGTGCGATTGTGATAATAGTTAATTAGAGCTACTCACGGCTTTCATATTCCCCGTATAATATTGAAATGCCCTGGCACCCATATAAGATGGATATTGAACTGTTCAGCCATCTTGTTAAGAGATGAAAGACAACTTCGGGATACTTTCGATGTGATAAAGCCTGATTGTAAAACTTTAATAGCAGCCCAACTTTCCGTAAAATTGTCAATATCTCTTACAGATATTACAGATATTACATGATACTTCATTCAATCTATGGCTTCCTTGATTGCTATGAGCTCTGCCTGAAAAATACTGTAATGATCAGGAAACGGAAAGAGAGATTTACATTTAGTTCTTTGCAGAAAATCCCTCCGCCGAACTTTCCATTAATTTTCGAGCCATCTGTAAAACAAGTTAATAAAGCCTGACTTTAAAACTGTTCCAGCAGCCACTTATTCAGCCTGGATATCCAAAGGGATGAGATGAAGATAATCTCCAGTGCTTGAGTAGGAGTGCTTCTAAGTACACCACTAATACACAAGATAGCAGTCCTTTGCACTTTCATCAGCAACTTTTGGTTCGTCACTGTATTTAATGCAAGCCACCAAACTGTAACTCCATACATTAGAACTGGCCTAACTACAGAGGTATAAAGCCAATGCACAATGTGAGGCTTAAGCCCTCATCCTTTTCCAATGGCATTTTTACAGGAGTAGAGTGCTATCGTAGCCTTTTTACTCATTCCAGAATATTAGGCTTTCAGCTTAGTTTACTATCCAAAACGAGACCCAAGAATTTCACTTTATCTGCGTTGTTCAAAACAACTCCATTGAGAGTTGGAGGGTGAAAGCGAGGAAGTTTGTACTTCCTGGAAAAAAAACCAGCTCAGTCTTCAGTGGGTTAATACTAAGACCACAACTATTGTTCCATTGAGTTAGAACGCCAAGAGCAGTCTGCATTACATCTCTGAGGATACAAGGATATTTACCGAAAGCGCCAATAGCAACATCATCTGCATAAGCCACAACTTTAATATCAGTCCCTTCCAGGTTTAGTAACAGGTGATTTATGACCTAATTCCAAAGAAGGGGAGATAATACACGACCTTGCGGTGTACCCCTACTTACAAATCTACTAATGGATGATATACCTAGATCCGCCGTTACGACCCTGCCCTTAAGCATTTGATCAATCCAGCTTCTAAGTGTCACATCTACCCACAAATTTGAAAGTGCTTGCGTGATTGCCTCTGATTTGCCGTTATTAAAGACACCCTTAATATCACAAAAGGTCACCAAAGAGATTTCCTTATATTCGAGAGACTTCTCTATAGGATACAAGAGGGAATGGAAAGCAGTTTCCACCGATTTTTCTTACTATATGCATGCTGAGACACAGACAGCTTTGCAGGCTCGATTGAGCCTTTGAACCTCTATCTGTCTTTCTAGAATTTTCAAGAAATAAGAAGATAAGGTAATAGGCCTAAGGTCTTTGGGAATGCAATGAGAGCGTTTGGGAATGCGCAAGACCCGTGTAGGAGAATTGGAACAACCCGGAAAATGAGTTTCCAGAAGAAGCTCCAAGGATTCTCTACTTGTTGTAGTATATTGTACATCTGGTCGTTGGAGATAACTTGGAATAACAGGACAAGTGGATAATATTTTACATAGCCTAGCTGCTTCAGAGCACTCCTGTATTTTATTACAAAAAAGTCTCCAGGAATTGCTTTTGGCACTTCTTATTTCATATTTATACGCTAGGACCTCCTTATAGGAGTCGCAGTCCATGGCAGTTTTTGTTCTCTTCGCGATTTTAAAGAGCCGTTTGCATTTTAAGCGCGTTACTTGTAGTTCCTCCGACCACCATGGTGGACGAGGTTTACCCTTTGGTCTACTAATGGGACATGAACTTGAAATAGCTCCATTAAAAGCATCAGACACCCGGCCTACCATGACATCTAGCTTCTGTATTGATTCCGGAGATTTAGGAACTATTGATGGTAGAGAGTTACTTAAAACCATTCTAAAAGTATCCCAATTGGTCTTCCTACGGTTTACAAAAGTTGGAGTTTCAAAATATTTTATATCCAATCCGTATTGAAGATAACGATGATCAGAAAAGGAGTCCTCAGACACTTTCAAATTAATTAATCTATTTGACAAGAAATTCGAGATAAGGGTAATGTCTAAAACTTCCTGTCTATTCCTTGTTATAAAAGTAGGCTTACAGCCTACATTACAGATCGATAGGTTAGTACTTAGAATATAATCCAAAAGTGACTCATCTCTTTTATTTGTATCACTGCTTCCCCAGGTCGTATGATGTGAGTTCGCATTACAACCAAGGATGACTCCAACTTTCCATTTTTTAGCATCCATAACAAGACTGCGCACATTTGCAGTCTTCCCTTGTTTCATCTGCAGTTTTGGTTGGAACATATACCGATGAATGATAGTTCACACTTTTAAATAGAACATTCCTGCTATAATATTCTGCTGCTTATTGCATTTAATTTCATCAATGTTCATCAACATATTTTTTTCAATTTGTGCGGCATTCTTTTTACAGCTTTGATGGTGTAACTTTTATGCTGTATGGGTTTTTAGGATAAAGGAACTTTTTGATATGTGGCATAAATTTTTAGTTTTCAGTGGCTAAACATCAAGGGTTTTCTAGATTTTGGTAATTTATACCTTTGTTCTAGGTAAATAATTGATCTCAATTTTAACACCAATGCCATCTAATTATTAAATTTGTCACAAACATACTATAGCCTTAACTCAAAGTAGAGTGTCAAGCATGGGTAAAATTCTTTGAAAAAATTTCATAAGTTTGCCTAATTGCTTCCATCTACCCCCGCATGCATAAAGTAAAACTGTACAAATCATATTCAAAATCATCTAGCTATTAGTCCATCTGATGATTTATGAAATTAAAAAGAAAAAATCGTTATATCGTAATTTCCGATGTTGTGCAATCTCCACACATAATTTTATATTAACCCCATCCCGTATGGCTAAGATATGTTCATGAGAACTGATAACTACTGGTTCATGTTGTTTAATAAAAATATATATTTTTTTAACCTAAAATTTCTTAATTAGCAGTGTGTAACGTCTTATCAAACTTCTTTTTTGAAAAAAAAATTTTTTTTTTGTTCCACTTCTAATCTCAATACTTAATCATCGGCTGTTGTGGTTTTCGTGTGTCCGCACGAAATTTTTTAGACGAAGCAAAATGCCAAAAATGTGAAATATGTGACCAAATAATAACGTTTTCGCGGTAGATAAACAACAACAACAAAAAAATTTCAACATTTTAGATCATGTGCGGGTAAATTTTTGAGTCTTCACATTATGATCGAACAGTCTGATCTAAATCGATTTTTAAATTTTCTTTTTCACTTTTATCATGGTTCGAAATACTCGAGGCTGTCGTATAAATTGTTTTCTTAAACTTACAGTTTTTTAATCTTTCAATTATTCATCGAGTTCTGTGGTTTAGTTCCTAGAAGTTTATTATGTTTTTCATACATTCGACAATTTTTTTTCGGGTGAGGGGGGATATTTTATCTTACTTTTTTTTTATTTATACGCATTTCCAGTCAATTATAATATTAAAAAAAATAAAAAAAAATTGTTGCACTCCTGATATAAATTTCAGATAACAGATATGCTGATAAAGTTGTATACATATATACGTAACACCACTGTAAATATATTTTAATGAGATTACCAAAAAAAAAACGAACAACAACAAGAAATCAGTTGCAATTTCTCACAATTCCTTAAATAGGTGCTTAACTTTTTCCGAGTCAATAAATCTCAATACAGAGATTATGGTAATTAGACATCTTCGGTCGGTACCTGAGCACCTATATAGATACAAAAAAAAATTAATTTATTTATGGTTTTTTAACTTGAATGATTTTAAAGATTTATTTATATATAGTTTCGATGAAAGGGTTAAAGGTTTTCCAAACAAAACCTTATTAACACCATATCGCACAAATTATATGCGTGTAATGCATGACATTGGGATGTTACCCGACAAGATTTATGTCAACGTTACATATAGATATCGAATTTGTATATAAAAGGAAGAGAAAAAAGGAGGGTCGTCTGTATATATACGATGCGACATCTGTGCAGTCCCGGCACACAATACTTCATACACGTATCGTATACGGAATTTTCAATTAAAATTATATATTATTTTCTTATGTTGGTTGTGTGACACGACGTCTTATTTTAATATGTGATTTAAGTTTTTTTACTGCTTCCAGTTAAAAAAAAAAAAAAAAAGCTTCACTCATAAAAATATTGAATATTAAATTAAAAAATTTTATTGGATATTTTTTTTTTATTATACCAAATGAATATATTATTATACGAGTTATGATGTGTGTGCATATCGTTAATTATATATATGGCGCGGTGGCGGTACATTATATAGGCGAAAGTTTGCTGATGGAATTTTACTTGTTTCAAAACATAAACATTATAATGTGTATATATATGGGAAATGAGATCGTTTATAATTTATGAGTTCTGTGAATTATAATTGTGATATCTGTGTTGTTATGGCGGTGTGATACACTTCAGTTAGATGATTAATTTCGTATATAACTTAAGGTATTATTCAATCGAGCAGAAAACAATTAGTCATGCATATGTTGAAAATGAAAATTTAAATGTGTATACATATACGAGACTTTAAAGTGACTTATTTCAAGGTCTGGTGACAATAATATTAGTAATATTCACGGGAAATTTATTTGCCTTAACGAAATAATATCAACAATGAGCTCTTTGTTCTATAAATCAGATCTTTGTGTTGACCTAAGCAACCGTATAATTACACAATGTGATCGCCAATGGCTTGTAATTACACAATGTGATCGCCAATGGCTTGCGCCAATGGATTGCTTGCTGCAATCTTTCAGTTGATGATACAGTTTTTATAGTACTTCGGTTGGTCCTCATTTTCAACATTCGGTTTGAATAAGAATTTCTGGTGCCTAGTCTGCGTGAAAAAAGTTAATAACCTTCTTAGTTGGAGCGATAAAACTTTTGCGACAGTGATCTTTAATTCTTGACATATTATAAAGGGTGCCCCAAAATTAACGCAAGATTTGAATTAAATAGGAAACACAGTTTTTAGTCTTTAGATTGTCCTTTTTTTATTGGATCATAAAGTACATATAAAGGGTGATTTTTTAATAGCTATAGGAAATTTGTCCAAAAAAAGACACATAAAACTAAAAAAAATGCATGAAATCTTTATTTGAATGGATAGTACGGTCTATATAATTTAATGTTTGAAGATTATTTCATGCAAATGTTGACCGCAGCTGCCCTTCAAATGGTCCATCCCTTTAGTCCAATTTTGGCATACACTTTCCAACATTTCGGCCGGTATCTCACGAATAAATGCTCCAATGCTGTCTTCCAATGCATCAATCGAAGCAGGCTTGTCAGTATAGACATGAGCCTTAACATAGCCCCACAAAATAAATAATCTAAAGGCGTTAAATTGCGCGATCTAGGCGGCCAATTGACCAGTCACAAACGTGAAATAAGGTGTTCACCTAACCTGCCTCTCAATTGGTTCATTGTTTCCCGTGCTGTGTGGCATGTGGCACCGTCTTGTTAAAACCACATGTGATGCAAGTCAAGCTCTTCCATTGTGGTCAAAAAAAGCTGGATATATCACGGTAGCGCTCACCATTTACAGTAACGTTGCGATTCGCATCATCTTTAAAGATGTACGGTCCAATGATGCCACCAGCCAATAATCCGCACCAAACAGTTACTCTTTCTGGATGCATTGGTAGCTCTTGCAATTCTCCTGGCTGATCTTCACTCCAAAATCGACAATTCTGCTTATTTACGAATCCATTCAGCCAAAAATGAGCTTCGTCGCTGAACACAATTTTTCGATAAAAAAATGGATCTTCCGCCAACTTTTCAAGAGCCCATTCACCAAAAATTCTGCGTTGTGTTAGGTTGTTCGACTTCAATTCTTTCACCAGCTGTATAATGTAAGGCTTCTCACCTAAATCCTTCTGCAAAATTTTCCACGTTGTTGAGTAAAATAGGCCCAATTTCTGCGAACGGCGCCGAATCTATAATTGATGGTCATCATTAACACTGGCCGATACAGCTGCGTTATTTTCTTCAGTTCGCACTTTACGTAAGCGTGCTGGTGATTTAATGTCCAACAATGTAAATTTGGTGCGAAATTTAGTCACAATAGCCCGAATAGCCGCTTCAGTGGGTCGATTAAACTGACCATAAAATGGAAGAAGCGCACGATGAACTTTTTTAACAGAGCACGCATTTTGATAATAAAATTCAATGGTTGGCAAGCGTTGTTCGTTTGTAAGACGATTCATGGTTAAATTATAGACCAAACTGAAGATGTTTGACAGTGACATAAAGCACGAAACATACGTGACCTGTCAAAATCAGTGTTGCCAAAAAGAAAATAGTTAAAAAATCGCCCTTTGGGATAAGGTTATTTATGAAATAATACATCGGGCAAATGGCCTCCACGGCTTTATTGACAGATACGCACTCTTTTGTTCAAGTTTTCTGCATGGCCATTCTGCATGAATGTGGCTTAATTTTGTTGATGAAGCGTTTAATTTCATCCTGTAATGCATGGGTAGTTTTTGTGTTATATCACACGATCTAGGGGACCAATTCTGATCACCAAAACGACAGAGTACACTACCAGGAAATGTCTCATATAGTAATTTAATTGTTTCACGGACTTTATGGCATGCAGCATTATCTTGTTGAAACCACATATTGACAATATCAATATCATCCAATTTCGGCAGAAATAACTGTATTAGTATGTCGCGATATCGAGTCACTGCATGACCTGCTTCATTTTTAGAAAAGTATGGTCCATTGATGCCTCGTGTCCAAAATCAGCACCAAACAGTGACACGTTGTGAATGCATTTATTTTTTGACAATCACATGTGGGTTTCGGAACCCCAAACACAGCAATTTTGGCGATTAACAAAGCCATTAAGGTGAAAATGTGCTTCATTGCTTAGGCTAATTTTTCTCGAAAAATCATCCAGCAGTTGATGTTCAATAATCCAATCAACGAACTCTCTTCATCTAATATGGCTATTAGGCTTCAGTTGTGCTAATTGTTTTTGTAAGCATAGAGTTACAGATATTTTGTAGGCTGTAGAGAGCTTCTTGAAATTTACAATTCTTGTCCACGACGACGAATTGTCGTTCTGAGATTTTCATCAACACTCTCACGTTCTGCTTCAATATTGACATTTGAACGGATTGTTTTTGAACGACCAATGTGCTTAGCGTCTCCAAATGATCTTGTCTTCCTGAATTTATTTATGAATCTCTGCACACTTAACGAAGTTAAAACATTGTCCCGACCATATGCTGTATGAAATTTTCGAACTGTGGCCGCTAAACTTTCATTATTTTTGAGATATTGCTCAACAATGAAAACACACCGAGCAATTGGCGCAGTGGTTAAAGCTGCGGTGTTTGGAACGGGACATACCGGTTTCGAATCCCAATGGGGGATGGTTGCAAAAAACTCTATACTCGCAGCAGTTAAAAGGGTTTTTCAGGGTTGCCAACAATTTACTGCGCAAATGGCGGAAAACTGAAATTTTGTTTTAATTTTGAGACACCTTTTATGAGGGTTTTCGAACTGTCTCCAAATAAATCCTTTTTAAGCCCTGCTTAAAGTGACTTAAAGTGTCTGCTTAAAGTGAGGTTTTAGAGGCCATTGTTGACTTGAACCGAAACACCTTTCTAGCTCAATCGATGTCTGAGTCATGTTACTGAGTCAGAATTACTTGCAGATGACCAACATCTGGATGTTTTATCAAATTCCTGACCTCGTTGTTGAATATAACTATAGGTAAGCGTCATCATTGTCACTTTGGAGCTGTTTCTCGTTCTAAATTATTCTCAGTTCCACAATTTCAGCTTGTCGGCATTTGAAAGGTACTTGGATTTTATCATTGGACGTAAGATATACAAAGAACAATCTTCCTCATATTTAACAAGAGTGAAAAGTGTCAAAATTGTTACTTTTCAACCATTTTTGGTTAACGCGCGCTTAATGAGATAATGTAGCATCTTGTTTGCAGAATATTTGCTGTTCCAAGGGTAAAGCGTGGCTTTAAAAATTTTGCGATAAATAGTTGCTTTCATCTTTGCACCACAATTTAAAAAAAATGAGTGTAAAGCGTTCATTGGCAGTAACGGCGGTTTAAACCATCACTATTGCTGATGCCCGCTTCCCGGTGAACATCCTTTCGTATTATCTGCAAATAAACTTGGACATTTTGTTTATTTACATGCTGCTCAATGTGGAATGTAACCACATTTGAGAAGACGATATTCAGCAATAGGCTCATTTTTGCAATGTGTCGCATCCCTTCTCTGGAAATATTCAGCTTAGAAACAATTTATTCCACTGCGATGAAAATTTCATTCACTTCGTACCTTCAGTCGGTTCATTTCCTGAAGCAGTTACATTATTATAGTGGGGATGTCCATGTTCTTTATTTATTTTGATGTTTAGTTCTATTCTGGTCTTAATTTTGCTAGATCAAATCTTGATTTTCCATTAATTGAAAATTAGGTAACATTTTGAAATTAATTCGAGAATTACCATTCTTGGGGATCGAAATGGTTTTTGGAACTTTATGTGATATTTTACCAAAATTCACCTTTAAATATTTTAGCTTTGACCTCTCAAAGAAGTTGGATATTCACTCCTTATTACGTATTAGTAGCATTTTGAATGTTCAAGACTTTAGGTACACTCCGGTTTTTAATCAAAAAATTAAATTCCGGATAGGTTTAGTTTTTAGTCTAAGAAAAATTTTTCATAGCATGAGATCTCTTGGCACATCTTTGTATTTCTGTTCACATTTCTCATTTTATTTTTATTGTTAAAATATTCGATTCGTAGATCCCCCAAACAAACGGTGTATTGTGACGTTCGATTGTTATATGATTTGGTGCTACGTGTTAGGTTCAGTTAATGTATAGTGGCTATTAAAATGCCACTGGTGGTTTTGTTAGATATTCAATTACATCTTAAGTCATTAATTCTTAACAGGTTCAACAGTTTGAATTTAATTTAAGCTTCAATTGAAATCCAATTGGAATCGCCAATCGAGATCAAATATTACGCCACATTAACCAATGATTCATTGTAACTGCTTTTATCTGCATTTCTTATAATTCACTAATACAGTAGCTGCATCTGAGAAAGTTAAAGTCTGATCAACGTTGCAACTTTAATAAAAATTTCAGCTGTTTAGTCTGCATGGGTAAAATATATAATCTTCTTAATTCCAGCAATAGACTCATTGCGACAGCGGATCTTAATCTTTGACATATGTATAGGCTTAATACATCCTCCTTAATACTATACAAGATTCGTCCTAAATTTGAAACAGAATTTTTTCATATATCCGCGGTTTTGGATTAGGTCAACAACTTGTGTAACTTTAAGTGGTTGAAATTTGCTACTTAACATGTCCACTCTTTGGCTATAAATTGAAATATTAATCGAAAAAGTCAAAAAGACAGTTCCACAAGTCTATGTTTACCAGCGCAGTCAACTTGTTGATATGCAGTATATTTAAATCCTTTCTTAAAATGTTCACAACATCATGGCAGATATTGGGACCCACAATCTGGTTTTTTCCTCTTTGTATACCAAATTTTTATGTTGAACCGTTTGATTTCTTGGTTCCAATTACCTTGTGTAACTTTATAGTGACCAACTGATAACCACTGCGTACAAATTTTGTAGCATTTAAAAATCAACTCTTGCTCAATACAAAAAAACAACTTAACCTTGAAAGTACATTGGCAATGTGTTTTTATATATGTTTACTGATATACTGTTCAAACTGAAAAATCACTTGTTTACTAAATATTTCTCTATATATTTCCAAGTCTCGTTTTCTATATTGATCCTTATTAGTGTTATATATATATAGTTCCATGTCATCTGTCATATTTGTTTACTAAAAATTCAAAAGGCAATAAACCCCGATAACAAATTAAAGGAGACGCCTAAACTAAGCCGGTGTATATAGGGATCGAAATTTATAACGGCTAAATATTTAACTTGTCATAATACTAAATTGTCACTGGTCGTTTAGAATTGATTACCGTTTTTGTTTACTTTACCGTACCGTCACAAGTACAGACGAATAACAATATAAAAAATTAACTACACAAGCTTTCATTTTCCGAATTTGATTTGATGATAAGTTTAAACTGTTTTAACCTATTTAACATGGGTGAAGTTTGTTAAATATCTAATAGTCTATAAGCTATAGATAGTACTTTAAGATCTTACTCTAAGTAAATCCAAACCAGAACCATCATTGTTTAAACATATTACTTACCTTTGCAAACGTCTTTTAATTTGTGAACCGCTAATGATCAGCAAGAAATGATTTTTAACTTCGTTATTTTAATTTAAAAAAATATTAAATCAGATCCATATTCTAAACGTGTATATCAAACTTTTGCAACCCAGTTTAAATTCCTAATAAGAAAGAGCATAAACCAGACAGGTCGAAGTTAACATCTTGTATTGATTCAAATTTTAGTTTTAATCTCTTAGAATATTACAATCAGTTGGGTGAAATATGTGTCCGTCCAATTGGACGCTTGTAAAAAACATAAATTTTAACTCAAGATGCACCGTATACTTGAACTGAGCCGCACTATGTTTTTAAGTTGACTTTTCATAACAGGGAGGAATACTTTCTGCTGGGTTTTTATTATAATAAAAAGAAAATGTTTGTGTGTTAAAGGTGTTCTGGTAAATGCTGAATTATTATAAAGCAATTCCGCCAATGTTCAAAATTTATTCACTGTAAAACTTAATATTTTTCTTTGATAATGCTTATAATTTGCTTTCTTGTGATGTTAAAATATAATTGAGTTGAAGGTACAGGGATTACACCTGCAAATGTTTGGAAATTCTTGGATTTGAAATCCTTGAATATTATAAAGTAGTAATAACAATAAAAAAGTGACGATATTATATTAGTTTAGGTAGGTGAGGGGTAACATATAGTTGATAATATTTCAAAAATTGTGGATGTGTTTAATAATAAATCTTAATGCACTATTATAGTCAACCCCATTCTTTATGTTTAAATCTATTTCTTTAGCTAAAATATTTACTCTGACTAATGAATTAGAGAACAATAAGTGTTCTGGATATGACTTTACTACAGCTGAATTACAAACATGCATCCTCTAAAGAATATTTTGTTAGATGTGTTCAATCAAATTATGTCTCCTGGAATATATCCTGATTGTTTGATAATAGCCAAAGTGGTGCCTGTGTCATGATTAGACCATGATTATTATGGATCATGATTGATTGATTGATTGATTGATTGATTGATTGATTGATTGATTAGAATGTACGGCCAAGGACTAACCAGGAACTCCCGAAATGCCGGGCACCACCGTACACCCGTGTTACATATAACAAAACCGAAGGAGTAGATGGAATTTGTTAGTTATGACAGACTCGACCCGGTTGCAGACACCTAAGCGATCGATAGTAAGTGTTTGTTTTGTGGTGTAAGGAAAGGAAGGGCATGTTAGTAATGACAGATTTGACCCGGTTTTCCGGAAGCCAATATTCAACTAATGTTAGCACAAGACAATCACAATTTTGACGAGCTGCTCTGCATTATTTCATTTTTTATCATCAACTGCAGTGTGCCTCCATTCAGGTGTATCAGCAAACGTTTTCTAAAAGCAAAATCTATAAATGAAATAACCGCTCTTAGCCGTAGGCTGTAATAAATTGAATTAGTTTTTATCTGAAAATATAAATATATTAATTTGTCTCATAATAATAATAATATATTAATGTAATATAAATATATAAATATGATTATTATGGATCATGGTTATTATGAAAATCGAACGGGGCCTAAGAACAATTTAGTAATTTCCTTATATCAATTTCAATTTTATATCACATTTGAAAGTGAACAATGTGAAACAGGAAATCAACATTTAGGCAATAATAGTGAAATTGCGAAGACGAGTGGCATGGATAAATTCAAAAATATAGACGATCTCCAATAAATCGAGAATTGTAGTGAATATTTCGACAAACGAAAGTTATATATAGAAGTAGACGAATGAGGAATCTAAGAACCGAATTTAAAACCAATACTGTTATCTTTTAACGGGATTATATAGCATTTTGAGAGGAATGTCGAATATGCTAGTTTGTCAGATCTACATAAATTGATTTATAGCAAGAAACTTTAGAACCTTTTTGAACTTGAACACCTTGATTTTTACTTATTATTTACTTTTTATTATAAGCATCTCCTAAATGAGAAATAACTTTGTTTTGACTTAGACTGAGCCTATTGGCCTTACTTTGCACTGTAATTTCACCATTGGCAACTAAATTTAATTCGCGCAACAGTTTATAGTCACTTCCATGCGCTATATAATGTTGGCCAAACATTAGATAGTATATGGTGAAACATTGGTCGAGCTATATGTGATATTCCGCAATGCAGAAGCAACCAAATGAAAATGATGTTCCTATTATTTATAATCAATGTTAATGTACGAGTGTAAAGTGGCCTAAAGAAAACAAATTTAGAGTAACTACAGTTTGACTTGTATAACTACAGTATATACAAGTAACAAATAACTAGCTATTTCCATTAGTATAGATAATGGATAGAGACCTAAAAATTTAATCTAAGAGTGCTTCAAGTGTCTATAACCGTAGAAACTACGTATTTTTTTAACTGTGTTTGGCACAGGATAGGAACAAATTGATTCGAGTTTCTCTTGGTCTACCTTAAGACAACCATCTCCAAATATAAGCCCTAAATAGCATATTTCCCGGAGCAGTAATTTGCTTTATGCTAAGTTTACCGTTAATCTGGCTACTTCTAAAAGAGAAGCAAATTGGCGTAATAAGGCAAAATGATGGTGAAAGGTTTCGGACGTGATAAGGAGGTTATCCAAATACACAAAGACTTGCTCATGTATAGCTGATATGAGATGTGGGGCTCGGTGCATTAACTGCACATTGTTTAGAGGGGCAGTCCGAATGGTAGCCCATTGGACGACCAGAGACCATAAATGCAGTTTTGTCACGAGACTACAAAATGAATGAAACTGCAGTATTGGATGCGATATCGATGAAATTTCTTTAACCCAGAATATTATTTCGGGTATAATTTATAATGGAAACAACAAAATCATGTTAATAGTTGGTACAATTAAACCAATAGATACCAGAATTCAACACGTCAACAATTTTCCAATTCGAACTGCGGTTGATAAGTTTTCTTGATTTGAAAGTTGTATCTGCGACTTATCAACGAATACTAAAGCGGTGAGTGACTTACTCAAAAAGAATGCTCTTGTGAAGTAATATAGGTTTACAAATATATTGTCTAAATAAATGCTGAAACCCACCCAACTGTAATCACTCGACGCTGAAAAACTCATCCACTATTTCGCTGTGCAAACCCTTGTGTCATTATAGCATAAAGCATCCTACTCAAACCATAGACAAAGAGTCGCAGAGAAAATTCGTCAAGTACACCAAATTCGTCAAGTACACGACGGCTGACATGGATTTACAACTCGAGAAATGCTTTCAGGACTTCGAAGAATACAATCAAAAAAAGGCAGACATTGATCCCTAATCAACCGAAGTCGCCAAATTCGAGCAAAGATTCTTGAAATTAAAGGCAAATCTAAGAGGCGTTGTACATGATACAAATCCCCTACTGACTGCAGTACAAAAGAAACTGAATGAAACGATGAGTTCGTCCAACGCTCTTCAAACTTAAAGGGTCATCCCGCACTTTTCTACGGAAAAGGTCAGAGAAGTTTCAGTCATTCAAAGACATATTTGAAGTAGTAGTTGATAAAAACGTGACAATGTCAGACTGTCAGAAGCTCAGCTATTTATAGGGTCTGCAGAAGGGAGACACTTACACTTTTGTTTGCCATATAACAATCACCGACACCAACTGTAAGAATTCCTGGGAAAAAGTATGTAACCTATCCGATCAACCGAACCAAGTCATACGAGTATTTATTAAAAGGTTTTTGGACCTACCGACAGCCCTAAATAACAGCGTTCACTTGCTTACAAAGGTGGTTGATACGTCTACCAAAGTAATAGATGGACTTAGTGTCTTGGGCAATGAAGCCAAGTCACACGATAAATGGATAAACCACATATATTAATGAACAAATTCGATGATTCTAGCCAAAACTGACCTTCGAATCACTGATTAGCTTTCTCGAAAAACGATACACACCTCTCGAAAGTTATGTCAGGGTGGCATAGTGATAAAGTCAAAACGCACCACGCTTTAACGTCGAAGTTGATTACTTCAGCTCAACCTACTTCTCAAGCAAGTGTCTCGCCACGAACCATAACCTGTCGGAAATGTTCAAGTAACCATGGTCTTCAAGACTGTGAAAAATTTAAAGCATTAAAGGTAAATGCTCGAAAAGACTCCGTATAGCCTTATCTGGATGTTGTTTCAACTGCCTAGCTAAAGGCCATAGCTCTCAATGGTATGTCGTTTCTTCAGAAGATGTTACTTGTGCCTCAAAAAATATCATACCGTCCTGCATCCTCCTTCTGAAGTTTGCTCCTACCTACAGCTCGAGTCATCATCCGTAATACTAAAGGAACCTGCATGGGACGTATGCTATTAAATTCGGGATCAAACAGCTTTGGAAGGTGCATCCGGTTCCTCCATCCATAAAAAATACATTATTTGAAAACTAGGATGTAAATGTCCACCCTCGCCAGCGGAAAGGGTGAAATTAAGATTGTGGAGTGATGTATGTGGCAGTAGGCTCAGCAATCTGAACACAAAAGGGAAATAAAAGCATTGGGACGGCATCCTACGCGTAGTTGGACGACTGACTAATGCCAATTGCTCGGATTACGCCAGATACCAAGTGAATTTGCCGAAATCTTATCAACAAAGCATTGCTATATTAACCTCGATGCATACGACTTACCTACATTCGATTGCATCCACTTTGTTCCATTTGTCTCGACAAAAATACTGGATCCTAGGCGGTAAAGTATCAACAAAGCAAATCACAAACGCCTGCAATAAATGCTTTAAGATGAAGCCCCAGCCTATGACGCCACTAATGGGGGAACTACTTAATGTACGAACTGCTGAAACACAATTGTTTTCAAAGGTATAGGTGTTGACTATGCCGGCCTATTCCGAGCCACCGTCAAACGTAGTGGAAGACTGATATATTGTGTTGGAATTGACGCAAACACTACAAGAACCAACACTAAATCTTCAGATAGCTAAATACCTTACTGAAAAGGACACTTAATGACACTTCAAATCACCCCCAGTCCATCAATGAAGAGTTAGAAGAGTTTTCTACGCTATGTTATTCGAGATAGAAGCTATCCACAATTCACGTTCACTCAAGCCAATATATTCATCGACCTAATTGACAGCTTGCCTTTAACGCCTGCGCATTTCTTTCTCACACAGGAACATTAGAAACAGTAGCCGATGAACATCTACAAAGCATACCCGAAACCCGATTGAATATATGGCAAAACATACGCAGAAACGCATACAAGGTCACTGGCAAAGGTTTTTTGGGGAATACTTACACAGCCTCCAACACAGGAAAAAGTGGCAGCAACAACACACAAATTTTGAAACTGGCGATCTCGTATATGTGAAGGACGAAGACACTATACCCCACTCAATTGGCCACGAGGCCGGATCGTCGATGTGCATCCTGGCACTTTCATATTGATTTTCTTGGCCCGATGCGACAGTTACAATTAAAAAGTACTATTAGCCGTAATTAATGCTTTTCAAAATTTGTCTGGATTTGATAAATATCAACAACATCATCCATTTACTAAGGTACTTGCACTGTATAGTGAGGTTGACTTTTGAGCTGACATATTGTTCAAGTAAACAATTAAATCCGATATATATATATATATATATATATATATATATATATATATATATATATATATATATATATATATATATATATAAACTCTTGTATATACCATAAATAATATCTCATCATCTATTTACTCCCCCTTTATATATAGCATCCAGCGAACAGAATACATAAATACCACAACCAAACACAACAAATAAAAATTGATAAATTTTTTTTCCATACCATAAAACCATATAGATTTTCCCGACATACCACACAATCTAACCTCCATTTTAGCACAATTGTCCTCCCTTCTATATAAATAATATTCCAGATCCAGATTCTCCCCAAAAATAAAAAAAAAACACTCACACACACAACACAACATATAGATACACAAAACACAGCAGCAGCATCGTCCAATGATATTTTTTTTCATCAAACTCGGCTATCTCTCTGTTTCGGTTTTTCTAACACACACACACACACAACAACAATTTCCGTATATAGCAAAAGCAAAAAAAAATAAAAATAAAAATAAAATGAAAAATGATGGATTTTTCTTGTTGCATTGTTGTTGTACACAATAATAAAATAAAAAAATCGCAAAATGATAAGAGAAACAAGATTATACTGTATGTATAGCTGGCGGGAGGAAAGAAAATCTACTTTGTATTTAACGATGCTATATATATATAAAAAATTTTATGAGATGACGAAAATTCGTTATTTTTGTTGTTGTTGTTGTTGTTGTACAAAAAAAAATATTATCTTTCTAAATGTCGGGAAAATACTATCTCACTCTATATATCTAGATATCTCTCTATTATATTTATATATGTGTATTTTGGGGCTCATACCAAACGCCATATTATACTGCGCCAACTCGTTGAATCGATATATGTGATACGGAAAAATTAGATTCTTTTTTTCACATTTTCTCTTTTTCTATGTTATATGTTTTGTGTTTTTCGAAGACAGATCACATATAATCATGTCCTCCCTAAATATATATATACATATATATATATATATATATATATATATATATATATATATATATATATATATATATATATATATATATATATATATATATATATATATATATATATATATATATATATATATATATATATATATATATATATATATATATATATATATATATATATATATATATATATATATATATATATATATATATATATATATATATATATATATATATATATATATATATATATATATATATATATATATATATATATATATATATATATATATATATATATATATATATATATATATATATATATATATATATATATATATATATATATATATATATATATATATATATATATATATATATATATATATATATATATATATATATTTATATCTATATACAATCGTATACATAACGAAATTATAATCTCATCTCATCATTCGGGATTTTCTCTTTTTAGGTCCATTGTGCTCTCATCGTATACATACAGCATCCCTTAAATCCCGCCTTATTAGCTCCTCCCATTTTTCTGGATCTGGGTATTTTGTTATTTTTATTTTTTTTACTTATCGAGATATCACACATCAAATTATTTGTTTTGTATTCAATTTCGAGAAAAAAAAAATTTGAAATCATATCTTGGTCGGAAAATCATATTTAGGTATATATATATATAGGGTAGGGGTAATATTTTTGCCCCTTTTTCGAGATGTATATAGCATATAAATATAATATATTTTTTTTTTTATATTTTTGCTCGTGCTGTTCTACAATTTTTTCACAATACAATGACAATAATTATATCATGTACACGCAGGCAGAGGCATTAAGAAGAAAATACATGCACACACTCTCATACATATCCAAACACATCACAGAAAATAAATTCACAAAAAAAAAAAAAAAGAAATAAAAGAAAAATATTTTCAGTCTACCCTTAGCCATCCGTGTGCTGTAGACAGACAGGCGAGCGTCAAGATATTTCAGTTTTAAATAGCTACATTTATTTTATTTTTTGTTTTGTTTTTGTGTAACATTTTTTTTTTTTTTGGAAAATATATTATTTTTCCATAATTTCCACTGTGCACAGTTTTTAGTTTTTAAAATATTTTTTTGATAAATTTGTGTTTTAGATTTAAGAAAATTAATTGTGTTGTGTATTGATATGAATGTGTATGTGCGTGTAAAAAAAGTGAGATAAGTTTTTAAAAAAAAAAAATTTAAGTGGTTAAAAAATTTAAAAAATTTAGTGCACAGTGATTTTCCGATTAAATTAAAAAAAAAAAAACAAATGATAATTGGATAGTGTATTAAGAAAATGATAAATTAAAAAAAGATCCGCGATCATCCCGATATCCTAAATGGTTGATATTGATTATTGTATAATGCCAGGTAATCATTAAATGAAAATTTACAAAATGTGACGAGCGCGAGGGAGGAAGCCCAAATCACTGTGTGCTTAATAAACAAAACCACAAATTAAGAAATTTTTTTTTTGTTTTTTGTTATGCTTTATTTGCGATAATTAAAACTTACAAAATAAATGTAAATCTTATAAAAAATATGAAAACCACTTTGACCAAATTAAGAAATTACAATTTTGTGATAAAATCTTCGTAAATTATTATTTTTTTTTGGTTCAAATTAGGGGTTTTAACCATACATATATTTCGTAAAAACGTACCGATTCGTATGTACACATTCTTAAAAGTGTGTTTTGGTCTATTGTTAGATAAGAAATATCTTAATCGCGTGTGAAATTGTTGGTTTAGGTTTGCAATATCCTAAGTTTCTTCGAGCGGATTTCTTATTCATTTCGTATTTTCTTTTTTTCTTTTTTTTTTTTGTATAATTTTAAAACTAATTAATTAATTACACAGTTTGATTATGCTCTTTCTTTAATCAAGACGCATTGTTTTAGTGAAGTGAAGTGTTGTGATTTAAAATTTTTTAAGAAAAATATTTTTCGGGATCTACCAATATCATTTTGGGTGTGGTGAATATATATAGTTTTTTTTTTTATGTCATATGACATTTTTGTGCCGCTTTACATGTCACACCGAATATATTTCATGAGATCACTAACCCTTTACTATCTATCGTGTTACATAATTAACAAGTTTTTAATCACCAAAACATTTTTATAAACACTTGAAATGTTTATTGGAGTATCGAATTTTCAAGTGGTAAAGTCTTGTATATAATTTATGGTTTGTTGGTTTAAAGTCAGTTCACACCAATCATATATTCGACTCGTATATTAACATATACGAACAAAAAGATATTTATGTAGATTGTCTTTAAGATGAAAAAAAAAGTACCCGAAAAACAGGTACAGGGAAAACCGCTTTATCCATTTTATGGATGTACGTTGTGTATGTGTGTGCGTGTTAAAATTTCTACTTACCATTATTATTATTTATATTGTAGTTTAAACTACTTCTTATATTTACTACTGTGGATCCTTTATGTATAATTTTTTTTTATATTTTTTATAATCTTTTTATTGTGAAATAAGGAAATACCATTTTTGTACGAGATAATCCGATATCTTCCGTTAAATAAATATTGGATTCAATTGTGAAATGATCTTTTGGATGATTAATCTGATTGATAAGTAATTTGAGATTTTTATTTTCGTTTTTTTCTTGGATAAAGGACATTTTCTATTTTTACAATCCGGATGATATGTTTAACAAAAAAAATTGTGCACACATGAGACAAAGAGTCTGGTACGAATGTAAGATATCTTATAGGTAATTTATATGGTGGATATGCGGTTCACTGTGATGTTCGATATTTTTTTTTGCGTTTTTTTACGATTAGCGGCGGGAATTATTTTAACAAATTTATTTTAATTATTTCAAATATTTCAAATCTAGATAAGTTTAAAGCATTGTGTTAGATGTTTCTTAGTATCTTTCTTTCTGTAACTTATTTAATTATTTATAGTCCATTGTAGTACGGAAATCCAAAAATGGAAATTTCCACAGCCATTATTTTAACCCCAATTTTAATTAATCTTCCAGAACCACATCCCTTCCGAATTATTATTCAGTGTTTGCGACTTAAGTTACCAGAGATTACGGTTCTCCGAACGGACGGTTTAAAGAACCTAGTCCCCAGGGAGAATAGTATAAATGAGAGGTGTTTTCGGTCATTCCGGTGTAATTTTGGAATTATTATCAATGAGTGTTATTATAATGTCTGTTTAGGTGCATCTTAAACTCCAACTGCAATGAAATCTCTTTCCCTATTTGAAGTTGCTTAAAAGTTAGAATAAATAGATCCTGGTTGGTATAAAGCAAAGCGGGATGAACCGTCTCAATAAAAAGAGTTAAATTAGTTGATTTTTTGAATCATAGATGCCCTATCCGTCGTTATAAAAACTATATCTGCATTTCTTATTTATTGTTCATATTCCTTGATCCTTTTTTTTAACAATGCACTACAATTCTTAGATGGTAAGGACCAATCTTATCCTAAGTTCCACAATTTTTCTACTCCATATCAGTCAAAAATGACTTGAGTTCCAGAATTCAATGAATGCGGATTCCAGCATTGCATTCTTTAGGTTATGTATACTTCTTGAAATGATGGACAAACTAAAATGGTAGATCATTAAGATTTTGCTAGAATCTTGTACTTCAGGGAAACCTGCAAACCCATATAAATCGGAACTGTGTGTGCAATGTAAATCTCAAAGCACAAAATCACCTGAGACACCAAAGTGAAGTCTTTGAAACTATAAAGTCATATTCTGTCATTTCCTCATAAACGAAAATTCCAAGTTTCCGAGTTTTTTCACTCCTTCAAATTTTACAACAGATATTTATTTTACTGGGGAGTTATACAAATCTTAAAAATGAAAATGACATTGAAATGCACAATAAAACCTATATATTTAAAATATTTTGGAGCTGTAGATTATATTTGGGACCTATTTGTTCGCCTTCACATTCGTCAATATCTTTTTACAAAATAATTCACCACCTGGTGGATCACCAAATAATCTAGTAGCCAATGTCGTTGCGTAAAGACTAACAGTGTCGTTTAGGTGAATATGTTTAGAATTTCCGCTAGTATTTAACCAAACATTAAAAAATTAATATTCTTGCACAAAAATTATTAAAATTATTAAACAAAACAATAAAAAAGTTTTCTGTTAAGAAACAAAAAAAATTCTTTGTGCATAAAAAGTAATAAATCTTGCACAAAATTGTACAACCATTTTAAAAAGAAGAATTGTTGAAGCTAACGGCATTAATAATAATCGTGGGCATGCGGAGAGTTGTTTTGCTATTCCCCGCTTAGCCCTTCGATGATCTTTAGATTTACACACCAGAGGACATAGGAGCCAAACATGCTGGATCACATCATCCGCAAATTAAATAACTATATATTTTCGGCTACGGGTCACTCAGAAAATAACGGGTTATTTCTTGGCTTTTGGTGTTTTCGTATATATGTTTTTGGCACATAACGCGTGATTAGCGACATCTGTCAAAGTGAATTGTACTCAGTTAGCGTTGCAGAAAAATATACTGCTCGCATATACCTTTAAAAATGACCAATTATATGCCCATTATAATTTTGTGTAAGATTTATTATTTTTTATGTACAAATAATTTTTCAGCCGAACATTTAATTATGTTGATGGTACATTTTGTGCATAATTTATTTATTTTATGTACGAATAATATTATCCCTAGAAGTTCTATTAAATCCATTTGTGGAAAAGTTCGTCTTTGTAAAAATATATAAAATACTTCCAAGCCAGGAAAAGGTCATTAATATTTAATATTAGAGCACGTCATTTTCCGTGGCATATTTTTCTTCATATCTGGTCAAAACTAAACCAAAAATTTGTTAACTCGAATAGCCTGTCTCAGTTTTAACCGATTTACAAGCCTTAATGTATACTGATTTTGGAAATCTTTCATTCTTTAATCTGTTTCTAACTGCACTTCCACTTTTAGCACATTCACTTACAAATTGCCATTAGCTTAAGCTATTATAGTTATTAAAAGTGTATCGGATATACCAGAAGAGGCTTGGGCCAAGTAAAATAAACTATTCATCCATTTTTAAAGTGACTACTAAAAGTTATTATAAGATAGTAAGGCAGAATGTCATTCATGGAGGGAGAAGCTAAACTTTAGTTACAATTTGTAGACAATTTTTGATAAATTTTTATTTTAAATCCCAAGATTTATCGTCAACCCATGCTGTGTGTCTTAAAATAAAATTTCAGGTAATGTTTTATGCAGGTCTTCGTCGATGTTAGAGTTGACATATATTTATGCCATTTAAAACTACACATGTCACATTTAACTGGGTCAAAAATACTAAATTATGTCAACAAAGTTTGTCACTTTGTAAATTTATCCATGAAACAATTCGTCCTGAATTTTTTCATGTTACGTATAGACCGCCAGTAAATGACGACGAAAAAATGTAAATTGAACTAAGCTCTCATAAATTCTTAACGCGATCTTTCCTCGAACATTAACAGAATATTAAAATAAAATGTTTCATGTCAACATGATATGACCATTTGGCCGTGTTTTTGACCTTTCGTTGTTTCAGAAAATTCATTGCATTAACAGCTACAATTATCTATTCAGATTTTGGAGTTGATCGTACCTATAAGTTTAGTTTTGATGAGGAATTTAGAACAATTGTAATACAAATTATTAGTTATCTCATTAGGTCAAGGCAACTAAGTGATATGTGTAGACCCTAAATATCCGAATAAATAACGAAATTGTATCATGTGTGTCTTTATACTGGTGTTGGAATTGGTTAAATTGGTAGCCTCGTAAATTCAAGTTTGTCGTAATTTAAGGCTAGTTTCGATCCAATTCTACTACACTTTTCATCACTGAGCAAATGCTCGAATTTTGGTAGATTTAAATGTTGAAGTCTTTTTTCAAACTTATATATTTATATATAATATAGTAGAAGCCTTTGCGAAGATGTAGGTTTTTGCTTAAGGAATTGGGGCTTCAACTACTTTGCATTGTTTATCTCGATTACTATCTCATGCAAGATAAGTTTCTTAATATTTTTGTTGACTTAAGGTAACGTATCAGAATTACCATGCTTAAATTTTAATATTTCATAGCCCTACGTACTCTAGCCCTTTGAGACCATAACTCCGAAGAAATAATAAATTTAATTATTTTCGGAATGGAACTATTTTGGTCAATAAAATAGATGTTGGACTTGAGCCATGAACTTAACACAAGTCATTACTTTCGCCATGGAGTGCAATTTGAGGTAATCGTTCTAGTACATTTGATTTGAGGGAAGCCCAGTACACATATTTTCATCAATGCATACCAAATAACTGTGCTATTATTTCTTCGGTTGCATGTTTAAAATTTTTCAGTCCATTTTTAAATCACTATACTGGTTGGTGTATGATGTTATTTTGGCAACTGCTTTACTCTCAGTCCGTCAAATCTAGTACTAATACTAGAAAGCATACCTCTAAAGTCTTAAGTTGGACACTCTAACATTTTTAAATGAAATTTAAAAATTATATGGCAACTTTGGCTCAGCTTTACTATAGAAAAGCTTCTCAATTTATTTATAGAGTTAAATGGGTCACTAAAAATGATCCCAAAATGTTTTACGTTAGTAGTAAATTAATGGATATGACTTTAACCAATTTGCTTTATCTGTGTCATCGAATATTGTCAAAAAACAGTGACTACTTCTTTGAGGGTTTAAATACTTCAGGATTAACAGGAAAACATAAAAAATTTATTCAAGGCCACCATAAATGTGCCTATTACTCCTATCCTAAACACTACAATTTTTACAATATATGGCCTTTGTGGTTGTTGAGCTAGTTCCAAACCGTTTATCCGTTCTTCATATACTGTGTTAAGTAAGTATGGCTTCAATATTTTTAACGTCGAAAATTGGCGCTCTTTTGTAGCTGTTCTAATTGGTAATAGGACGAATATATCGATTATCAAACGCAAAGATATATACTTTTTTCCAGGAATTAAGAGCTTTCATTCCATTTACTAAGTCAATTTTTAATTCCGATATATATTTCCAGCATAACCGTATTTCTCCTAAGCCTTTTTTCAATGTAGAGTTACAAAAAACTTCAAATAAAATTGCTTGGTGCTTACTAAGCTGCTCGTAAATTTAACCAATCACAGAGTCCAAAAACGGGATGTAAATTGATGTTATGTAATATTGTTCTATGTGCATTTTGATGTCATGATCATCACTTAATAGCCACTTTAATGGCAGTTGCTAAGTCAACATTTTCCGTTTTTAATAATCGATATAGTAGAAGTGTTACTGCAAAAATTTTAAAATAACATTAACGGTCAATTAAAATTATCTCCGATATTGAGTAGAAATTCTAATATTTGAAATTTTGAGCTTATCAATTAAAAAATGGCCAAGCTAGTTGAGTCTTGTCAATTTTTTTGAAGTACAGTTTATCATAATTTCCCAATTTTTTAGAGGATAATTTCGAAATCTGTCTTATGATGGCCGAATGCAAATGACTAGTGTTATAATAAGCTTGAATAAACGACATTCCACACTATGCACCATCCCGGCTCGTAGTATTTGACAAGTCATTGCTAGGTGTTGCTTTAATTCTTTGAACTTAAATATTATTCCTATTATTTACAAAACTTAATTTTTTTTTTCAATGGACTAACATCTTTTTTAAATATCTGGATTTAATGCTTATTTTTGACTGTAAAGGTTAAAGTAAATTTTTTACAAATGGAGCCAAAACACCACTTTTCTCACCATCTTCGTGATTTTTAAGATTTTCAAACTATCGGCTTATAAGCTGGTAGAGTTTTTCAACATGTTATAGATGTGGCAGCTATTGCTCGATTTAACATTCATAAACTATTGCTTCCCCAGATGCGATAATACAAAATAAAAGCAACACATGTGATTTTTTTTAGAGATCCTGGCAAAATACCTTGTTGATCAATTTTCGTAAGCGGCTATCAAATCCAAACGCATTGAAAGAAAAACGGAAAAATTGCGATTTAGGTGATGGGTTATAACGTCGAAACTCTATAAGATGACCACCAGTTGCTGGAAGTAGTTTGCACACTCCCAAAGATTGTACTCGTCAGCTGTAAAAAAATAATTATTGTAATAAATTAATTTGGGGTAACAGTTTACCCCATGCACATACCGTGCATGGTTAACGGGCTTATTACTACCATGCGTTTTTGAAATTTGGCAATTTCCGGTTTGTGTCCTTAATTTCCTAATATTGCCCAATAATTTTTGTCCAATTTTTCAAAATTTTCTTTTTTTGACAAAGGTTTAACGGTATAAACAGGCTTTAGCGGTGTTGTGTATTATGGATTTTGAAAATACTTGTTTTGAGTCGTTTTGCAATTTTAATGCGCCAGCTGTCATGAATTTCCTATCGTGTTTTCCACCATGTACTACCTGAATTTTGGACCTTTTGATGTGTGGCATAGATCATCAGTTTAAATGGAAATTTCTTGATTTTAGAAAGTTTCGATTTGTTGCTCCAACGTTTAAAAAAAATTTGAAATTTTTGATTTGTGGCACGAATTTTATGATTTCAATAGGTTATAACCACATTTTTTCAATCATCTCGCTGGTAGTAAATTGTACAATATTTTACGTTATTAAACCCAACTTCATTTACTTTGTGATTGGAAACTTTGTGCCTGGAGATGTTGAATCTCTTAAATAATGTATCTTCATTTTAGATGACATTTTAATTGAGATATTGGTTCCTGTATCTAACCAAGTAGCCGTTAAATTTTTAGCTCTGATATCGAAGTTATTCCAATGTTTTTTGGGTTCTGCTGAGGATTAAATTGGATGATAAAAGTATAGCCAAAACAATTCATTTTCAAAGATAAAGTTGGCTCAAGTAAATATCTCAAAATTTTGAACTTCTAGAACCTAATATTCAGACAACTTTTGCTATATAGCCACTACTCTAGATATACGCCCAATTTTGAAACGTCGGTCGTGAAACATTTTGCCAATGTGCCGTAAATAGTTCTATCATTCTTGAAAATATATGAACGACATCTGCGGTGTTTCGGTGGCTTAAGCCATCACTGCCGATGTCTTATTTTACTTATACTATAAAAATCATTTTTACTGGCAACCACATGTATGAACTCGTGGGTTCATTAAGAAAACATATGGATACGATTTGACTGAAATACGGTTCGTTGTAATATTGTTACGGGTTTCGTAAGACAAATGTATACAAAATAGTCAAAAACCCACTGTTCCGACTTTCTTAACATCTAGTAGTTTTCGAGTTTTAAAAATTTTCGATTTGTGCAAAAAATTCATAACTTTAGTAGGCCATCAAGAATTTTTTGAAATTTGAAACATTTAACATGTGGCTATATTTTAAAAGTTATTCATGGGTTACCATGCTTGTTTCAAAAATTTGATTTCGTTAACCTTCATGAATTTTCTGGATTTTGTGGATTTTGTCAGAAGTTTAAAAGTATAAAGCGGCTAGCGATCACATGTATTATGGATTTTGAAAATGATCAATTAGTGGCTTAAATTTCATAATTTTAATGACCACCATGTATTTGGAATTTTTTTTTCGGTTTTTCTGAATATTTCCATTTTTGACATTAATGCACCGATTTTCTGGATATTTAAAATTTTTGATTTGGGGGAACAGAGAAGAATCATCTGTTTTATTTTGATCTCCATAATTAAATATTTTGGCCGATATAGTTAGGGAAGAACTATGGGGAAGTGGTTTTAAGACAACTTAAATGTTAATTGGTTTTTTAAATTTGTAGATAAAAGCAGTTTCCACCATTAATTAATATATTACTCAATCATGAAAATCAACAACTTACTGATGAAATATGATGCTCCAACGAAAGCATTTTTGGAATATTTTGTCCAACCCTTAACAAATTATATATTATATCAAAAATATTGCAAATCAATAAAATAACAGATTATATAATTGACTTATATATAGCACCTAATACTCTCAAAATATTAGGCAGATATACACCGCACTTATAAAAAAAAGACAATAATAATCGTAAAAAAATCAACTAAACCACATACTAAACACAAACAATCATTATCAATTTACCCAATTGACATAATCATATGATCATAATTGTAATTTTGTTATCAGTAATCAAACAGATATAACTTTCAAATATTAAACAACGAACATAATTTTTTTTTATTTTGATTGTGCAGGTGATATCTATATATCTATCCAACTATTTATATATATATATATATATATATATATATATATATATATATATATATATATATATATCCAAAATTTCTAATGCATTACACAAATCTAATTTTTCCATATATTATTTCATTTGCCATCAGGTAGCAGTAGTGACGAATTAGACAATTCACGCGACATACCAAATCATTGTGGTGTTCCAACCAATTTTCATGGTACACCGCTGAGCAGTAGTAGTCCAACAATGGAAATGCCACACAAGGAACGAATTAAAGTAAGTCAACCGGAAATATTTGGAAAAATATTTTCTAAAAAAAAAAAAACTCCACATTACAGGTTCGTGAAGCTGAGCAACTATTAAATGAGATGGCCCGGTTACAATCACCACCGCAAGAGCTAGATATACGAAATGGTTCGGTATATGCAAATTCGGTAGTACCGCGTGGTCGACGTTTCGGACCATTTTTAGGAAAATTAACAAACGAACCGATAGATCATCGTTTCGCTTGGGAGGTAAGTTTTATATTTCAATTTTCTTTTTTTCATATACACAAAACATATATAGAAATTTTCTTTCCACTCGAATTACAAAAAAAAAAAAAAAAAATTAAATTTCCACACAAAAATGAGAAAAACCTCAAAATTCAATTATTTCCGATATCGACGATACGTTTCTGAATGTATCGAGAGTAAATTGATATTGTTAGTTTTTATCACGATTGGTTTTTATGGTTTTTCCAATTTTCTACTCGTATACAAAATATTTTACCGGAAGTAATTGCTAAAAATTAAGGGGATAGTTTTTTTTTCTACTTAATATAATTTAATTAAACCATCAGCTTCGAAGACATCGTAACCAAAGCGTATCCCAGAATTATACCCAAATTATCTGTCATTTCATCACTTTCACTTCACAATCCGACAATGGAAATATAGTTTTGTGTCATGATGATGTCATTGCGAGGATTTAGAAAAAAAAATGTGTGAACATTAGATAAACGAACATACACAAATTACCCCTATATAAATACGAAGTAGCTACCAAAAATTGTGTGCTAATCTCTTAACATTCTTGACTAAGGCTGTAAATTTATATTGCCAATATAATATTTGTGCAAAAAATAAATATTTGGCGCAGGTAATAAAACCGATTTTCAGTTTGTCCAGGTGTATATATGCCGTTCGCATATAATTTCCAAGTACGAGTTGTTTTATTTAGTGTAAATATTACAACCGAGGAGATAATTTTAGATACAAAAAATTCATATGTCTAAATCCCCCTGGCACATATGTATTTTGATTGACACAAGAAAAAATTTGTACATATAGGTGCGATAGCTCTTTTCATACGGATCACAATACCAATTTGTTACCTGAGGTTTTATACATTTTGACACCTTAATTTAGGGAACATCTATTTACAGAAAGATTTTTTTTTATTGTACAAGTCGAGGAGATGTTGTTAAAAGAAATAAATTAAGGAAGCAAGTCTTATTTATAAAACTTTATGGTCGATTGTAAAATACAATTATACATAATTTACGCCGCACACAGGTAGTCAGTCGAACAACATGATTTATTATCTATATCCTAGATTTGATTTATAATTATAATGATTGGGTTTTGATTGTTTGGATACATTGTTTATGTATATATAGGTAATCGTACAACAAGTGTGTGATTTATTATCAACATGATGATGAATAAATTTATTTTGTATGTTCGAAGTGCCCTTTAAGATAATATTATCGTGTAAATATAGTACTTGTTACTTATCTAATTTTTAGAGTGGTTTATATGGATAGATAGTGTACATGCACAAAATTAGCATGAAGATGGGATTGTATTTGAGGATTATACGTGCGATATTGAACAAATATTTGAACTGAAAGTTTTTTCCAAAAACACTCGCGTAACGATTAGCTCTTCAAAACTGTGTAATTTTGATCAAAGTATATATATATATATATATATATATATATATATATATATATATATATATAGCCTATTGCAATTGTAAAAAATCGACCATTTTCAACATTTTATAAAACTCGTGATGTTAAGTTTTTCGAAACTATAAAATTTGGTGCACAAATTCAAAATTAGCTTATCAGAAATGTCAAATTATGTCACAAATCAAAAAATTTAGAAAGTTTTGTTACAATTTCAAAAAGCATACTATGGAAATAGCCTTTTTAAATTCTGAAATTTTTGCAACATATTGCAAGTTTCCAAAATCCTAAAAACATAATTTGTAAAATTTTAGCCTGAAAATCGAAAATTTCTAAAGTCCAAAAAAAATTATGGTTGTCCATTTAAAACTCTGAAATATTTGCGATCCAGTTAAAATTTTAAAAATTCTAAAAATTTGTAAAACTGTCAATATTATTTCTGAAAATATTGCTTTATTTCTTCAGATTTTGGAATTTAATATAAAACTCGATGCGTGCTAAAAATTTTAAATTTTTTAATAATTAAATTTCTAAATTTAAAAAAATCTTAAATAGAAATTATTAGAATACTTTGCCACTTTGGTAAATAATCAGAATTATGTATAATTCTAAGTTTATTAATTTTAAAACTTGAACTTTTTTTTTGTTAAATATGATTATTTTTGAAACAAATTTGGCAAAAAAAATATGTTGCCTACAAAAAAATTTTGTACAAATTTTAAAATAAGAAACTTATTAAAATTTTAAAAATTCGATTTATGGTTGCAAATTTACTTTTAACCAATACTATGTTAGTGAATCAAGAAATCTTCAAAATTTGAATTTTAAATTTAATATTCATGCTACATTCTTTATTATATCATTTTAAATTATTTAAAGTTTTAAAATTCTAGATAAAAGCAACAATCTAGTAAAAACAATTTTAGTGACTATAATAAACTTTTAAAACTTTACAGTTGTAGCTTTTTAAAAATAAAATTTGTTTAAACTTCAATTGAGGCAAAATTCTTTTTTTTTAATTCTGCATTTGATAATTTTTAAATTTTAGAAACATTGTCAATAATATTAGTAATTAATTAGAAATTCTATTTTTATTAAATTTTCAAATTAGATATAAATTTCAAATTTTTCAAATTTTAAACCAAAATTTTTAAATATGAGGCCCAATTTTTTAATTTATTTTTTACATGAACTTTTTTCAAATCTTTGTGGATTATTACCAAGGTAGTAAACTTACTAAGAACTAAATTATCAGTCTTGAAAAGTTTCTAAAATGTGGAGGTTTCACTACAAACGTTCAAAAGACTCAAAAATTTTCTAAAATCTATAAAAATGGTAACGATTTAGTCTTTCAAAACTGTAAAATTTTTGCCACTAATTGAAAATTTCCGAAATTCAAAAAACACAAGATGGTAAGCCCATTTTAATCTGAAAAATTTTAGCCATTTATCAAAAATTTCCAAAATTACAACATTTAAAATTTGTACATCTTTTTATATAGTTAAAAATTTAACTAAAAATTTGTTTAAATCTTGAAATTTAAAAAAAATCGATTCCAAAAATTAAAAAAAAAATATATATTATTTAAAAAAATATCAAAATATTCCAAATTTTTTAATTTTTAAACAAATTTTTTTTTAAATCTGGATCTTGCATTTTTAAAGCCAATTTAGCACGTCGATTTAGCCAATTTAGCAAAATCGAATTTAAAATTTTTTAAAAATTTCTAATTTTGTAATATGTAAATGGTTAAGAAATATTTAAAATTGAACATAAAGATCCAATGCACTCGTAAATTCTTAATTACAAAAGTTTCAGAATTTTAAAATTTACATTTTTTTAAAAATCCGAAGCGTAGTTATCAGCTATTTGGAAACTTTCAAAATTCTTTAACTCGAATTTTAAAATAAACTGGTCATTTTAGAACTATATGCTGAGCGTTTAGAATCTGTTTTCAATATCGAACTGTATGCAGGTTGCTTTCTTGTGAGGATACCACCTAGAACAATCATAACAACTGGATTGCAGCTCAACGCAACTATGTGGCGCATCACAGTCAAACTCTTATAGTCTCAACGCCTACCCTGCTCTATCTACGCGACGATTTCTTACTTCTGCATAATCGACTTAAGCGCCGTACAGTCAGTGCCTATATGAAATTAAGCCCAACAAATAAGATCAAAGCTTGCTAAGAACCTTCATAATTGCTAGCTTCTTCAACTGGTAACTGTTGTATCTCTCTTGACATGACGAGATTTTCCTATAACTGAAGAACATACCTGTCAAATCCATTTTGTACGCATCTGTTTGTAGTTCGGTTACTCCATCTACATCATACCATTTCAATTGAAATGTCATGGTTTTTTTAGGAAATCGACTGCCACTTTCTGCTTCAAACCCATTACAAATTCATTATTTTTCCTTAATAAATTCGAGAGAGATTTTGCAGGTACCGCATCATAAACATACTTTTGAAAATAGCTCCGGTCAATTCCAAAAATTTAAACTGGGCGTGGTTGGTTTAATATACGGGACATGTGCATCGTTTTTTTTGCTTCATGGCGTTTTTTTCGTAAAATTTTTTTAATATTTAATTTTAAAATCTTCCATATTATTAGCATAAAACAGTATGTTTTCGTGGAATTCCGAGTCCTGGATGCAACATCAATGCAATATTGCATCACTAAATGTGTATCAATGCTGCGTATGTAAATCCGCATCATTCTCGGAAAAAAATTTTCTTAAAAATTTTAGTATCTCCAATAACACAATTGTCTAAATGTTAATTGTTTTCAGATTGATCAAATTTTGAGAATTAATCGTTTTTAAAATGTTTTAAAAGTTTTAGTTTGGTATTGTTAAAACCAAAGGTCATTGAAATCACTGTTCTCGTAATCATTACAAAGTCATAATAATTTTAAACTACCATGGCCAATTTTGTTAAATAATTTAACCATAATAAACGATATTAAAGTACAAAATTTTTTAGAATAAATTAAAATATTATCTTGCAGTTGCAAGATTTTAAAATTTTAAATCGATAAATTTTAACAATTTAACAATTTTAACAATTGGGAAACCTCTTCCACTTTTTGGTAAATTTACAAAATTTTATCGAATTCTAAAATTTTCGTTTATATATAATTTCAATTATTAAAATATAAATTTGTGAAATTTAAACCAAAACTGTTTACATATTTAGCAATTATTTAATTTTGAGCACAATCAAATTTTTTTAATTTAAAATCAAATTTTAAAATTTAACTTTCTTGAAATTTTTTTGTTAGATTTTGCCAGGTCATTGTAATCTACAGAGGTATTTAAAATTTCAAGCAAAACCTTACCAATTTTGTTAAAAAAATTTACCAATTTTTTAAAAATTTTGTAGGGCGTGCATATAAGATATTATTAACTAACAATATAGAACAAAACAATAAAAAAATTATCGATAATACAAAATTCGTTACAATTGTATAAATATATTACTCCAAAGTTGTATGTAAAGATTACCTTAACAAACTGTAAAATTTTTGCAGTAATATGAAATTCTTATAATCTAAAAATCACCCAATAGTCAGTCTATCAAAACAGTAGCATTTGCCACATAAGCCTATCAAACTGTGCAATTTTTGACGACTCATTAAAAATTTACCGAAACCTAAGGAAAAACCCATGAGAATTATAGTATTTTAAATTTTTAACATTTTTGCCACAAATCGAAAGTTTCCAAAATAAAAATAAATAAGAATTTGGACCATTTGTTGCCATTTGTGGCATATAGCCATTGTGGCTATAAACGAAATATTTTTGGAACTTAAAAAAATTCATGAAGCTTAGGCTAACAAAATTGTAATTAAAATTGATGGTAAGCCCATTAAAAACTATATATTTTTGGCCAATTATTAAAAAAATTGCAAAATCTAGGAAATTCAAAATTTGTATATCTGTAAATTTGTATACAGTTTTTACTGAATACTTAAGAAATGCTGCAGTTATGCATTTTTCATGCCAATTTAGCAAGTTAAAATATGTTTCAAAATCAATTACAAATTTTAAAATTAGAAATTTTTTGGCGATATTCAAATTTCAAATTTGGGCTTGAAAACCAATAAATCTTAAAAATAGGATAATTATTTAAACTAAATTCTTAATTATAGAATCTTAAAAGTATTAATAGTTTACAAATTTGGTATCATTTCTAAAATTATAAGAATTCTAGATAAAATAAGAATTTGGTAAAGTACTAAATTTTCGAAGCTTTCAAAATTAAAAAATTTAACAACTCACATTGTTTTAAAATTCAAGTAAACAGTTACGTTTATCATTACAAGTTTAAAATTTTAATGTCATCTTAAAATTATTTGAATTTTTTTTTAATTTTTCAAGATTTTATCGTAATTCTAAGAATTTTAAAAAATTTTAGAATTTTAAAAATACATAAAGCAGTCCTATATAACATATAAGGGTTTTTTAAAATTCTGAAATCCACGGAAAATTTTAGAAATTCCATAAAATTTTTGTAAATTTTATAAAGATTTGTATTTTGAGGGTCAAAGTAAAAACTTTAAAATGATGTTTTAAAATATTAAGTTATAACATTATTTTTTTTTAATTTTAATAACTTCTTACATTAAAAAATATAAATTTTAGGATCTTAGGATAATATTTCAGAATTTAGTTCAAATTTAACCCAAAATATCACAAGTAGCAAAAATTTCTAATTTTCTAATAACCATTTAGGTTTAGTTAGATAAAATTTTGTAATTTAATATCGAATTTTGAAAATCAATCGGTTATTAAAATCTTAAAATTTGTGGTCCAAATAATCATAATTTCAAACCTGACTAATTAATTTTATTAAAATTTTTTGGGATATTTTAAAAATTGGGAAGGTTATCAATCAAACTAATCATTATTAGCGATATCAAACTAATAATTAACAACCTAAATTTTACGAAATTTTAAAAAATTCTCAAAATTTTAAATTGATAAACTTGGAAAAAAATTGATAACAATTTAAATTTTCCAAATTTTAACCAATTTTAAAATTGCCAATTGATGTTAGAATTTTAAAAAATATTCGAATGCGTCAAACCCAACGAAGTTTGAGGAATAAAGTAATAACTTTGAAATGATGCATTCAAATATTTAGTTACAATATAAATTCTTTAAAAATTTTAATAACTATTAAAATTAATTTTAAAATCTCAAACATGTATAATTTAGGATTTGATTTCAAATTTAACAAGCAAAATTTAATTGAAAATTTAATAAAATTTTTTTTTCGTTCAATCGTTCTTTAAAATTCTAAAATTGGTTAGTTTGATTTTGTCAGACCATTGCAAATTTTTAAAATTTTGTAATGTTTACAAAATTAGCGGTACTAAACTAATAATCAAGAAACTAACAGTTCATTTTAGAATTCACTACGGTATTTAAAATACCAATTTAATTACGTAATTTTACAAAATTTGTAAAATTTGTGAAATATTAGACTTGTAATGCTGAAATTTGCAATTAGAATTCACACAACTTGTTTATATTATTTTTTTGAAAATTTTTTTGAGGCAGATAAAGAAATTTTGAAATTTTTGGAAACACACTTTTTAAATCTGGAAAAATTTTACAAAATTTCCAAAAAATGTTTTCAAATTTTCAAAATTTTTAGTCAAAAATCCAGAAGATTTTTTTCTATATTCTATATTACAAAATATTGATTTACAATCATACTGGAAGTTTCTGATTTATTTCGTTAAAATTTTTAAATTTTAGTAAATTTTTTAAATATACAATGTTATATTTCATCCTCATTCCAATGTCCTCTCACCAAACTGATACATTTAATGAATAATAAAAAATTTGATACTCTTCAGGTTTGGTGCTATAATAAATCAAAGCGTCATAATTATAGAAAAAATACGGTTTGCACGACAAACTTTTTATCATACATACACACACATGAATCATATATGGTATATAGTGTCTGTACATTATGCGACATTTTTTTCAACAAACATTTTAAAATTAAAACTTTTCCAATTATAAATTATAACGTACTCAACTCATACCGTTGTGCATGATCGTAAATTAAATTTACGTACGCAAACCATTAACACAATATTAAGGACGATGAGGACAATAGGACCTCAAAATCTCATCAATTTTATCTAAATTGTGTATGTCAATCCCTTATAAATGTATAGTGTACAGTATCGACATGAAAATTAATCGATTTAAGATAATTTCCTTTCTTGGCGATGGAATTTATGCTCGTATCGATGTGTCACCTCGTATATATGTCCGCAGTCAAATCAATTAAATAGATAAAGAAAATCATTAATTTCCGTTAGGATTTTATTTTTTTCATCCAATATGGCCGCTGAAATTTTACTTTACGATATTTGAAGTGTACAATTGTTACAAATCCAATATCCATGGGAAATCAATTACCCTTCAATCAATTCCCTCTATATATCTATATGCGTAAATACTTTCTCCTATTTACGATTTGTCAATCAAATGTCAAATCAAAAATTTACATAATTTTCAATTAAAAGTACAAAAAATTTAAATTTTTGATTATTTATTGAATTATTTATTGTTTGGTGCATTTGGTCAATCGGAATATAAATTGACGCAAACGAAAGAAAAGAAATGAATTTATAATGAAGTGACCAGGTATACGATGGCGTTACGATGGTCAAAACGGGTTAAATATTTTGTTGTTCACATGAAAGGGCGAGTTAGTTGACTTTTCTTTTGTGCGTGTATATATGATTGTATTAAGAAAATTAGGGAAGTAAATTTTGATGTGAAAGGCGACATTGGATGGACATTGATATGATGATTGTGAAAGACGAGATGGATGAGAATCTTGACCGGTTTAAATAATAATTTGTATGCCCATATGAAATGGAAGCTGAATTTTTATAACTATGACGCATACACATCGTTCAATAACCTATATGGAAAATAATTCTGTCTGCGCGTTGGCTTGTGTTCGTGTATATCAATTAGAAAATTTTGTGTTCATATCTTCTCCATCTATATATATACGCGTTCAATCCAATCTGATCGTGATCTTGAATCATAACAAAATATATCAATTCGTATATTCAAATAACTATATGATTATTGGCCGCATAGTATTATGATTTATATAAACTCATTAACTTCATATGAAACACATGTTCCACAGTGCGGTCGAATTCGATGGGATGGGGGTTCTCGTTTATCTCTTTATGTCATCTTCTTTAAAACTAAATTAAAAATCTTAGATAATTTATGGGCCTAGTCAAATTGTCTTTATAGAAGGGGTGTGATGACACCTAAAGTATTTTATTATCTTGCCAGATTCGAAAGTAATTAAAAAATCGGATATAATTTAAAGATTACATCCCTTATCCTTTTTTTGTGATTGTTGGTGTTGTTGTAGTTGTTGTTATTACGGTCGGAGGGGGGTATGAGTTCAAAACATATTTTTCTATTATTAAATTTTATGTTAACTTACCCTTCTGCCAAATCAATCTTATTTATTTTCATCTCTTTCGCACTCTTTTATTGTATCGTTACAGTGGTCGTTTAATTTGCGCGGTACATGGAAATGGTAATTTAGGTTAAGACCGTTATTACAAAGAACAGTATAACGTCTTACAGGCCGTTGGCGCAATGTCACCTAACACTTGCTATTCATTTGAACACCAATTTTGTAACCATATTTTGATATTTTGGTTTTATCTCATATAAAGCAAAAATATGTACCTTTACTGTATAATTTTATCTGTTAAATATGTCCATTAATAATTAACGTTCTTCTTCATAATTTGTAAACACAAAATTCATGTTTTAGCAGCTATACCATCTAAAAAAATTGAATGCGGTGTATGTATGAAATCCCACCGCTGTCACCAATTGTGACAATTGCTTCGTAACGACTTGATCAAGTATGGGATGCGTTTACTCTTACACGATGTTGCAAGTTTTTGTTTGGTTTAAAACATTTGCGATTAATTTAAAAATAATAGCAAAACAAAATTGCACACTCAAGTGCCACGCAAACTGATGTATTACTGTATTTCAACTGCAAACTAAGTGAATTTTATAGATCAACAAACTAATACTATTATTATGTTATGACGACGACGATGATGATTATTTTATGATTGAGAACATATTATAAGGGAAGATATATTGTAAATTGTAAAACATTAACAATTTTCTACCCTCTCAAAATCTAAAAAAAAAATAAAATGTTTTTTCACACAATTTTTCACTTTTCTTTTGATCATGATGTCACCCCCCTCCGCCCATCCATCTCCTACTGCTGCCAACATAAAGATGTAATTTATTTATTTAAGTTGTTTTCTTGTTTGGTGTAATATAGTTTTAAGGGGATGATGTCGACTTCTCTTTATATACAATGTATGCTGTATGTGGTTCATATCAATTAATGATGATGATGATGGTGATGGCCTTACGTAATAAATTAACTTAATTGTTTTATAAATATAAATCGTATAATTAGGTGCGTAACATAAGGATTATTTAGTTTGTCGTTTATATCGTATACATACAATAAATCGACATCCTGTCGGCTAAGTCATCTGAAAGTCTACAAAAAATCATCTAAATATCCATGCCGAGTGATAAACACGTACAAAACACCTTTTCGAACGTGTTTAAATCCTTATATAGGATTATATGATGATTTTATTGTCTATTGTCAATTGTCTGTACGTTTTGTATCCTTATTTGCACGGATTATGTTAAGTCTGATGTGATAATTTAAAAAGGATCTAAATTTTGGTAGGTGTTGTACGACACTATATATATATATAGGTACGAGTATAACTTCATGTGGTCGTTTACAAAACTTTGTATATAAATTCAAACCAATCAACGATTTAAAGGATCATGTACGTACATACACATCCCTTAAATTAATTTATATACATTTATAAATAAAAAAAAAAAAAGTTTAAATGTTTAAAGGGTCTCTTAACATTAATAACGTCGTTTTTCCAAATGACTGAACTAAAGAGTGTCATCATCGTGGCATTACGTTTATATATATAAATGATGACGAAGAGGGTGAGATTAACTTTGCCGCAAATTTTAATTGGTTTGTTTGGCCCAAAATAGAAACGGTTGGAAATGTGTGTAATCGATCGGGTTCTCTAGTGGCCTACTAAACGTCAAGTACTCTATATAGGTACTTTGAATACGACTACACTACAAAATTTGTTGATTTTATATTCCACTAAAAGGGGGAGGTTTTTACATGATTTACATAACGATATGCGATGACCAAAAATTGATGATTGGTCATCTGTTAAAATAATTTATGCTTTATGTACATATATATACATAATGTTGAATATTTATCATCAAGACACAAACACATTTTGTCCTAAAAATTAATTTGTAAAAAAAATGTATGATAAATTTTATAAAATTTATTAAAATTTTTTTTTTAGAGATTTCCGGTTGTCATTGTATACAATGGACGTAAAATGTTTGGAAAGATAGATAACTCTATTTTTGGCATTTGGTACAGATAAAAGATTTGTGGTTTTGTTTTGTTTAAAAATATATTAAAATGTGTCTGAAATTGTTGGCGCCAACATAAAAATGATTAAGTGATCGATTATTTTCAGGCTGCAGCTTTTTATTAGTTTAAAGGTTAACTGAAGGTTAGCTAGTTTAATAAGCTTGAAGCCATAACTCTATCTCAAAATTTTTTTAAATTATAGTATTACATAAATTTCCTGATTTCAACGACCCGCAGAGCTTCAGAAAAATAAATGTTCAATGAAAATATTAAATTTTAAAAAATATATTTCTTTTGAATTTCAATTTTTAAAAATTAATTTTCAAAAATGATTCTTTCAAAATATTAGTTTGTACAAACATTTAAGAACTTTAACCTCTCGATGTTGCTTTTATTAAGCAAAAACCATCTCCCCGAAATAATCTTTTACTTTAATTGGTATTGCCAGATCAGTGATGCAGAGAAGCCCATTCAATGTAATTTTAAAATTTTAAGAATTTTAATACAAGTCTATGAGAATACTATTAAAGAATTACTATGCAATAAAAGTTAGTTTATTGCTGATACTATTCATGTTTCCCGTATTCGAAATTTTAGTTCAAATTTTGACATTTTTTAAACTTCCAAAGTGGTATAAAATTTCTTAAATTTTCTGAATTTAAATTAAAAAATCTGTGATGCTTGAAAAAGAAAACATTCAATAAATTTTCAAAAATTTACGAATTGATATTTCCTGAATTTTAAAGTTTTAAAAATATATTTAAATTTCTAAAATTATTAAAATTTCATTATTTAAAAAATTAAAAATTTGTGATTCATAATTTAAATTTTTATTAAAATAAAAGCAGTATTGTGAATAAAAATTTAAAAAGTTAAAAAAATTTGAAATCTTTGAAAATTTTTAAATTTCCTCAAATTTTTTTCAAATACTGTATTAACAATTGTATCAATTTTTAAATAAAATTTTAAAATTTGTAAATATTCACGATTATTAATTTTTTCCAACGAAATTTTTAAAATTTTTAGGAGACTGATAAAAAAACTTTATTGTTTAGTCAACTCAACATTGAAATATTAACTGAAAAATTGGAGCAACATTTAAAATTTGATATGGCGATGGTTTTACAGAATTCAGTTCAAAATTCAAAATTTTTAAACATTTTGGAATACATTAATTTTATTTAGTTTCAAATTTATTTTTGGAAATTACCACTGATCGCTTCTTATTTTGAAAATTACGAATTTTCGTATTTCAAAATGTTCCAATTAGTAAATTTTTTTAACTTGGTTCTTTAAATTCTGAAATTTTTAAGTTCACTGTTAGTAGGAATGAATATTTTAACTTAAAAGTTATCGTGACTTTGAATTTATATACAAAAATCACTGCTTAAAAAAATGTTGTTTAATTATTTTAAATTTATTAAAAAAATTTCTGAATTTCCTACTTTACAGTTTATTGCTTCCCTAATTTTGTAAATTTTATGAATTTTTTAATCCTAAAATAATAAAATAGTGCTTTTAAAATTAGCTTAGACCAGAAAATTACTAGAAAAAGTACTAAAAATTAAAATTTTCGCCATTTAAAATTTTTAAAAATAATTTTCAATTTGTTACATGAAATTTTGAATATTAGAAGGTGCTCTAAAACTATTAGTCACATTTATCGTGACTTTGTTTCAAATTTCTCCTGGGTACAGAATTATTTTTAAATCATATTCAAAAGTCATAGCTTCAGGAAAAAAATGTAAATTTTTGAATTTTGTAACCAAATTTTAGAACTAATTAGTTCAGATCTTGATGTTTTTGAATTAAAAGTTTCATTGAAAATATTAGAACGTCCAATAATATCAGATTTGATACATGTTACTTTATAAATTTTAAAAACTTCTGAAATTTAAAAAATTTGATGAAATCTTCAAAATTCAATGTTCAAGATTTAAAAATCTACATAAAATTTAGATAATTTTAAATTTTTTTAGTAATTAACAATCACCGCTTAACCAAATTTTTGTATTTATTGCTTCAGAATTTGATTATTTTGTTTAAAATTTTGTAAATAATAAAATGCAAGTAATAAGACTTAAGGTAATTAGGAATCCAAAATTTCCAGAATTTAAAAATTTCCGAAATTTTAAAATGTTTTTATATTAATTTACTGAATTCAATTGATTTTTGTGAATAAGATAAGCAAATAAAAAATTAAAACTTCTAAATACATTACCAAACTTTTTAAATTTTGAAGAATTTTGAACGTTCGTCGTTATTGTTTGATTAAATCATCTATGAAATATTACCTAAACAATTGAAGCTACATTCAAAATTTGATCTGCCGGATCTGCCTTTCCAAAATGAGAATTCCAAATTATTTTAGAACTTTGGAAATATTTCAGAATACATCAAATTCTATGTTGTTTCAACAACAGTTTTCGAAAATGGGTACTAATCGTAATTAAAAAAAAAAATTAAAATTTTTATTATTTTAAAAATTTCCAATTTTTATCGTTCCAAATGTTAAAATTTTAAATATTTATTAAATTTAAAATAACATTTTTATAAACTGGAAATGATAAAATTTCAAAATTTATATTCAAAAAGCTAATAATATTTTTTTTACTTCAGAAATACCAGATTTTAAAATTAGGAATTTTTAAAATAAATTTCAGGAATAGGCAATATTTAGAAAATTCGGTCAAAAACAACTACTTTTTCAAATTTTCAAATTTATCAAGATCAACAATTACTGCTTAGAAAAATTTCTAAATTTTTTACTTAAAATTTTGTAAATAGTAAACAAAAAATATAAGAATTTATTAAAATTCTAAAATTTTAAAAACTTATAGAAATTAAAATTTTATCATATTTTTTATAGAATTCAATTTATGTTTATGAATAAGATAAGCATCAAAAATCTAAAAACTTCTAAATAAAATTTGTAAAAATTTTAATTTTAAACTTATAATTTTTACCAATTTTGTTGAATTTTGAGGTTTATTATATAGTTTACGCATTTGAAAGGTAATCATTATGGAATAATCAAATCATCAATGAGATTACCTAAACAATTGAAGCTAAATTCAAAATTTTGAAATTTTTTTTGAAATTTTATAAACATTTCAGAGTCTATCAATTTTTATGTAGCTTCAAAAGTGATTTTAAAAATTGTTTGTCATTCAAAATGTTATAATTGTTAGTAATTTTAAAAAGATTACTTTAAATTTTATTAAATTGAAAATGCAAAAGTTTCAGAATTTATATTTAAAATTCACTGCCTCATGAAACTCAGATTTTAAATTTTGAAATCTTTAACGTATTTTCAGAAATTATTACTGCAGAATTGGTTACTTCCAAAATTTGGTTGATTATAAAAAAAATTTAAGGGCTTAAGGAGTACTTACTGAAGTACTAACACTTGAATATTCATAAAATTTTGTAAAATTTCCGAGATATTTTATTGTTGTGCAACTTTAACATTTGCATTCGTTAATCACTACTAATCACTGTTCTAGGAAAAAAATCTAAAATTTGAAAATTTTTGATATTCTAATTTTAAGTATTTATAAATTTTTAACTTGAAGTTTCTAAATTTTTAAGAGCTATAAGGTCTTAGTGAGAAAATTTTATATTTCCCAGGTTTTCTCAGATCAGGCATTATTTTCAGTTTCTGAGTTTATATCTAAAAGTCACTGTTACATGGAGAAAAGTATGTATATTTTGGTTTGTAAATGTTAGAATTTTTTAAATTTTCAGTATTTTCAAAATTTTAAGAATCTTCAGAAGATTCATTGTGAGTTAGAATGACTCATTCAATGAACTGGAAAATAATAAATTGGGAATCCAAAAGTAATTATATCGAAATTTCCAAAGTTCGCAGCTGACGAATTTATGTTCAAAACTAACAGCTTGAATTTTTTAAAATTTAAAATTTTTTTAAACAAATTTTGGGAATTTATAACTTCAGAATTTCTTTGCTTTTAAATTTTGTAAATTTTGAGAATTTTTAAAATTAAATGAAACAAAATGTTTAAATATTGAGGTATAAAAATTCGCTTTTAACCGTAAATCGACACTGTCTGGTCAAATCAACAAATGAAATATAACCTGAATAATTGAAGCTGCATTCAAAATTTGATACGTGTGCTGTGCCTCAGAATTACATATTTTAGAATTTGTCAAGGGCACAGCTTCAAGAAAAGTTTAGTTTGCACATTTTGGAATTTTTTGACAAAATTTTAGAAATTATTACTTCAGAATTTCGGTCTTTTCTACTTTTTTGTAAACTTTGCGGATTATTTTGTAACGATAACGGTCCAAAAAATTTATGAGTTAGTAAAGTCCTTCGAAAATATTAGAATTTTTGCAATAATATGAAGTTTGGTACTTGAAATTTTAGGAAGTTTCTAAATTTTCAGAATAGCTTCAGAATGAGTTATTTTGGGATCTGGAAAATAATAGAAAAAATAAGAATCCAAAAGTAATAATATCGAAAATTTTCGAAGTCCAGAAATATTTTCAGCTTACAAATTTATGTTCAAAAATAAGTGCTTGAGGATTATGTGTGATAACTTTAGAATTTCTTTGCTTTTACAATTTTGCAAATTTTGGGAATTTTTAAATCATAAAGGACAACATTTTTAAATTTTGATGTTTCAAAATACGCCTTTGACCAGAAACCGTTATTGTCTGATGGATTTAACAATAAAATATTACCAAAACAATTTAAGCTACATCCAAAATTTTATGCGTCCCCTGTATTCCAGAATAAAGAATCGTAGGTCAAATTTTTTGAACTTCAACATTTGTATTGAAAAATGACTACTGACCGTAATTTAAGAAATTTTTTTACAAATTTTACAAATTTAAAAGTTTTGTCATCCAAATGCTAAAATTCCTAGTAATTATAAATATTTTGACTTGAAATTTGGAAGATGCTCTAAAATTATAAATTCACTGTGAGTAGAAATGAACCATTTTATACCGTGGTAAAGGAATTTTCAGAATTAAGAATTTCACTTCAACTTTTATAATTTCAAAACTTTCTCTGTCCAAGCATAGTTTTGAGTTTCAGGATCTATATTCACAAGTCACTGTTTCAAATTTATTACTTCAGGATTTGTTTGAATTTTTTAGAATTTTTAATAAAATTGAGGTTAATACTTCAAATTTTAAAAACTTCAAATTTTAAATTTTTAGACGAGCTTTGAAATTCAGACTGCTTCAGGATAAAAAGTTTTTAAATTTCGAAAATCACCAAATATTATTTATAGCCTAGAATTTATTTGCTTTCAAAATTTTGTAAAATTGTGTAGAAACAAATGATACGAATGTCGTTTTGTTTTTATATTTGAAGGTCACTATAATCAGAAATCCACGGTCAGGCTTTCTTCAAATTTTAGAGTAATATTGAAATTTGTAAATTTTGAAGACATTTAAATTTAAAAATTCACTGTAGAGCATCTGACTGCTTTAAGTAAAGACCTAAACTAAATCAGATGGTTAGGCCTTTTTACGACTGGTAAAATTTTGAGAGACAACAAAAACAGATATTTTCTATGTTCACGACCCCGAACATGGTTAATTGGCACACAAAAAGTCATTATCTAGCTTGTCATCGTCATGTGCTTTATACGGACAAAAAGCGAATCAATTCGATATTTCACATTTGCCATCTATAAATACACCACCGTCAGATATTATCCGCACACAACAACAACTACACAAAAAAATGTATATACATTTTCCGTAAGCCATCATCATCAACATTGTATTTAATGGCAAACCACCCAGCCATCCACCCACCACTCATATTTTTATATTGATTGAACTTTTTGTACGAAGCTTTTTGGTGTATCTATATGTATAGGGGATGCGGTATGTAGGCCCAACGAGATATGCTTTATACATACATAAATAAACGACACAATAATATCACAAACCGACAACAACGACGACGACATAACGCAACCGCATTATAATGATAGCACATAATATATACACATGAAAAAAATTCACTCCCAAATTGGGAAATGTTATGGTGCGGTACGTTTCCATTTGTCGAGCGAAAATCGAGAAAAGCAATTTATCTAAATTTTTAACAGAACGTTAGATCCAATATACACACGCACACATACACTCGCAAAAAAAGTTATCATTTTTATCGGGAACCAGAAATTGGAGGTGGGGTGCCATCCATCGCATCCAGAATTCATTCATCTGGAAATTCGAAATCACAAAATTCTTTTTATTATTAAATATCATAACTGTTATTGTTAAATGAATTATATGTAAGAAACATCTGTTCTTAAGTGAAAACAGTGGTCATCCATGCACACACATAAAATTTCGTTTATTTATGGGGAGGGGCTCCGATGGGGTTTCCAACTACTATACACAAACGAAATAAATTTATGCGCAAGACAAATATCTTAAAGAAAATTATGGTCATCGTACTTTTTTTTTTTTTTAATTAAAAATGATAAAATCGATAAATTTATTATCACACACAGATATACATCAAGGGTAGTGGAATGGGGGTTAATTTAATGTCGGTTCTAAAATTAATAATCGGGTCGGGTAATAAATCATAACATAAAAATCGGATAGTCAGTAGCACACTTGACCCTTCGTTTTAATGTATTTTTTATTTTACGTTTATGTTTATACGGAATCTATGTTATGTACATAACAATCATATAATGTACTGTAATTACACGTCGATGTTTTTTTGTTGCCGTGGAGGGTGGGTTTTGCCTCTATATATATATACATTCGATGATTTATTGTCTGAGACAATTTCGTAAAATCATAAAATCGTATGAGACATGATTCACACAGAAACATATCAGATAATTTTATGTTAATCCCTTTACGTGACAATTCTATAGATATTATGTTGTGTCGGCCGTCATACCTGCGTATTTCCAATTAACTCCCAAAACGTAGTTGAACAATCGAATTACGCACACAATGGCGAGTAAAAATGTATTTTGCGTCGGTCGAACATCAAACGTCTTAAACAAGTGTCAAACCGATGTGATTGACATCGATTGTATGTTAAAAAAAATTATAATTTCTTTACCAACCTAATATTCGTGTACTAAATATTTGAGAAACACTGAATTAAAATTGTGTATATGATTTGTGTATCGGCTAAATTATATGTCGACACCTAGCGGTGACTAGCATAAGTCGATTTTTCGATATAAGGTTGGAATAAAATATTTACATGTTTTTAACGTTTATTTACAGATAATTGTTAGTTCAAAAGCACGAGGATGGTTGGATGCGACCGCCGAACCATCAAATTGGATAAAACACATACGCAGTTCCTCAAATCATAGTGAAAATATAAATTTACAACATTTTTTAATAGCGGGCTATGTGAGTACTAAATCGAAATCGATATCGTGACTGATTTAATCGTTTGTTTCGTCTTAAAATTTTTAGCTATGGTACGAAGTGATAAAGGACATACAATCGGGATGTGAATTATTACTGGGTCCACGTGTCCCATTACAAATAGGTGATATATACAATGATGATCGGTCGGACCGTGAAACTGGTAAGTTTTCTAGCAATCATATATATATAGATGTCGATCCCTTTATGTTGATTTAAATACAAAATAATAGATGTGTAAATTACCCCTATATCTGTGTTACATAATAATCCCATATTTCAAATCATAAAACATACAAAAAAAAAAAAAAGGATTCCATTGTACATTTGTAATAAACCGATGATGATGATGCGCTCTGCATCAGACGAAATTGATAAATGAACAAATTATTTTTGTGTGTGTGTGTGTGTGTGTGTGTGTAGACAGGCTCCCACAAAATTATGTCATACATAATATGTCTGTCATATTATATTGCGCACGCAAAACATAAAAAACAGATATCATCATTATGAGAGAGATGATCAATATAGAAAATCGACCCCTAATGTATATGATGATCACTTTTGGCACCCCTATAACTGAAATATCGCAATTAGAAATGTTATACAATCACGGGGTGTGATTAGATTATAAATGGTGTTGATTGTCTGCTGTGGCACATTTACACATATGCAGATAGATATATAGATATATGGAAAGGGGCCTACATCAAAATTATGTTACGCTAATAAAAAATGGGATCATGTCTGAGCGATTTGAAATCAATTTTTAATCCTTTCGTGTCGTCGTCGTCGTTGTTGTTGTGAGTGTTGATAGACGGAATGAATTAAATTTAAGTATATTTTGAATGAAATAATGACGAAGGGATGGGATATAAGGGATCGCGTTAAATTAAGTTAAAATGTGTGGCCAATTCGTTTTATGGGTTAATGCCGTAGAAATATTTAATACGCGGGAATATTTGGCACAGGGTAAATTGAGATGTGCATTTTGATATTTGTGTATATCTGAATCGATCATATAAGGGTTGGTAAATTATGTTGTTATTTGTCTATGTAATCGAGCGTGGTGGATGCACCTCCGCAATTTAAATTCATTTCGAGTTAAGTTTTAACTCTTAATATATTGATGACGTCATTTGGTTCAATTTTGGTCCCAAACCTCATTTTCTTTATCATTTGATATGTTTTATCGCGTGAAAATATCACCCAGGAACAAGCCATATACCTGGAACTGCATTTGTTGTAAGGCCTTTGCATAAAGTCTTCATTGTCTTTTGTTTAAGGCTTTAAATTTCTTCAGTGACTCGTTTCAAAGTAAAGAAGAATTTTTTACTGCTTTCTGCAATTCTTTTACCCCAAGTTGGCGGTTTTGATAATCTTAATTCTTAATTTAGATGCGGACAATAAATGTGGTCTTCTGTGTTGGCTGACGAGAGCTCTTTCTATCCAGCTGTTTGTCACTGTATATTCCACTACCAGTGTCTCGAGTAATTTACCCAAGACTGGTAGTAGGCTATACAATTTTGGACTGGTGGGATTATTAAAATTTGAACAAAACTGACCGCTAAAAATGGTGATTCGCACAAAAATCTTGCAGGATTGCATTTACAGCCAGTGAAAATTCAGTTATTGAGTCAACACGAATCTGACAATACATGTGTTGGATATCTGCGGTAATGGCTCCAGTAAGCGAAACCTCAAACATTCTGATTAACTCAGGTTCTTTAATTTGACCTACTACCAGTTTCAAATTCAGTAAGATCGAAGATGACATAACTGCGAAAGCTAACGAAAACCACGAGGTGTTTGGTGGTTATATTATTTGATTTGACTGTTAGATGGTGTGGCAAGTAGCAGAGCTTAGCAATGAAATCAAGATTTAAATTGCAAAGTAATTTCTTGCTGTTTAAGTTGTGCCTCACCTACTAGAATAATTCATCGAAATACAGTGTTTTGTGCAATGAAACCGTTGGGTCCTGCGGATTGCCCATGTTGTAGAATTTTAAAGGTTAGATTTTCTTCTGAAATAAAGTCGGAATCACGACATCGAGTTTCAAACGGATCGGTGATTTAAATTGATTTAAGCTCGATCCAGCTGTTGCCAACTTCAATCCTTATCCCAAGCTTTTTTTGCAAAGTTACGTTTTCGTTGAGTTCTCGAGGTGAATGAAGAGAAGTATGATGCTTCTTTGACATATAATGAGATCACCTTCTCGATTAACAGTTGCTCGATCTATGATCCGAAAAAAGACAGTTATAAAAGAGACTCTAGCACTAGCCACAAATTCTCGTTTTTGTCTGAGGTCGTGGTGTTTTGAGCACTCGTGGAATTTATGTAGATCTTTGCAATTGATGAATGGCTTTGTATAGCACATTTGGTTGGTGAACGGAGATCTATAACTTGTGCATGGTAAGTTCGTGGTAAAATTAGCGGCGTAATGCCAATGTAAATGATACCGAAGACTTATAGTCTTCGGTATCATTTACATTGGCGACATATACTTGTGGCTTCACCAACTAAATAACAACACGATTTATCGATTTATACCAAAAATTGCTAAGATCCTCACTCCAATTCACACACACGGGGCCGTATTACTTTCTTGGCCCAAAGAGTGTCACTAAATTTAAAAGTGGATTATCAAACTTAATCCTTCTGGCACATCCTCTGCAAAATTCAGTATCACTGCTGCGACATTAAAGGAGGATAATGGGAGTTTTTCGAAAAAAATTACTTTCTGGTTCCGTTTGTCTAGTTCCGACATAAAACTATAAAACTTTTCAAATCTTCTGGCTTGAATATCTATTGCGAAATATCAACAAGGAATAATCGTCCTTATATTGAAGGACCTCTACGTCGGATCATCATTGACCTACTTGGTCAAAAACCTGATGGGCGAAATCTTGTTTATCTTGCCAAAAATGGAAAGTTCAGTGACATACAAAATCAGCTCACGGACAATTTGACATTCCGTCAGATCAATTTAAGTCTATACATCGTAGGACCACTTCCTCCATCCAACGATTTTGATATCCTTAAGATTTTCTGATCTGTCAACATCTTAAACAATTTTTCTGCGGGCAGTCTTTTCTTTCAAGTTCTTCTAGCCTAAAAAGCACTCAATGTCTTCGGCCTTAGTAGGCTCTATGTTAATCATTACTGACAACACTGACCTTTTTAATTTCTTATTGGCTCAAGTACTGGCACAACTGTGCTTAGCAGGGCCTTTGCTAAGGACATCTTATTGGTTTTTGATTGTTCGACGGATTTCTGCGCTTGAATTATATGAACCCGTTCCTGTTTTGCCCTAGAAGTTCAACTACTTCAATATCGCTGATGAAACCCAGGTCTTCGTACACATTCTCCCAGGTCTTCGCACAGTCCTGTAACTGCAAAACTCGAGTTCTAAACGAGATGAACAAAGAACTCTGCTTTGGCAGGAATTTCAGGGTAACTGTCCTTAATAGAACAGTCTGGGGTACTGGTGGATCTCTATGGAACCTAGCAACCTAGTCCACGGATGGATCCAAAATGGATAATGAAGTAGGTATTGGTGTCTTTGGGCCCAACTACAAAATGTCGAAATCCCTGGGAACTTATCCCAGTTTTTTCTAGCCGAAATTTACGCCATCAAAACCTGCGTTTTAATTTTTTTGACTTAAGGTCTTAAATGCGCCTCCATCCATAATTTTTCCGACAGCCAAGCAGCATTGCACGAACTGGCTTCTAATTGCCTGGATTCTAAGTCGGTTAAAAGCTGTAATACACTGCTACAATCCCTCTCTTGTCATAACAAAGTTAGGTTGTAGTGAGTACCTGGTCACAGATGTACCACTGGCCGACGAGATAGCTGACGAAGTTGCGCGGGCAGACTCGTCAGTTACACTAATTGGCCTTGAGCCATTCTGTGGAATCTCGTGGACCTCTGGAGCCTATACAATCAGTAAATGAAAGAATACAGTGCTTGACCTATTGAAACTGTATTCTCGGCCTTAGACACGCCAAATCTTTGATCAGACCATTTCATCATAAAGACTTGTGGCAATTTAAGTAAAAAAAAATATTAGGAAGCTAGTGTGTTTTCTTTCAGGTCACTGCAACCTGAGATATCATTTGAACATATTGATCCTGTCCACAGCGACGGAGTGGCGACTCTGTTTGGAAGAGATAGAAACTGCAGAACACATACTATGTGAGTGTGTTGCTCTGTGTACACTGAGGTGCATTTTGAGGTGCATTTTGACACTGAGGCTTCATTTTGATGAAAGGTAGATTGGCCTCTACAGGCAGTATTCTCCCCTTTACTAGGTAAGGTGGAGAAGCTCATAGTCTAACAAATCCCAATAGCACAAAAAATCTTTCAGGTTGCAGTGCTAGCTATTTTGGGCATGGAAAAAAACTGCAAAACTCGCTGGTTGTACTGTCATGATGACACTTTTCATCGAAGAACGAGAATACCCTCAGACTGTTTACTATGTGGAAATTCAGTAATCGGGTGTGCATGTAACTTAGTAATCGGGTGTGCAGGTAACTTTTTGCATTTAGCCTAATTTATAAATTAAAAAAGATATGTTTGAACAAAACTGAGGCTGGCACTCCTTAAACCTTCCGGCCAACTGGCCTGATTTTCAAATCTCGTGTTTAACTTCAATTCAAATTACACTCGTTTTGACATGCTGCCAAGCTTATGCGATTTTGCTGGTACATGATAATAGTTTTGATTTTTGTTTTGGGGAGTGGCACCCCAAAAATTATAGGTCAAGTCTTTTAGAAGTGTTTCCAAATTTTAACAGAACACGTTATCGGGTTTGTTGATGGTTTCTTGTTATTGATTAAGGATTATGAACAACATCAACTGTCACCAACTCATTTGTTGTTTTTAAGTTTGATAGGCCGTCCTTGAAAACCATATTCAATTTTGATAAAATGAAGATTTGTACGTCTTAACCATAACCCTTTCGACTGTCAAGTACTGAGAAAAGGTGTTCAGGTTTTAAAATTTCAACTAACTTTAAATGGCCATAACTGAATTCAATTCAAATTAAATTTGTATTCGATTTGACATTTTTTCAATTTTCTGCAGCATTTCAAGTAACATTTTTTAAATGGAAACTGACACATCTAACATTCTAAATTGCCCTTAACCGAAATTCCTAAGAAAATTAGGAAAAAAAACACTTCGAGAACATGGATCCTCTCTCGTGGACCTCAAATTGACCATGTGAAATTTTTAAATTCAGAGTTCAAATTCCAAATGTTACGGTTATCAGCTGGTATGATTTTATCTTTTCATCTAGCGATGTTTCCCCTTATATCTTCTGGTACTTTGGTTTATCTTGATGCATCGTTTCTTATTGGTTTATTTGTTCCGACGACTTGATAAACAAAACTTAATTCCTACTATATAACGGATGTCGGTATCTCGGTAGTATAGTTCTGCTGATACAATTTTTTCCACTTAGTTTCTTCTTCTGGTCATTCGCTTCTTGGTTTGAATTTGAACCAACAATTCTTATTACCTTTCGATGTAACCATTGCCTCGATCCTTGCTGGTTTGTTGTTTGACAGGTAAAGGACATGTAATACTCGACACCTCTAGGACTTCAATTTTAATGGGAAAATTGGATGATGATCGTTTTTGTATACTTTGAAGGTAACTAATTTGTGAACCCGGGTCTATTAACAACCATAGAATTTTTGATTGTTGATTACCGATTTGGCTCATACTGGTTCACTAGGACCTCGCATATGTAGGGCTTCGTTGTTTCGTCCTCTGGAGGTACATCAACAATTATTTCTTCATGTAGCTGCTCAGTCGCTTAGAGAACTTTAAGTACTGTGAAAATTAAACCCAAAAATGACTGGTTTGATGAGGAGTCGCATCTTTTTATCGAACAAAATAAGATAGCCTATTTAGAAACGCAAATACGCCTCACAAACTTACAGAACAACAAAGAGGTTCACCAGACTGCACCATACCTTCAGGCTTAGTTCTAATGGCATTCACGACCAGGATAGAACCTCTGTATGAACATTGAAGCAGTATTTGCCACTCGGCAAGAGCATTTTTCTTAATGTTAAACAAGTGTTAAATGATTTTTTAAAAGTCGTCAAATATAGAATGTAAAGATCTTTATAGAGGAAGTAGTCCTACGAGGAATTCTTACTGTCTCAACGAGCCACGAATATTCAATCACGGGATCCAGAATTTTAGGAAATTCCTGATATCGTTCATGAAGTTAAAGAACTAGAAGTACGCTGGCTCGGTGCTGACTCATCCTTCATTATGTCGTTAAAAATCGTACATTCGAGCAACCCAAAACCCAATCATAATTTCAACGCAACATTATAAAAAATTTACGTAAACCTACAACCGCACGACTTATAATTGACCAACTGATTTTCTAACCGAAAATACGAAAACCACAAAATTTATGCTGCAAAATTACACAAACCAAACCCAATCGAACCATTAAAAAAAAAAAAAAAAAAAAAAATTCTAAATCACAAACGCACACATTGAAAACAATTTAAACAACATAAATTACATCAAAATTGGTTGACTTAATTATGTGAGGTTTTTACAGTTGACTCAACAAATTTTTATGAAATTTATGTTGTACACACAATTCGAACAAATTAAATAAACATAAAAATTACTTCCCTTCTAATCTCATTTATGTTTGTGTGCACAACATATATATATAAACGTCATCGTGTAACATGTCTGTCTGCCTGTCCATTTGTCTGCAACACAATAGGGATTGAGTTAGGAACTGTATAATGGGGATCGCCAACATAATATATGAAATAAATTTCAATTTAGATTTAAGATTATCCGAGAGAATTGTTTTCGGTCGATATATAACGATCGGTCGCCTATTGTCCCAGCCACTGTGTGTGCACAAATACATCTGACATTGCAATGAATATATTAGATTAGATTAGATTAAAGCTTATGACACTTTTCATGATGTTGTTGCTGTTGATTTTTGGTTAGGTTTTTGTATACAGCAGATGTATTACATAATGTACATAGATCTAGGATATGTATTTATTCAAAAGATCACTAATGAATTTATGTATGTCAAATATATGTATATATAAGGGTGGGAATTTGTATGCATATAGGCGTTATTAACTGATAACGAAACAACATTTTTTAATCCCTTTTCACAGCCAATTTAATTTGTTATCTTATCACGATTTTCTGTTTTTTTTTTTTAATTTTAAACCAAAATATTTAAATTCAATATGTGCACTGATGGAGATTACACGTGATACCCAGATTTGTTTTGAGTCAAAATTTGATTGAGTTGATTGTTCGCGCACCACTTCAAATGACATTTTAAAATTTTACAAAAAACTTTTGTCGTTTTAATCGGATTAAAATAAAAAAATAAAAAATTTGAAGTGACTTTCGTGAGAGTCAATATTTACATAATTGGCTGATAAACGACTTAATTTTTATCAGAATATGTTTAGAATATAGCAACGGCCTTTGACGTCAGAGAACAATTATATCACACGAAAAATATAAATACGAATGAAAACTTGCCAAGCAGTTTATTTGTGGAACTTTAAACTTTAAACTTTAAACTTTAAACTTTAAACTTTAAACTTTAAACTTTAAACTTTAAACTTTAAACTTTAAACTTTAAACTTTAAACTTTAAACTTTAAACTTTAAACTTTAAACTTTAAACTTTAAACTTTAAACTTTAAACTTTAAACTTTAAACTTTAAACTTTAAACTTTAAACTTTAAACTTTAAACTTTAAACTTTAAACTTTAAACTTTAAACTTTAAACTTTAAACTTTAAACTTTAAACTTTAAACTTTAAACTTTAAACTTTAAACTTTAAACTTTAAACTTTAAACTTTAAACTTTAAACTTTAAACTTTAAACTTTAAACTTTAAACTTTAAACTTTAAACTTTAAACTTTAAACTTTAAACTTTAAACTTTAAACTTTAAACTTTAAACTTTAAACTTTAAACTTTAAACTTTAAACTTTAAACTTTAAACTTTAAACTTTAAACTTTAAACTTTAAACTTTAAACTTTAAACTTTAAACTTTAAACTTTAAACTTTAAACTTTAAACTTTAAACTTTAAACTTTAAACTTTAAACTTTAAACTTTAAACTTTAAACTTTAAACTTTAAACTTTAAACTTTAAACTTTAAACTTTAAACTTTAAACTTTAAACTTTAAACTTTAAACTTTAACTTTAAACTTTAAACTTTAAACTTTAAACTTTAAACTTTAAACTTTAAACTTTAAACTTTAAACTTTAAACTTTAAACTTTAAACTTAAACTTTAAACTTTAAACTTTAAACTTTAAACTTTAAACTTTAAACTTTAAACTTTAAACTTTAAACTTTAAACTTTAAACTTTAAACTTTAAACTTTAAACTTTAAACTTTAAACTTTAAACTTTAAACTTTAAACTTTAAACTTTAAACTTTAAACTTTAAACTTTAAACTTTAAACTTTAAACTTTAAACTTTAAACTTTAAACTTTAAACTTTAAACTTTAAACTTTAAACTTTAAACTTTAAACTTTAAACTTTAAACTTTAAACTTTAAACTTTAAACTTTAAACTTTAAACTTTAAACTTTAAACTTTAAACTTTAAACTTTAAACTTTAAACTTTAAACTTTAAACTTTAAACTTTAAACTTTAAACTTTAAACTTTAAACTTTAAACTTTAAACTTTAAACTTTAAACTTTAAACTTTAAACTTTAAACTTTAAACTTTAAACTTTAAACTTTAAACTTTAAACTTTAAACTTTAAACTTTAAACTTTAAACTTTAAACTTTAAACTTTAAACTTTAAACTTTAAACTTTAAACTTTAAACTTTAAACTTTAAACTTTAAACTTTAAACTTTAAACTTTAAACTTTAAACTTTAAACTTTAAACTTTAAACTTTAAACTTTAAACTTTAAACTTTAAACTTTAAACTTTAAACTTTAAACTTTAAACTTTAAACTTTAAACTTTAAACTTTAAACTTTAAACTTTAAACTTTAAACTTTAAACTTTAAACTTTAAACTTTAAACTTTAAACTTTAAACTTTAAACTTTAAACTTTAAACTTTAAACTTTAAACTTTAAACTTTAAACTTTAAACTTTAAACTTTAAACTTTAAACTTTAAACTTTAAACTTTAAACTTTAAACTTTAAACTTTAAACTTTAAACTTTAAACTTTAAACTTTAAACTTTAAACTTTAAACTTTAAACTTTAAACTTTAAACTTTAAACTTTAAACTTTAAACTTTAAACTTTAAACTTTAAACTTTAAACTTTAAACTTTAAACTTTAAACTTTAAACTTTAAACTTTAAACTTTAAACTTTAAACTTTAAACTTTAAACTTTAAACTTTAAACTTTAAACTTTAAACTTTAAACTTTAAACTTTAAACTTTAAACTTTAAACTTTAAACTTTAAACTTTAAACTTTAAACTTTAAACTTTAAACTTTAAACTTTAAACTTTAAACTTTAAACTTTAAACTTTAAACTTTAAACTTTAAACTTTAAACTTTAAACTTTAAACTTTAAACTTTAAACTTTAAACTTTAAACTTTAAACTTTAAACTTTAAACTTTAAACTTTAAACTTTAAACTTTAAACTTTAAACTTTAAACTTTAAACTTTAAACTTTAAACTTTAAACTTTAAACTTTAAACTTTAAACTTTAAACTTTAAACTTTAAACTTTAAACTTTAAACTTTAAACTTTAAACTTTAAACTTTAAACTTTAAACTTTAAACTTTAAACTTTAAACTTTAAACTTTAAACTTTAAACTTTAAACTTTAAACTTTAAACTTTAAACTTTAAACTTTAAACTTTAAACTTTAAACTTTAAACTTTAAACTTTAAACTTTAAACTTTAAACTTTAAACTTTAAACTTTAAACTTTAAACTTTAAACTTTAAACTTTAAACTTTAAACTTTAAACTTTAAACTTTAAACTTTAAACTTTAAACTTTAAACTTTAAACTTTAAACTTTAAACTTTAAACTTTAAACTTTAAACTTTAAACTTTAAACTTTAAACTTTAAACTTTAAACTTTAAACTTTAAACTTTAAACTTTAAACTTTAAACTTTAAACTTTAAACTTTAAACTTTAAACTTTAAACTTTAAACTTTAAACTTTAAACTTTAAACTTTAAACTTTAAACTTTAAACTTTAAACTTTAAACTTTAAACTTTAAACTTTAAACTTTAAACTTTAAACTTTAAACTTTAAACTTTAAACTTTAAACTTTAAACTTTAAACTTTAAACTTTAAACTTTAAACTTTAAACTTTAAACTTTAAACTTTAAACTTTAAACTTTAAACTTTAAACTTTAAACTTTAAACTTTAAACTTTAAACTTTAAACTTTAAACTTTAAACTTTAAACTTTAAACTTTAAACTTTAAACTTTAAACTTTAAACTTTAAACTTTAAACTTTAAACTTTAAACTTTAAACTTTAAACTTTAAACTTTAAACTTTAAACTTTAAACTTTAAACTTTAAACTTTAAACTTTAAACTTTAAACTTTAAACTTTAAACTTTAAACTTTAAACTTTAAACTTTAAACTTTAAACTTTAAACTTTAAACTTTAAACTTTAAACTTTAAACTTTAAACTTTAAACTTTAAACTTTAAACTTTAAACTTTAAACTTTAAACTTTAAACTTTAAACTTTAAACTTTAAACTTTAAACTTTAAACTTTAAACTTTAAACTTTAAACTTTAAACTTTAAACTTTAAACTTTAAACTTTAAACTTTAAACTTTAAACTTTAAACTTTAAACTTTAAACTTTAAACTTTAAACTTTAAACTTTAAACTTTAAACTTTAAACTTTAAACTTTAAACTTTAAACTTTAAACTTTAAACTTTAAACTTTAAACTTTAAACTTTAAACTTTAAACTTTAAACTTTAAACTTTAAACTTTAAACTTTAAACTTTAAACTTTAAACTTTAAACTTTAAACTTTAAACTTTAAACTTTAAACTTTAAACTTTAAACTTTAAACTTTAAACTTTAAACATTAAACTTTAAACTTTACACTGTCACACTTTTAAACTGTCGGCTCTACTAGCAAGTGTTTCTGCTTCCATAGTCTGCTGTAGGATGGGGGCTTTCTAATAGACTATGGTAGCTTCCTGATCCACGGTTGAAATTTTAGGGATGCAACGACTCTATTGGCCATCAGTTTTTCGCGTTTATGTAGCAATTCATTACAACTGATCACCTGTGGAAACTATTTTTTATCGTCCGTCTTTTATCGCACGATAAAATACCGACACATATCTTCATCGTAGTATTGGTGACCTCGTTTTATATGAATTTTTTTTCTAATTCTTTTTTTACTCTTAACTCGAAATGAGTTTATCGTTTACCGCAATAAGAGGCCTTCCCTAATCCTGGGCACTTATTAGACTGTAATTGCTTCCACTAGTATGGCCCGAATCGAGTGAAACCCGTAGAATCGGATAGTTAAGGTTAACGATACAGTTATACCCGATAAAATTCGTTAAATTTTTTTTTTATGTAGTGCGAGACATTTATGTGACAAGAAGCGGGTTAAATTATATATTGTTGTTGTCTAACCAATCATTAATCATTTTATCACTTAACACAACCAATATTTGATCAACCAAATACAAAATAAATTTCTAATAATAATTCAATTTCTAATCATGATTAGAAAACAGATTTACAATTTATTTTTTCGGTAGCGCGATATTTGATTCTCAAAACTATCGATATATACACACACACACACAAAATTAATGATACCACCATTAGACAATTTGGTCTTGCATCTCTTTACGAATAATTTTTTTTTTAGTTTCGTCCCTATCGTGACAATTAATCGACGATTTTCCACCTTTTTTGTGTTTCGAACGTTTTTTTTTTTATTACATCGCGCACAGCCAAATCAAACGATGATGATGATGGCAATATGTAGTCGCATATATACGTAAAATGTATGTTCCGTATAAATTTTTATTATCGATAATGAATTACAACAAGTCGTGAAGCGTGTATCTAGAGCACAAACTAACTACGGTAAAAAAAATCATAAAATCAGAGCACGTGACATGGCATTATGACTTATGCTGATCATTTATTAATAGGGGAAAATCATGATTTCAAATGTACATAATTGTTTTTGTCCCGCGAATGCACAATTCCGTACGATATTATGTCATATGATATTGTACCTTAATATAGGAGCAAAACCGACATGTACAGGTGTGTGCGACCACCTAAAAATAATTTTCCAACGGTTATAAATTTTCTGACTGGTGGAAAAACCACAAAAAATGATTTAAATTTTAGATAAAAGTGCATGACATCAATTGTGCAGGAAGTGACCTGTACAGTAAGCGGGGCGAATGACAGAGAGAGAGAGGGTTGAAAAATTTAATTTATTTATGCATACAAGAATATTATATAATTGACTTACATTTCCGGGTTGAAGGGTGAAGGGGTGCTTAAAAAAGTTAAATACGTTATATTATTGGCTTGATACAAAGTTAAACGGATTTTTTTATGTGCATATGTTGTACGTTTCTAACTGATTTAAAAAAAAAAAAAAAAAAAAAAAAAAATTAATGTGGGTCGGTAGGTGATTCATCGAAAAAAATTTCTGGGTGGGGTAATTTTTGAATTGCGTAGGACTAAATTTATATATATATATATATATATATATATATATATATATATATATATATATATATATATTCGCCATGAAATTTTGGAAAAACTCTGGTGCAGTACTATAATACCGAATTGGAGTCGATTGACCTTAAACACATCCTTGCGTGTCGTGATTGTTTTTACCAGCTCCGATGCATCATCTACGATGAGCTGTTGGTAAACACGTTGGTTGGTATACCGTTTGGTATTTTTTTCGACAACAAATGATTTGCTGATGTAACAGGAAAATATTGTGGTGTGCGAGCTTTGTTCACTGACGATTTGATGTCACCGTAAAACCTGTACCAACGATACCATCGGACTCTGTAACATGTTTATTTGGCGTAACCCGCTCGCTGTAATGAACCGGCTCCAGAATTCTCTGTCGAATTAATTCACCCAGCTCTATTTCATCTACTACTCAAAATATCGATCGGATTCCGTTGAAAATCTACCAGCTTCAGATTTATCTTACGAAGTGGTGATGATTTAAGAAAATTATTTTCACTTTTCTGTAGTTACGATTCGAATGCCATTATTTTGTAACGTATGTTTGTCATTTTGTGACTCGGTTTGTTGCGGCTGCTGGTAATCGCACGACAAACCCATTTAAAGTGTCCCATTATACCACAGAATGAACTTGTAATAAGTACGGTATCGGCAGGTGGATCGGTCATGATCCTCACCGAAGCTAACCCTTGTAATCGTAATGATTTCTTCCGTTAAATAAATTTTACCTTAATACTTGAGAACCAATACTCCCTCAAAGATCTTGTGTTAGCTTAGATTATGTCAGATGACTGTCCTTGTTGTTCATAATTTTGAAATGGTTCCCAACCACATTTAAAAAATTTTGCCCATTTGAATTCTAGGAACTAAAATAAACAAAGTAAATAATCGAATTTCTGGTAAAAAATTGGAGCTATTTTGGGGCCACCAATTTTCCATAAATGAAAGAAAATCAGTCGATCTATATGTGGTTTTGATGGTGTTTGGCAAACATAATAGGAGCTACACAAAAACTATAGGTTGATAGTCCTTTTTACAGTCAGTTGAAGCCAGTTGTCTGTTGATATTCTGATTACTTGGTTTACTACCTGGTAGTCGCTCATCTTATCCGATTGTAAAGTAGTCGTATAGTACTCGCAGTCACGATGTAACGTTGTTAACAATTAATTCATTGCAGTTTGTATGAGAGTATCTGTTTTTGGTTAAAATGCTCTCTAGGCTGAAAAAGAGTTAAATTTGGTCAGAGTTTTAATGTCCCGAAAACGTCACGAGAATATCGTCTAAATTAAAATAAATAAATGACATTTACGCGATTATACAAATAAAAATATTTTGATAATTTCAAAACGATACCAGTAACGACATCTAGTACGTCAATGGGCTAACATATAATGGTAGTTCTATGTGTATTTATATTATGATTTCTGTTGGGACTAATTTTGGGATGCCAATTTTGAATTTTTTTGAATGACCCAAAAGTGTAAGTGACAATTGCTCGATGGCAAAAGGAATTTTTACTTTATACGTTCGATTGGATTGGCGCATATAACTTTTGTTGCAAAAATCATCGCATTCAGTATCATGTTTGGCCAATTTATTGTCTATACTTCTTCTACCTTCCAAAATTTTTCCAAAATAAAAAAAAAAATTAAAAAATATTGCAATATCCGCATGGCTAGGTATGTGGCTGATATTGTACCGTAGGCCACGGTCGAGAGTTTGTACTTTTGTTTTGGTTGTTTGGTCGTTTTTCTCCACAGAATATTTGCTAATTTTGGACATTATCATGAATGGCTATTCTTTTTGAAAAAAAATGTTAACGTCGTCTGCAGCAGTATGCTTAACAAATCTTGTTAGCGTGTAGACCGATGAAACATGATTTAATTTTATGATGTCCTTGAGTAAATTTTGGCGACGCATCAAAATAACTCTGACTTTCGTAGTGGAGTTGGTTTTTTTGATTACACCAGCGTGGTGTGCTAAATACAAACGTTTAGCTTCTCTACTTCCCCCTCGATCTCTTTTATATGCCACAACATTTCATATTCATCCATGTACTGTTGGTATTGTAATGCCAACTGTGCATTTTAGGAAAGGCGTTTTCCAACTGAGAGTAACTGTTCTCTTCGAATAACTCAAAGGTTTAGGGAAACATTTTTCGATGTCAAGAGGAATTTATAACGACGGTGGTGTGTGTGTGTTTTTTTTTGTGTTACGTAAGAAGATGAACCCGGTGTTCCGTACGACAACGGGTTTTACAGTGTAAAACCATCTCCCTTCTCACTGACCTGTTTTACCTGATTTATTTATTGATTTACTATATTATTAAGCTTTCCTCTCAGTTCTCATTGTTGACCCCTCAAAAGGTAAGCTGCTAGCACGTCACATCGCACGAGCTTCATAATATCTACAAGAATTTCACTCAATGCCTCCCAAGTTTCTTTGGAGGTCAGCATATATATATCCTCGACATACTTGTATTTATGAAGGTATTCTCAGAAACACCCGTGACCCATCTCGCCATGATTTCTCTTTTGCCATTGTTTGATCTCTGGCATAAGTTTGTACGTCCATCGAACTTTCGTGGATTGACTCCATCTATGTTGCCATATGGCTAAACTGTCCTCGTTATCCGGTTCCATTATGTCTTCTTCTTTTTGTGCGTGTTTTTTAACGTAAATGGCTTTGGCTTTTTTGGCTTTAATGTCGAATGGGTAACGCCGTGCAATTACGTTAGCTGCTTCTTCTAAGATGGTTCGAAAAGCACAGATTATTCGTATCGTGGTCAATCTTTGAACAGATTTTACACCTTTAATATACGACTAGACATTAGTTGAGTCAGCCCATTTACGGGGATGTCAGTGAATACTTTATGATAAATCCAAGCAGCTCTCTGGTTGGTTGTTTTGGGCCTCCGAAATTTGGCATCAGTCTTGACAGCGAAAAATACACTTTCCTGGCTTTCTCGCTTGCGTACTCTAATTGTTCATTGAAATTGAGCCTGTGGTCTAGAAGGACACCCAGGTATTTTAGATGCTGCGCGGAAGTAATATAGTGATCACCCACCTGAATTGTAATTCTTCTTTTGGCTACTCATTACAACCACCTTGGTTTTATGTTCTGCAAGTTGGAGACCCGCTTATTGTAGCCACTTTTTTATGTCCTCTATCGTTTCGTTACAGCTTGAGGTAACTTGTGAAATGTTTTTTGCCACTACTACTATTGCAATGTCGTCCGTATAGCCAATTATCTGCACATTTTTTGTTTTGGAATTCTTAATATTCCATCATACATGATATTCCACAGGACCGGGCCGAGTACTAAGCTCTGCGGAACGCCACCGGTTACCTTGTATCGTTTTGACCCTTCATCAGTGTCATATATCAGCATCCGTTCTTGAAAATAGGTACCTATTAAGCGGGTTTCCTAAGGATTTTGTCCCAATTCGCAGGATTGAATGCGTTTTTAATATCAAGTGTATAGTGACTGCACCGTAATGTTTGTCGCCTTCCTTCCACCTTTTACGAGCCAGTGTACTGCATGCTATGTGACATATCTTTGCAATAGCATCAATTGTGCTACGCTTTTTCCAAAAGCCATACTGATCCTCATGTAGCCATGAAGTACCTTCCGTGTGGCACTCTAGTCTGGTACAAATAATTCTCTCAAGCAGTTTACCGGTATTATCTAACATACATAGTGGTCTGTATGATACGGGCTATTCTGGAGGCTTACGTCCTTTTGGTATAAATACCAATCTTTATCTCTTCCATCTCTTTGTGAGTTTCCTTTGGCCATGCATTCTGTAAACAGTTTACTGAATACTTCTGATTTGGCCCGTACCGCAGTTTTTAGGACGGTGTTTGGTATTCCATCAAGCCCAGGGCTCTTATTGTGTTTATTCGTTTAGCTGCTTTTATCACCTCCAGAGTGGTAACGGGTGGAATTTCGTCGTTTCAACTATGTTGTACATAATTTTAGAATTAACAGGTCCAAGAGGTATACAATTGTTCATTTTTTTCATAACAATCTTGTATGCCATGCCCCATGGATTGGTTTCTACTTCCTCCCGTAGCACTCTACAAGCATTACTTTTGCTTTCCAATATAGCTTTTGTGAGTTGAGCACGTATAATTTTATATTCGATTTGGAGCCGCAGGTATTTATCCGTCCCTCATGCTCTTTGTTGTGTTCACCTTGAGCTGAGACACTTTTTGTGGAGTCCAGCAATGTTATTATTCCACAAGTAGAGTGAAGGTATATTGTTCCCAAGACCTTTCCTCGGCATTGCTGCATCGCATGTATTGAATAGGCTTCGCATTATACAACTTGTTTGTTGCTCTACCGATCATCCACTGTTTTAACATAGTATAGTATGTGCTCTAGCATGGCGCTGTCTAAGTTTTTGATCCTCCAGCCATTCTTTTGTGCCCTTGGCGGTATTTTCTTTCTGTCAAATTTGGCTTGTGGTCTCACCTCAATTGCAATTGCCTTGCAATCACTTAGCGTAATGGCCACACATACTTTCCACACTAACACTAAGTTGATTTGTATGCACTTAAACATCTTTGTTTATAAGTGCTTTAATCGCGTTTTTGTAAACTGGGCATTTATAACTGCCTAAAGCATGTTGATTTCCGCTTTCAGAGTTGCAAAATACGCATTTTGGCGGTGCTTTACATTCTTAATGGCGGTGTGTGTGTATGTGACGTTTTTTTTAATTATTCAGAATTGGATGTTGCGCGAAGCAATGCTAAGTTACAAGTTACAAGTTGCACGGATACCTTGATGTGCAATGATGTGTAAAGTTTCAAAGATTGTATGGCGTAAGGTTCTGTTGATATTTTGCAGTTTAAACCGTAGACATTTTAAAAAGCTCTAGCTTGTGATTCATTGAACTGGTAAGACTTTCTGAACTGGAAATAGAAAATTCTAAACTTTTAAGTCTGAATTTTGTGTCTGTGTGATTCTTCAGACAAATTTATTTATTTTGGCTGTTTTGGGCTTCTCTTGTTAGCTGTGTGGCCATGTGTGCGTGAATTTAAGCAAAAGTCCCAGCCGGTTTCAGTACAAACCTGAGGTAGTAGTTCATCGTACCAATAATTTTCTGGATTCACATGAGTAAAGTTTTTGCTGGGAGTTTCGGAATGGCATTAGTTCACTCTTTAGTCGAAAGTATGATTAGGTAGATTTTGTGGCTGAAAAAATAGAGTGAGTTCGAACCAAAAACCTGTTCTTTAACTCTTGATGTCGACTTCAAAGTTTTGATGTTCATGGAATAGCCGTTGGAAGATCAATATTGCTTGCCCGAATAATCCAAATAATTTCATCCGGAAAGGATGGCTCGATTGGCAGCCAGACACGTGCTCTTGGTCTGCTAGGGATCTCGTTCCTGTCAACCACTGCCAGCTTCACGCCTCCCCACAATTCCCCTACCTTAGGTACGGCCAGATGATAAATGTTTGATGATCTTTGATCGGCGCATGCCGTTAGCTTCACGCGCCTTTGGTGCCATCCTGCATCCCTACAAGATGGAGGTGACCCCGTGTTTTCTCCGAGGATCAATAGGAAAACGGAGTTTGGTGCGTTATACACTAGTCTCCATTTATCAAGAGTGATACTCCCATCTTCTTGACTCCTGTCAATGACGGATAGTATCACTGGCTGCTTCTTAAGGATGTCATTGAACAGTTTTGCCCTGTGTGTCTTAGTATCTCCTTGCGCTCCCTGCTTCCTAGGTCGCTTACTATCCCGAGATTCCAATTCATCTTGGGACTGCTGCCTTTTTGACTATGCTGGTGCCCTCACCGAATTGTCACCAAAGAAGGTAACCTTTGCCTATGCCAGAGATTCCTTCGGTTCTTTCGTTAGCTGCTCCTCAGGGCGGCAGCCAACCTATCTAATATCCTCTGCGCCACGCGTCGGTTCCTATACCGCCGCCTTGCCTCAGGGACAACTTTCGCGCCAGTCTCCGGCTTAGGTACCAAGGCCGCGTTTACCGAACCTACTGTGAAGGAAGCTTGCCCTTTACGGTTCAAGCTCTCTTTTGCTACGGCAGGCTTCCACTGGTACCCTCGGCTTCCACTGGTACCCTCGGCTTCCACTGGTACCCTCGGCTTCCACTGGTACCCTCGGCTTCCACTGGTACCATCACCTGCAAGACCTTTTCTGTTTCGTTAGTGACTTCACCTTTAAGGTTTGAGCTACTATCCGTTTTTTCTGTTGGCTTTTTGAGACTGCCTGTCTCTTTTGTTTTATTTTTATACATTTTTTATTATGTTCCCACGAGTTTTGGAGAAATAAACGGTCCGCCCTCGCAGAGACCCATATACGAGGGTTAGGCTGATTAAAACTGGAGGTAGCCTGGTATCCAGAGTCCGCATATTAGAGATTAGTTAACCCACTAACCATTCATTCCTTGGCATATGCTGTTCCACCGTGACTTGGGAATTTGTGTAAGGTTTACTCCTTCAGCTGTGCGTTAGCCTAGGAAGATTCCTAGTTACCAATAGCCACCACGTACAGGTCGTACATGCACTTGCGAGTCTCTCCTGGATATACATAATTTACATCCATTCGGGACCACTCACCCTCTGACCTTTGCCTAAAAGCGGATAGAAAGTGGGTTCTGTAATAGGTTGCGGAACCGATGAAATTCATTCGGCTTATGTCCCCCCACCACATTCGCCAAGACTACTATGCTCTTTTCGGTTTTTTTTGGAAAATTTGATGGTGTGAATTTGCGCGCTTTTTTATGTTTGCATGATACGTCCTCTCCATACAAATTTTGATGTATGATCTCACACTAAGTTTTGAACTCCTCAGTGAACGTGAACGAGATCGTGAGATTTGGTGAACCAGATTTATTGTTATTTTAAATTTATGCCGACCGCTAAGTTATGGTCATACACCCATCTTTATTTTGGTGTAAACGGTAGGTTATGAACAATCGAAATCTTCATAAATTTAAAAAACCGTTAAAACGGCTCTTCCCACGACCCTCGAGGATACTTTTACTTATAGTGTAGAGTATTTCACCTGATTTGTGTATACAATAACGCGTATACATAAAGTCAAGGATGAATTCCGTTTTTTTTTAAAGTTTTGTTAACATTGAGTGCAATATGGTCTCGTCTGACTGTTATGGAAATCGTGGGAAATTCGGTTTAACTTTATCATCCCTTTCTACTGTATTTCTATTCCGTGTGTCAATCAAAATAAAAATTTGCATTTAAATATCACGATCATCCCTTACCTATATATAATGTATAACATATACATAATATAAACACACACCTGTACATAACAACAACATATAAATCGGTTGACTTCATTTTTAAGGGTGAATTATGATTTTTTGGAGGATACTTCAAGAAAAGCCATATGGTCATAGAATTTTTATCGTTTTTGTTGTGTTCACGGCAAATGATTTTAATTTTTTATATATGTGTTCGCATATGTAAGGTGGGGGTTGATTTTTTATTTTTTATATGTACACACATGAAAAGGATAATTATTTATTGTTTTTTGTATGTACACGAGTGTACGTCCATATTATATCTAGATATGTGTATATATGGAAAATAAATGTCCTAATCACACATATTTAACTTTTTTGTGTCGTTTTTTTTTTTTTTTAATTTTTTTGTCATGAAATTGTTTATGAATATCATTAAGGATATAAACAATATTGGTCAATTGTTGATGAGGTGTTTTGATGTGCAGATCGGCTCGCATTTCATATCTTAAGTTAATGCTAGTAAACAAAAATAAAATCTTAAGTGTGCTCTCGAAGTATAGTTGTTATAATCTAACAGTGTGTAATTTATTTAAATTGGTTTAATAATCGTCAAAAATAAAAACTAAAAGGTAATTGTACAATTTACAATTATTTATTAAGTGTAATTAAGTGAAAATTTGTTAAAAAAAAAAAGTAAAATTACTATCATCATCATCATCATCTAACTGTGTGCGTATTATACACGTATTTACTCGAACACAGTAGATTATGATCGTAAAAACGAAAATTATAACACCTTTTTAATAAGATTATTAATTGTTTATACCTTGAAGCGTATTTTGGAAGTTAGGCCATCTATGTAACAATCTACACATAAGTTTAGAGCCATTTATCATACATGTACCGAGTGAATCAAGTTTTTTAAAAGTACCCTGTGCGCGCATAAACATTATTTCAAAAGGCGTTTAAATTTCATGTTCTACTTAAGTGGTGTATGATCATGATGATGATGATGTTGATTGCAAATCTTGTTTGTCTCAAAATCGTGAAATTATCAAAATAGTAAAAAATATGCGCGATAGTGATTGAAGAGGTGTGGATCGTACGTGATATGATTTATTTTATTATATGCCGCCGATTAAATTTCTATATACCGTTTAGTAGATTACTTAAATGCGCTAATCGGTCAAATAGTTTTTCGTCTGTGTATAAAGGCGGTTAATTAGTTAAAAGTTTAAAATGCCGAGACTATCCCATTCATTTTGGGTAATTAACGCGATTTTACTTTTTTTTTTTAACTGAAATTAACGTCACGATTTTGTAAACAATTTTATTTGTAAAATTGAAAGGTAATCGTTATGTATTGAACACATTTTTGGATCTTTTAATTTTATCCGGTTACCACTTATGAATGCAAAAGTTTGAACCTTTTTTACCTAGATTACTGGTTATATTAGACAGCAGTTAACTATATATATCATCATCACCTTTGAAACTATTACAACAACACAAAATGTTCAATTAGGATAAAAGTTATTAATCCGATCGTTATGGTTGGAAAAACACAGTCCAAAATGTTACTATAAATTTTAAACAATTTATAAATTTTAAACGTTTCTAAATGTGTCTAATAATGTGCACTTTACACAGTTTCACAGTTTCTCGATTATTGAGGATTATTTCAAGCTTGAAGATTTCTTAACGCTTAACATATAGTAAAATTTGATAATTACATACAAATTTTCAAATATTGAAGAGGTTAGAATCCAAAATACTTGATAATTTCATTGTTAAAGTTATGTTGAAGAAGAACATTTAAAAAAATTACTACAAATTTTGAAGCAATTTTTAAAAATTTCAGAATTTAAAACAGTTTTGGGATTGCAAATAAAATTTTTAAGAGCTTTACAGTTTTTTTAGGTTTAAGCACGTTTATTGACTAAGTCTAATGATGTGCATATTACGCAGTTTCTGTCAAAATGAACCAAAATTACTTTTAAATAAATCAAATGTGACATTTCTGTCAAGTTTCAAAGGTATTTGAATATTTCAAATATTGTAAATTCTGAAAATTGCATGACATTTTATATAATATTTGAAATTATAACTTTTAAAATTATAAACTTACTAAATTTTTGATAATTATTAAAAATTTAAAAATTTTAAAAAATAAAGAATTTAAATATTTTAACGGTTTTGAGTAGAGAAATTAAAATTTAAAGACGTAACTATTTGAATCCAATTTGGATGGAGGTGCTCAGGTGCTGTATATTTAAAACTAAGTTAAATTCTTCAAAATTTAAAAACAAAAATTCCAATTTCTACAAATTTTTTGAACTTTGATTGCAAACTACTTCACACAATTCAGGTTTGAAACAGTTAAGTTTATTTTAATCTAGCACTTGTAAAAAATTTTGAAAGTTTTAAGTTTTGCCATACTAATATATTGTAAATTATTGGGAAACTTCATATAATTTTGATCAATTTTGGAGGTAAGATACCAAAATATAAATTTAAAAATTTTTAAAAATTGTTTAAAATTTTAAAATTTTTAATAGTGCGGAGATTGTATATTAAAATTTTAAGAGCTTAACAGTTCAATATAGTTCTATTTAGTTTATTGACTTAGCCTAATAGTGTGCATATTTTGCAGTTTCTGTACTAGAATTTAAAAATTCGAAATTCGAAAAAGCTGAAAAGAATTAATCTTTAATTATAAACTACTGCTTTAATCAGATAAGATTGACTATTTGGGAATTTGGACAATTTTCTCCAGTTTTACGGTTTTTTGAATGTTTCAAATATTGTAAAATCGAAAAATTACAAAAAACTTTGAAATATGTTTGAACTAGAAACCAAAATTAACTTACCATCATGATTTGTAAATTTAAGAATTTCTAATTAAAAATTAAATTTTTTTAAAATTATTAAAACTTTAATTACAAATTTGGATTCAATTTTTAGATTTTTTTAGAATTTAAAACGATATCCAGGCTAGAATCAGTATTTACAACTTCACAATTCAAGCTAGAACCAGTATTTACAACTTGTAAAAAATTTGAATTTTGGTTAAAACTCTGTTAAATTTAAAAAAAATTTTGAAATTTGACAAATTTTTTATTGTAATTTAACTTTAATTAAAGACTATATTACAATTCAGGTTAAAACCAGTATGTGTAGCTCATAAAATTTTTTTGAATTTTCTGAATTCCTATTTTTAAATTACTTTTGAAAATTTGAAAACCAAAATACCAACATTTTAATATTTTATGTACAAATTGTTAAGAACCATTCAAATTTGCCAATTCTAAAATATAACATTTTTCATATATTATAAAAGATTTGATTTACAAAAATTGTAGTGTAAAATCTAAAAGTTTGATTGAATTTGGAAATATTTTGATAGTGCTAGGTCAAAATTTAATGAAAATTTCACTGGAAGTCAGTGCAATGCGTTGTTCTAATCTTATTAAACAAACTGTAGTACCGTTCGTTTTACAAAAACATTTAATATTTTAGAATTTTATTTAAATTCTTGATTTTAAGAAATAAAATAAAATCTTGCAAATTTTGTAGTTTCCAATATATTTAAAGTAAAAAATAGTTTAAAATATTCGATAAAATTCACATTTTAAAGATTTATATCAGACATTAGCAAACATTCTGAATTCAGATCAATTCAAAATTGTAAACATTTAAAAAAATAAATTTTAATAAAAGAATTAAAATTCCTAAAAATGTGTGAAGAACTCTTTTAGCTACAAACCACGGAAGGTTTAGTACTAAAATTTTTCAAACCACTCAAACCGTTGCTTATTAAAAGTATAGATTTTTCAAACCAACCTAAAATTCAAAGCATAGCATAAAGTATTGAAAAAATCTAAATTTTCAGAATTTTCCAAGACCGTAAGAATTCTTAAAATATGTGAAATAATTTTAAAGCTTTTAACCACGAAGAACGCCGTTTGTTAGGGTTTGAAATTAGAATAGAACTAAAATTTTACTACTTAAATCTTAAAAATTCAAACCAACTTAAAAATTTTAATAAATTTGTTAAAAATTGGTAACTTATTTGAATTTTTATAGCTATTAAATATTAAAATTGGTTAAATTTTCATAGAATTTGCAAAGTTTTAAAATTTTTTTAATAATTCAATTTTGCAAATTTCAAGGATATAGCCAAAACTTGTAATTATGGAATTGTTCAAAATTTACAAAATTTGAAATTTTTTTTAATATTCAGTTTAAACACAAAATTTTAAAATTTGACATTTCATTTTTTGTTGGTGTCATTGCAGCTTAAATATTTTGTGAATTTCGAACTTTGTACTAAAATTTTACTACCGAAATTGGAAGCTCTCTAACCGTAACTTTTCATAGTTTGGCATAAATTTTGCTAATTTTGTAATATTTAAAAAAAACTCGACTTTACTAAAAAATCCAACAAATTTCTAAATTAAACATTTTCTTCAAAATTTGAAATAATCATTATAAAAATTTTAAGTTAAATTTAAAATTTTTAGAAATTTCTTCTTGAATTAAAACAATTATTTACATAATTTTGTAAAATTTGCCCATTTTGTATGTTCCAGTAATATATTGATCTTGAATTTTATTAAATTTTGTAATTCTCAATATTTTAAAAAATTTGAAAAAACTTATAAACTTAAATTTGCCAATTCAAAACCTTAAGTTTCAGTAATAAATTAAATCTGCCAATTTAAAAAGCATTGCACAAATTTTTAAAAATTAAATTCAGTCGACACTTTGAAAAATACTTTAGATATTATCAAGTTTAAACCTTTTAAAATTAAACAAATTTTTAAATTTTAGGTTGTGTTTCGATTCAGAACATTTTACGAAAATCAAAAATTTCAGAATTTTACAGGATTTTACGAATTCTTAGAAAACTGCGAAATAATTTTAATGCTATTAACCATGAGGAATACCTTTGGCTGAGGTATAATATTTACTTAAGAAAAAAAATCTTAAAAATATAACTAATTTAAAACACCTAGAATTTCATAAAAATTGGTTAAAAACTGGAAATTTTTTTGAATTTTTATACTACATGCTTATATTAAATTTTTAATGAATTGTGAAATTTGCAAATTAGCAAATTTTTAGGACATAATGAAAATTCAAAATTGTGGAATTACTAAAAATTTACAAAATTTGAAATTTTTTTCAAGATTTAATAAAATTTTTAATTTTTAGCACCTATTTGAATTAATATTTGATTTTTAATTTGGTACAGTTTTTTAGAATTGTATAAAATTTTGCAAATTTCGTAAGGTTTAAAAATAAGTCGAATCTGCCAATTTGTAAATTATAAAGAAAACTTGAAATTTTTTATTTTTTTTTCAAAATTTTACAAAATGTTTAAAAATTTTGAGTTAAATTTGCCAAATTTGAATGTTTCAGTAATAACATAATTCTTAAATTCAAACCAAAACGATTCAATACCAATCTAGGGATTCATTATTCAGGATGAAATTTTATTTAATTAAAAATCTAAATATTTCATTTACGAAACCTTTTAATTCTCAAAATTTTAAAATTTTTTTAAAAAAACTTATGCACTTCAATTATTGTAAATTTTTACAGTTAAAAACCTGTTTCTGATTCCAAAGCTCAAAATTCACCAATTATGAAGGGTTCGGTAAAAGATTAGGTCTGACAATTTCTAGAACATAACAAAAATTCTTAAATTTATCTTGCTACTAGTCTTAAATAAGTCACCAACTGACAACAAAATATTGGATAAAAAATATTTTACTGTCAATTTTTAAAAAATGCCGGAAATTTTGTAAAATTTTTCAAAATTTGCAGGCATGGTAAAAAGGCAGATAATTAAAGATAGCTTATTTTCAAATTCAGAATGCAGAAATTTATGAAGTTAAAGAATTGGCAAAGAATGGCCAATATAGATAGTGTGCATACAAAGAAGACAGTTAGATACATAGGCCTCAAAATTTCAATTGCATGTTGTAAGAGTGGTAGTGCTTATGGAGAAAGTAACGAAATAATTGCGTTGTCACTTCAAATTTGTCAAATGACGAATTTGAAAATTTTTTATGGGATATGGCAAAAACTAAGAAGTTCCTAATCGATTAAATTTCAATTAAAAAACACTCGAATTCGAGGTAAAAGAAAGATTTTTGTTTTCATTCGATGAACAGACGTCACTACGAAACCGGCGCTACAATAATAGTCAGTGGTGGAGCTTAGTGTTACTGATCGATCCTGGCAGAAATATATACTGGGTATGGGGACCAAAACAAATTACCAAATCATGACCAGCATATTACATTCCATCAAATCAGCTCTTCATCAATCGAAGCTCTTTGCTGTTTTTCTGTTTTTCTGCCCACAGTTAAAACTGCAATATCGCATGCCTTTGGTGACTGGCAACTAATTTATCCCAAATAAGTGACAAACCCCTACCAAATTTCTGAACAATTTTTTTTCAATGAGTTATTGGTATAAATTATAATCAAACACAGGCATGTGTTTAGAGACCTATATACCATGATGCATTCACCATATAGCTCTAGTCCTGCATCACCAGACTTCAAATTTATCTAGTTATACCAATTATAAAATTTAATAATTTTTTTTTTAAATTTTTTTCAACAGGTTCTCAACACAGTGGCACCGGCGAAGAGGATTACAATACATCGAACGACCTAGATTCTAATCAACATCATATTGACGTCAATAACGATCAATCGGACGATGAGGATGGAATAGATTGTAGATGTACTGTATGTGATCGACAATTTCATGATATAGACCAGTGAGTTTATAATAAGCAAACATTTTTTTTTTTAACAAGTTACATTTCTTAAAATATTTTTTATTTCGTGTTACGGGTTGACGATTGGTAATTATCCGAACGGGGGGTAGATTATTAAATTACTTATATAATTTAATTGTTAGCTGACGACAGGTGGATTAGATAATTGATTATGAACCAAATTTTTAAATTTATTTTTTTTTGATTGGTAATTTTTTGGATATAAAGGTGGCAATTAGAAATTATATTATTAATTCCTAAGGTATACGCGCTCACCTATAATTATGTTGTCGTTTAGCACGTTTATTGTTGATGAGTAAATGTTTAATTAGTGTTCATATTTTTTTTTTATGATTGTGACATGGTTAAATTATGTTCGAACTATTTTAAAAGGGTCCTTGATTTAATTGGTCGTTTGGGGTTTTTAGGCAAACTTGTTAAATTATAAATCACACTTTCGAATTTTGAACGTTTCTATTCATCATCATATATATATACACAAACAACACACACACACACACATTAATAATATAAATCGGAAAATTATGAAAATTTATTGTGATGGCCACTTGACACGCATTATCACGTGACAAAATGTATAAACAGAACTAAAAAATCTGTTACAATTAAGTACAAAGTGGAGAGGATACATTAACTTTTTTTTTTTTTATTTTTTATTATGGTAGTTTTGATTTTGAATTTCATATTCATACATATGGGTGGTATATAGTTATACCATTCAATTAGTTAATTTATCATCAATCCACTTTAAAATAAAATATTAAAATCAATTATGATTGAATTGGAAAAATGTGCATATACATGTATATGTTGTACTTGAATACATTAAATATTTATGGAAATTGTCGTCGTCGTTGATTTTGTGATGTGATCGCATCACATAAACACAATGTATTTGCGTGTTTGATTCACTCCACTGTATGTATATATCCAGGGTATTTTATAACATTTTTGTAGCATAAATATTCCAGCAGTTGAGGAATAAATAAATTATAACTTAAAATCATGTTTTTAGTTTTTAATTTTTTTTGTAAATTGGCACGATGAATGAGTTTTGATTTGATTTTTAGTTTTGTTAAGCACGTTAGAAACGAATTATTTACTGATGATGGTAGAGATAAATTAAAAGAAGTACCTACACTCATCATGCACGGGAGTCGTCAACTGACATAATTAAATGACATATTTGAGGGTATAGCGGAATAATGGCTGCTATATATCATCAACCTCAATTCTGTCGCTGTGTTGCGCGCTCAATTTTTTTTGATTTTAAAGTGAGTAACCACCAAACAAATTTAGCCTTTAGTAGGCTAACCTTTAACCTTTGGTAGGTTTTCTTGTTCCTTCGAATACTTCAGAGTCAAACCTGGATGTGCTAAATTTATTTCCAAAAATATCAACCCTATAGGATCTCACCACAAACCCTAGACTTCTTTAATGGTGAGCTGCTCGATACCCAAATTCTTATGTTTCACAGGTGGTATCTCACTCAATGGTTGGATTACGATCTCAGAATTAGATATGAACGATTCAAATTCGTTCCACTATATGTAAGACTTTAGATTTATTATATTCTCTATAAAATATTGCATTTGCTATAATTGGTTCGCCAGATCGTTGGTCGAAAACTAGTTTCTTCTCAAGAAATATAACTTTTTCGAAATTTCATAACTGCTTGTCCACATTGGAAATCGATTCATTACTTATCTTTTCTTTTTCAAGAGCATATTATGTCTTGATAACCTGATAAAGGATTTCATCCGTGTTATATGGGCACCAGCTGAGACGAGTTTTTGTCGCCAAAGGTTTATCGATGGGCTATTTTCTGTTTTCGAGTACAGTTGCCAATAATTGGGACCATATTTAAAAATTTTTGTGCTTGTTTTGGTAATCCTTTTTTTAGATCATCGAGAAATACTGATTGCAGTAGAATGTTCCAGTCTTACGACTTTGTGGACCAATAACTTACAAATGGTTGCTAATTGGTTATCCATTAGAGTATTACCAATCGTTACATCGTGGGAAACACATACAAATCTCCCGAACTTTATCCAAAATACAAAGTTACTGACACCGCATAGAATAATACGATCAGCCTTGATACATTGTGGTCACCAAGTTGTCAATCTTCTTAAATATATGAATCTATTTATAGACAAAACTTGGCTAGAAAATTTTGCAATCTAGACGGGCCTCATTTTACAAATTTGGGAAATTGTATGATTCAAATAAAAAATTTCAGCTATCAGAATTTTAACCTTGAAAACATTTGGACCATAAAACTAGGTCTAATTTTTGAAATAATTGGGTGAAATGAGCCAACCTATGAGTGATCTGGACTTGGTAAAATTTTGATTTGTAGCATACATTTCATAGTTTTAATGCGCTAACCTTCAATTTATGGCATACATTTCACTTAGTTTTTATTAGCTAGTCATACAAAATTTCGTTAAATTTTAATATTTTTAATGGTGGCATTTATTTCTCATTTGTATATGGCATTCCTTCATAAAGTTCGTGAATTTTGGAAATTTTAGGTTTGCAGGACAAATTTTAAATTTCAATGTAAATAGCCTTGGTTGTAAAATACGAGAAGAAATTTTTTATATACTCTACTGTAGTCTTAAAGATTCCGCACTCTATGTATACATACTTGTGTTGAGTACTTCTGGCATATGAGCATCAATAAATTTTTAGCTCCATCGTTTTTTACCACTTAACCAAAATGCACTCTTGTTCCCGGAACACATTTCTCAAAATATTAAATTTTCATACGCGTCATTTCCGCTGAAATATCAACAACTTGCTACACTACGATTGTTAAAATCTGTTAGTGAATCTATCTGAATTCAATTATTTTTGGTTCCAAGAGAGTTGGTAAAATTTGCCAGATTTTGGATTTCCAAATTAACAAAATTTGAACTTCGGTACAAAACATTCAGGAAGTTTACCTTAGAAAATTACGAGTTATGAAGAAAAGAACTTTATAAGCTCAACTTAAATTAATAATACATTTGTCAAAAGCTTGTATTTAAGCATATATTTGAGCATATATTTAAATTCCTGAGTATATAGATTAGGTAAAATCACTCCAATAGATATTTGTGGAAGGGCCATAGCAGCAACAGCAAATCTCTCAAAAGTTTGCGGTCTTTGTATGTTATTTACCGTGAGACATTCAATTTCTAGAATGTTAAATGTCATAGTATATCGTTCAGTTCTCCGTTATGTTGAATAATGGGTAAGCTGCTTGTCCATATTATCTACTCTAATCCAAACAACGTGGAGTATATTTCACGAGAGGACGATGATAGCATTACTCTAAGAATACATGGTTTTTTTTGTTAGTGTACCTAAAAACAGAAAGAATTTGGCAAAGATGTATCCAGTTACGGCGTTTAGGTGCATAGTTGCATAATAGCTTCGTAAATTTGTATTTCAAAAAGATCGCGTATAAATTGTCAAATCTGAAAGTCGAATAAGGATTTATTGTGATTTAATGCTTTTGAATGCCTGTATGAATTAGTACATCAAAAGCTTTAGGTTATAGCACGATATAGGTCCATTGTGATTACACCGGATCCTACTTCCCTAATACTCTTATTGGAACCAAGATTATATGATCTCTTATTGAAACCAGCTACAGATGTAGCGTAAAATGTTTCACACCTTGATATCGACAAGATCTGAAAAATTAGTCATTATATATTTACCCAAGTGTCTATGTCTTCTTTGCGCCAAAGTCGGACATAAACATAAAAAGGAAATCGCCGAACCGTTTCAGAAGTCATTAGTTTTTAAATCCAGCCTGAAATATTTTTAAAAATAGTTGACGTTTTTTAGCTTTCTACATTGTAAAATATATCGATATGATTGTAAGGCTAACTTTGCGAGGAAGTCAGAACTGCCTTTAAAAAAACACAGTCAATTACTCAGTATTTTTAGTAGTTTAGACGTTAATTGAAACCATTAATATTCCAAAAGTGATCTTAGGAGACCTGTGTTTTTACTATCCTTATATAAATAGATCAAATAGGAATTGAAATAGTTACGGATGGACGCAATGTTTATATTTTTTTATTGTCAGTGCTACTTTTGACTTTTGAACTTTATTGCTTCGGTTTCAAATGTTGACCCACTCTCCTTAGACTCTTTGGAAGGGAATAAGGTCATAAAAAAGAAAACACCATTCCACTGAGACACAACAGTGAGTTAGGCAGCTGTTTTAGCCGCCATCTGCTTAACAAAGACATTGCGGTTAGAAAATGTAGGAACGTAACCTCTATGGCATGCATATAGGTTATGACCGCTTATGAGTATACATGCCTTTATTTCCCCGAGCTCTTGACAGTAGACAAGCTGCAATGTCTAGTGTTTGCCATCAATTGCTCACTTTAATTAGAGCAAGGGTACCAGCTCCAGTTTGAGATCCCATTTTCGTTTAGTTTCGAATTACGTTCAGACATCACGCTCATTCAGTAAAAGCCCGTATGCAAAGCACTTACAGTATAGGTAGTACAACTACAGGGATTTCGTATTTCTTATAGTAAATAGTACCAGCTCTGTTTTAAATGGATTGAATGAGCGTATGCTGATGACGCAATCGCTTTAATATCATATCCTTCAATTTTTAAAGTATTCCATTGATCACCATATTCAAAAGACGTGCGTCTACCTGAGGAGTACACATAGTGAACCACATAATTATAGTGGATTACCCCAGCTTATATTTCACTGTATATAGCACGCATAATAAGACACAGCCTAAAAATTACTATGGATTTTACAAAAGTTAAAAACCACCTTGACTTCCGGCCAATTCATATGCATATTGTATATACCAGCTTGAATATCCCTTGGGAATACTATGGATGCTGCCTCCGAGGTTTTTGATTGAACTCTATTAAAGTTTCGATTAAAAATTTTTAAGATTCCTCACTGGAAGCTGTCCTTAGGCGCCAGGTTTAATTAAATGACTTATAAGTTGGATTGGTGGGATCTTCTTAAGACAAGTTGGCTCTAAAACCTTCCACAATCCTCTTAAAAGAGTCCTTAAAAATCTTTTGAGCTCACCTTAATTCTCCTGTTCATACTCAGATGCTTTTTATATGAGGGCCAATCCAGAGATTCCTTAGTTCTTTAAGACTTATGTCTTGCATGCTCTCTTATGGAGTTTTAACTCTTTCGATAACAGGCTGGTTTTTGCTTTCTAGGCAGTATCGTATGGCAAAAAAACATGAGAGGATCGATTGCGTGTAGTAAATTTGAGTTCTCGAACTAAACTGTAAATATAGAGCTTCATTTTTAGCAAGAACTTAAATAATAACTGACCCTTTGCAGTAGTGTCGTAAGTGCTTTCCAATTGTATAATGTCAGTTGACATCACATCCAAGGAGTACACCAATCTTTCTCCATTTCGCTTCAAGGACTAGTTCCCTAGATTATGCATTAGGTTCTCCTTTTTCTGGTCTGAATAGGCCGTATCCAGACAAATTTGGTTGCCAATCTCTAGACTGACCACATAGTTATATAATTATTGCTGTTTTGAGAAAAAAAGGAAAAAATATAAATGAATAATCAGAATCTGATCCTCTCAAAGTTTCGTGAGTATGAAATATTATAGGGTTTCATCCAAAGACCGCAGATCCCGTTATTACTACTCCATGAAGGTTTCTAAAATCATCAAAATGACTAAAACATGTTAGTCAGTTTGAGGAGAAGAGCGGCTGGTTAATTTTTTTTTGATTAATAGCGCTTATTCTCAACATGTTAGAAAGAGAGTTGCCGACTTCCTTGATTTTGTTAACCGTCCTTGCACTTTTTTTCGACCCTCTTCTTATAGGCGCAATGAGTTATCTTTCACCAATCCGAGTTTATAGTGCTTTTTCTAGGTCAAGCCATTCCTCATCGCTCGAGTATTTTCCATCCACAGCCATTTCGGCTTTGCCTATTACTTTAGAAGTGCGAGGTGGTTCAGAATTGAACATGCTCGCATTCTCACTACGTTTTATATACATTTAAAATTTTACTCCGTTTAATTTGGCCAGAGAAGCAAGGTCCTCCCTGTTGACTACCACCATTTATAGTATAAAGCTTTCTTTGGGCACATTTTTGATTTATAAAATTCCAATTCCGAGTTGAACAACTGATTTGCTGGCCTTAATGATCAAAAAGATCTCTTTTGGTCTCTTCAGATGATAGCAAGACGTGAGCCATTGGGCTATAAAAAATGGGTTTCCAGCTTAAAGCCTCATGGCTTACAAATGGCTTCACTTAGCCTAGTTCAGTTATTTTTAATTTCATTAAGAATCACAAATCTCTCATACAGGGACGCAGTCAATTTTATGCACCGCTAATATTATCCCACATCTCTACAGGACGTTAAAGATGCCTAATTCTCTCCAAAGACTTTCAAAAATATGGAATTTAGTGCCATCAACAGTGTCCTCCATTTGTTTTTTTGAATTGATGATACCATTTTTCTGACTTTTTTCAAGGAAGGTATATATAAGCTTATTAAATAAAAGCTTTTCGATGTAATTTTTTAAAGGAGAGATAGAATAAAGCTATGTGCTCATTGATAAAACGTTGCTTTTAACCAATTAAAGGTTAGGTCTACCGTAAATTAGAATCGACTGTATTTGGTTTAATACCAAATTATTCGATTTAACTTCTTGATTTTTTTTTTGACTGGTTTGACATTTTAACGATACTTAGGTGAATATAATTCGAAAATAAAATTCAAGGCCACTAATCCAAGTTAAACCGATTATTACGTACATAACCAATAAATGTACCGCGGGTATATACAAATAAATGAAAAGATCATCTATCGATTAGATAAATTCGAAAATAATTCAACTTCTATTTTTATAAATAATCCGACGCCCATCCATCGTCTTTATAAAATATTTTATTTTTGTAATGCTTTTATTGGGTCTCGCCAATATGAGTATCTAATATGTCTCTAGTATTTCTTCAAGTTCTATATATCATCATATAAAATTTTGCGAGGGTTTTTCTTCTTCAGTTATATAGACAATTCGAGTATGTTGTGTGCGCGATGATCAGAATCTCTATATATAAATATATCGCGCGCGCTCTAAATAATATTTATGTATGTTAGACATTTTATCGACGTCTAAACAAAATACACAAAATTGTCACAACGATGTATAAAATCAATAAATTATTTTAGAATTAATTAATTATAAAATAGATACACAATAGACGAAAAAAAATCGTAAAGATGTTGTGGGAGAGAAATCAGATGTGACAGGAAGACAAGACAACGTGTATACAATAAATAAGCCTACAAGATTGGTTGTGAGTGCCTATGTTGAATGAATAATATGTAGCTATATGTATAAAATATACTGTCGCTAAGTGAAAGTGTGTGACAGTTTTTTTTTTTTTTTTTTAAGATATCATGTATAAAACATATATCGATTCTTCTTCTTGCTCACACCTCGTAAATATATGGACAATATATAAAATAAAAAAAAGATTGATTTCAATTAATATTGATATGTACAAGTATTTCATGTGGAAAATTTGAATTGATTGTCATACACACCTGAATAATAAATTAACCGATATACTCACGTACCTACACATATATTATATTAATTACAACCACCCTGATATGAAAATAAAACTTTTTAATTAAAAACTAGCTCTGAATATATATACATATATTTATAATAATTAAAAAGTGTCATTACCAAAACAAATCAACAACCACCAACCAAAATCGCGCTTCTCACTCAACACACGAATCCATCATAATTTTATTTATCGATATTTCATTAATTTATGCCACCTTACTATCACCATCACCATTATCATCATCATCGTCGTCGTCGTCGTCACCGCATCATAATAAAGCTCGCCTGGTTTAATATCCATACAATTAACGCGTTTCATTTATGGATTATGGAAGCGACTAAACAATGAACTTCTAATTAAAATGTACACACACACACACATATAGACCAAGTGACAAAATTCTCAAGCACACACACACATACGTAAAAGGTGTGAAATCGTTAAAATTTATTTATGTTGCATTTTATAATGTTTGATTTGTACATAATTTATAAAGTATGTAAAGTACGTAGGCTTGTTCTAGAATATCGAAAAAAAAATTTAATTTGATGGATGAATTCGAATCAGCTATATACACACGAAATCTAATATAAGAAATATTTAAGATTAGAAAAGTGTTGGTGTCAAAAAAAAAAAAAAATTACTCGACAACCACCCATTTATAGTTATGATGATAGATTTGATATTATTATATACCTAAAACTATATAGTCGTTACCAATTTGATGGTTAATGACACGATTTGGTATTTGGTTCGTATATAGCTACATCCAAAGTACATGCAAATCATAAAAAAAAAAATCTATAACAAAAAAACGTTAAGCAGTTAAAAAGGAAATTGAATTTTGATTGATGAATAGTTCTAACTCTACTTGTTAGTCATGACTAAATAAAATAAAATTTTGTTGGTTGGGTATTACAATTTTTTTGTATTTTTTTTTTGTTAAGTCTCTGTTGTGTAGAAGCACATTTAAATTAGAGCGGTAAGCTTTCTAATGGAGTATAATGTTTATATGAAGAGATGTGATATATAGCCATTGATGGTTTAACCTTTCATCGTGCAAAGGGCCAATAATACAATACAGTTGAAAAAGATCAAATATGCAGACTTTGGTTTACCATATTGCAAGGTATAGTGTCAGTATTTTCCAAAACGTCTAGCAAAGTTTTGAATTTTCGAAATTTTCTAAATTTTTTCAAAATATCACATTTACACCAAAAGTCCAACATAATATTGCCTTTCCAAAATTACATAACGAACAAATTTCTTTTGAATATTCTCAATCTACCTAGGAAACGGGACACCATACATTAACTTCATACTCCAGTTGAGGTCTGACGTAGGCATAATATAGAGCCTTAATAAATATAATAAAATATTTCCAGTCCATCCTTTAATACAACCAAACATTAAGTTAGCTCTAGCTATGCAGTGCCCTTCTGATAAATATTAGAATTCATTATCCGATGGAAGGGCATCGTCTTACTCTCATTAATGTTGAGATTGAGCTGGTTTGGATCACATCACCTCCGTAGGTTGTTTAGATCTTCGTGTAGTCTGTGAGTATCGTTGATATTCTCCAGTGTTTTTTGAATATTTTGAGGTCGTCGGTCAACATTAGGACTTTAGAATTATAGAAAATTTATGAACCAATATGGAACCCTTGAACTACACGATGGAGTCATAGACCTTATTAAATTCAGCGTATATATAACATGCTTAAGATTTTCAATTTCTTTAATCGGGCTGCTGGTTAATTGTTGGAGATCTTTTTGGCTTAAAACAATGTATACCATTTAAAACCGTGCAGTGATATGTATCAAAACACCAGGGTCCGGAATGAATTGCAAATTACCAGTTGAAATAACTTTGGGATTGATGAAATTGACGTTGTGTACCTCTATAACATGAAATATCGCCCAATGCTTCAGTTTTGAATATCGGCGTCACCCTCGTTGTTTTCCACCTATGGGAAAATTATCTTAATTTAAATGATTAATTGAAAAGTAGGCATAACGAAATTGGCAAGTTCTTGAAGTTTATAAGTAATGAAACCGGTCAGCAATACATTAAGAGGAAGCATTTTGTCTGCTTCTGTTTAATAAGTCCAAATAATTGATGGTAAATTAAAATCTTCCATTATTAAGATGGCATCTTAAAATGATAGACAAGGTACAGAGAACAGCCTGCTTGCTTATCAGCGGGGAACTGAGGACAACCCCTACACGTGTTCTGGAGGCTATACTCTGCTTTCTTCCTGTGGACATCTTTATGGACATCGCTTAAGGAAGACTTAGCAAATAGTGACTATACACAATACCGATTGATTGCTTTGAAAAAGGCTTTTGGACCCTTATCCACTCAAGGGAATCCGGGGGAAACAGGTCAACAAGAGAAACTGGAAGTATACAATTCTTTATTGACGGCTCCAAAGTAGACGTCAATGTCCGAGCTGGAGTCTATTGTGACAAATTAAATGTGAATATACCCGTTCGTCTTCCTGATCACTGCAGTGTGTACCAGGCAGAGGTGGTAGCGATTGAGAAAGCGCTGACTTGGTTGATGCATAATGTCATATCCACAAGGGATATAACAATATATGTGGACAGTCAGGTGGCAATCAAGTCGCTGGAAACAGTTTCTCTTAACGAGATTAGTGATCATTTCAATATCCAGATAGTCTGGCTCCCTGGTCACTCGGACGTTCCGGGGAACTGCAGGGCTGACGAGCTGGCAAGGAAAGGTACAACTCTCTAATTGAAACCGGAAAGGGCAAATTTATGGAGGCGTATAGCAGTCCTTTTTATGGCGCTTAAAAAGGAGGCGATAGCCTCGGCACAGAACTTGCGCGGCAAGTCTGGCCGAAACTGGACTTAAAGTACTTCAAAACACTACTATCCCTACGTAGACCTAACTTAAGTATAGTCGTGGAGGTACTTACAGGACACTGCCTCATTGGGGAGCATGCGAGGAGGCTTGTGTCAATGGCAAATGATTTCTGTAGAAGCTGTATGGATGAGGAGGAAGAAGAGACTGTGAGCCACTTCCTTTGCTCATGCCCGGCGCTAGTTTACAGGAGGTATAAACATCTGGGCAAGTATTGTTTCGACGGCCTCTTGGATCTCGAGAACTGCAATGTGAGAGATATCTTACACTATCTAAGTAGCTCTGAATGGTTCTAATGAAGGTGAAAGGGGAGTAGGATCCTTTAGTATTATATTGAACAGTTTGGGCAGATTAATCCATTCTCGTGATATTGGTTTATGTATAGCTATATGAGTGCTTCACTGCCAATTTTTTTTATGCCCGGCAGAGGCGGAAAAAATAATGAACTGTGAATCTCTTGTAAACAAATTCAACGTTCTGATAGGTTATCACTCCAATCACCCTCCAATCCAGTCTCTTGTGATGAACAATGCTGTAACCAAGTTTCCAATAACATTAGCAAACTCGATTTTTCAATAACCTTCCCGCGCATATTATCACTAGGGGCCATAATGCCTTGGCAATTGAATGAGAAAATGGTCAGTTGTGAGTAAAACAATAGTTGAGGGTGTCTGCCCCTTTATATACAATTTTATCAAATTTCCCTCTTCGCACTTGTGAATAGTAATAGAATACCCGCAAGTTCTAGAGTTAACTGAGCTTTTTTACCTAAATAGATATAGTCCGATTCAAGAGAATCGTCGCAGATCAGAAACTTGTAGCTGTTGCATCCGTAGACGAATCTCGAATCTATGGACTATACTGTTGTATCATTTAACTTATCGTCAATTTACTAATCTTTTTTAATATTCATGCGAATTTTGCACTCTTGTTTCATAACATTGGTTAACTCATCACAATCAAAAGCTCTCCACAATTGATCCTCAATTATCCATTGCATTGCTTCTTATGTTTATAAATTTCCTATATATCAAGAATACGTGCATCCCCCTAAAATGAGTATTACAATTTCCCGTTATCTCTTTAGGCCTTCCTTCGATTTGGATTAAAGTTTAAGCCAAGATCCTACGTATTTCATATATTTGAATAAACTCAAAAAAAAAAAATTCTCATCTCCATTGGTTAAGGCATTTGGATGCTTTTCATCCCTTTAGTCACCACGAATCTGATGAAAATTTCCCCAATAAACTGAATCTCCGGTGGAAATGATTAATATCGTCGTAGTCATTTTATACCATGTTTTTTCTGATAAGTTTGTAGCGACTTTGTTTTGTTTGAAGTTGAGGGTGTCCTTTTTCTAGAGGTACGAGAATCACGGTCTTAAATTGGAAGCTCGCTATCTTTACAGTGACAACTCGAATCATCAGCTCCAAGACGAACTGAAGTAATTCGTCGTGGAGGCTAATAGTTTGTTCAATGATTTTCCTCTTTTAACATTTTTCTAGGTTTGTTGTTTACAGCTACATTTATGCTATTTTGTCGATGCTGTGGTGTTGAATTTGTAATTTTATTTTAAACTTGCATATTTGAAGATGCATATTTGCATCCTTTTTTATTAGAAAGAAAAGGTGAACATATGCATTTTTTTACATCCATTTTTCGTTTGGTAAGATTCGTTGGGTAAATTTGCGTAGTAAAAATTAACTTGTGTAAATTTAAACAATACAATATGAAGTTCATCTGGTAAAGTTATCTGTGGTCTCACATCAAAATTTTACGTAATATATAGAAACTTATAAAACTATAATTTCATGGTTAGTAAAATGACGTTAAACTGATTAATAATTTCTAAAGTGAAAAGTGGCCGCTTTCCTTTAATAAATTCTAGAGATAACAAATTTTGGAGAATCACTCGAACCGCCCTTTTGAGGATTAATGCATATTTGGATAATTTTTTAAAAACCAATAAAAAATTTGGCATTGTCACTATAGGTATTTACTGGAATCCTTTCTGACTTACGAAACGTTTTAGCAAGCGATTAAACTGAGTAACCAAATCAGTCACTAACTCTAAATGAGTGACCTTCCTAGCAGTACAAACGAAAACGACAATATATTCTTGAGTAATTTATACAATATATTCTTGAGTCTTGAGTCCCATTTACTTGTTGTTGGTAGCTTTCCTTTATAATTAATCTACGAAGTTCTAGGTTTTAAGTGTTCGCCAGTTATTTGACTTGTTGCCTCTCTTTTATGTATGTGACATATGACACAATCTTAAACAACTTGATTCACTACACTTCATTCTTAAATAACGTGGCCAGTTAACGTTCCTTATTCATACTAAACGTTATTGTGGTGCGGAAGTGAATATGATTTTTATTGTTATGTATTTAAGCCACTGCGTTGACAATCAATAAAATAAAAATCACATGCTGCAAAAGGCAACCTTGGATGGTAATTGCTATCCTGCTGACAGCCTCGTAATTGATTTTTGTGAACATTTCGTTGACGATAATATTCTGACTATTCCAGTGTGATTGTCGTGCTTTAGCTTTACTACTGGCCACCGATGGTCTGATCACCTACTACCACCACCCGATAAATTTAATACAATTTATATTCAATTTCAACTCTTCCGGTAATTTTTTCCGGTATTTGATCGGTTAGCGCGTCATCTAGTATGTGAAATTAATAAACTAGCATTTTCTTGCCTTTTTCTATTTCTAAAATATTACCATAACCATAATGTGTATAGACAAGGCCTTAGTCTAATATATTCGGATAGAGTCTCACCACCATTTTGTTGATCTGGAAAAAAGTGTTCGCAACACATTCAAAAACACTTTCAGTGGCTTTGTACTCGGTAAATTTAGTACCGTCAAATCCATAAATATTTCATACATATAACTGTTTACAACCTTAAGTTTTGGTTACAATGGAACTTGGCTTTCTTTGTCGAGTTTATTCACAATATGGGGTCAACTCACTTCAACTCATTATTTATTAATTGTCTAATCCATCGATCATTATCGACATTGTGTTCATAAGTTATAAATCTCTTTGCTTCCGTAATCATTTTAAGATGCGGCAGTTTATTTGGACCATCTCCATTTTGACTACCAACACAAACTTAATTTGCCTAAATCAGACCATTTTTCCAAAATACTTGACTACATGACCAAGTCACACTCTAATAGGTTATTGAAGTACAGTCTGGAGCTTCATTTGTTTGAGCCATTGAACTACACATAAACTTTCGTCGTTACACTATTTCATTTTATTACTGCTTGAAGTGGCAAACAGTACTCGAACTTGTTTGCTCTTTTTTTATTGCATATTGATAATTTTCACATAATATGGTTAAGTTCCTTATATTCTCTCATAAATTGTACGTCAATGAAACGAAAGGTGCAGGAATTGACAGATCTTCCATCAAATTTCGTTTCGTTTTGTTGCCTACTTTCGCTAATGAATTTCTCATAGTTCACCTAAATTGGTCTTAAATTAAAGTTTAACCACGCATTTTGCTTCATTATTTCCCGTTTTTAAGTACCCTTAAATAAAGTTTTGGTTGATTCATTCTCCTGGATGGTATCATCGTCGAGGACATCGTCGAGGTAAACAGCACAATATTCGATATCAGTGGTTAGTTGGTCCATTATACGTCGAAAAATAGTTGAGGCACCTGAAATACCGAACGGCACCTGAAATGTTGATCTGCTCTAATTTGTCGATGAACTGAAATTAATAATTCCGCATATTTCCGAAAATCACCAAAAAGTTTCGGTGCCGAGAGAGATGCTGCCCATTGGTCAGTTTTAAATATTTTAATTTTCTCTACCTTGCTTTCGATGGAAAACAATAAAACTCGAGCTTTGACTAATTATGGTATTGTATTCGATTTTACAGTTACAGCCGCTTCGATTTGGATGTACAGTGGCTTATGTTTTCAGATTTGATGCATTTACAAATGTCCATCACCTGCTCCTATATAAATAAACTTTAGGCTGCCTAGACCAAGTTAGAATGATGTTTCCTGAAAGTTTTAACTATTTTTAAATATACATGCCATTTTAGTGACCCCACCTAGAAGACATATCAAATCATTGATCATAACATTTATAAAAAAAATCTAAAAGCTCCAAAGGCATTAATCCGCCAGTGTGTTAGACTTGGAAAAGTACTTAAGTGAACGAAATCTCGTCTGGCGGTACTGAACTGACTTGAGTGCTTTAGTTTTACAGTAACGTGAGTGGTAAGTTGAGCTTTGCTGTGATCGTGTATATTGTCGATTTTGACTATATGCTATTTGAGATATTACATTAAATTTATTGAAATCTAGGGTCACACCCAGGTCTTGATAAAAATGAAAGTCCTGCATTTTAATATAATACACTTAGGATCCTGCATTGCAGCTGTAGTTCAAATCGACAATCACATAAGGTGCAACACACTAAAAACAATAACATTTCACGCGCGACAATCATTGTTTCATCCCACATCTAAAAAAAAAAAAAAATATTCAAAAATTTGATTTTTGATTTAGAAATGAATCCATCCATCTGTCTTACAACAAATCTTAAAATTATGACATTTTTTGTTTTTGTTTTTAATAAATTTAAATAAATATTTGGCTTGAATCGATTTAAAAAAAAAAATTAAAACTATTTCGTCATCACTATATTAAACCGCATCCAATTTTTTTTTGCTCTCATTACAGATTAGATGAACATTTGGTAATAGCCCATCATTATCCAAAAAATCAATATCCGTGTGATTCGTGTTCCCGCCACTATTGTTATCGGCCATCATTATTACGGCATCGTGCCCTCGTCCATGGTGAATTAAGAAAATATCCATGTGAAAATTGTTCAAAGGTAAGTCGAATTTTAACAGTGTTTTTGAATTAAACGACATAATAATTCAAAAAACACAAGAAAACTTTCATTTATTTTAAATCTTGTATCTCTCGATCTTGATCATCATCATCAATATGTACATAAAAAAAATGTTCGATTGAACCACCCATTTAACGTATATATATAGGTCTTCATATTTGATGAATGTTTTCATTACGGTTGTGCACGGTTAAAATGACCATCAGGCTTACGAGAATAAAAAAAATGTTTAATATAATTAAGCCAAGATTAAGATCACACACATATACATACAAAATTAAGCTAAATTCCATTCTCTTAGCGATCGATCGATATTTTACGGTAATGGCTTCATTATACAAAACATTATATCGTGTTGATTATGGTAATTATGTATGGAGTGACAAATGTCATATTTAATATTGATCGTTTTGAGTGAGGTGAAATTTTTCAAAATTACTTCATATATAATTAACGACATAATATCGACTTTCTTTGATCGATGGTAGTTTATAAATTTGATCACTCCTGTATTTATAAATTTTTTTGCAAATCTACTTGATCTACTTGAGACGCAATTGGAGTTAATTTTGTGCAAAGAAATGATGTTCATCAGATTGATGATCAGATTGATTCTCTTAAAAATTTATTTTCGTCTTAAAAATTATCCATTTTTTGAACTTAAGACTCGTGATCGACCCGAATCAGCTTAATTAATGCTAACAATTAATTTGATTATAATAACTGATCAAGCGACGATCACAAGGATTGCGTGATCACCTCAAACTTTCGTTTTCGAGCTAACTCGATCTTATAAATTCTACGATCACCATAAATCATATATAACGTTTGTCAACAATCTGTCTCATGACCATTTGATCTTGTAGACGACAATCACAACAACAAAAAAACGAAAATATCGAAATCATGTCACAAAATAAAAATTTACTGTTCATAATCTTGAAATTTCATCATTCCCATAATTGTCATTAATTATCCGTTGAAACAAAGCAAATTCTTATTATAAACTTCCTTTCATGATCGTTGTAATGTTAGTGATCCCAACAATAGTATAATATATACAACAACATAGGCAAAAACTATAACCATAATCAAATTAAACCATAAAAAATCGTGATCAAATTGAACGCTTTCGATTTTTAATTTCGATCGATCGCAACTTTTTTTTCTGTTTTTGGTCCAAATCTTATATATGCAGAAAATCGGGCGGACATATAACCCCATCGCGCATGTGCGCTCGCGATCAATTATACGATTTTCGATATTGATTAAAATTAATTGATGCAATTTAAAAAAAAAAAAAACGTATGTTTATATAACGGTTTAAAAATGGCGGATTAATTATTATTAAATACCAAACACAAGTACACACACACATACATACATAAAATATTAAGAGATCAATGGGATTTGATCTATTCAATAAAATTTGAACGATTTTTTACGGTATTAAAACAATTTTTGTGTAATTTGAATACAAAAAAAAAAAAAAAAAAAAAAAATTAATAATTTAAAGACAATTTGTAACGATTAGAATTGGACTGAATGTGCGCGAAATTAATGATCTTTAATTAGTCACTGTTACTATAGGTTTTGTGATGTATACATCGAAATTTATGTTTCTTATGTTTTGTCGCGGTCAATGAACATATCATTTTTTTTTTGGATTGTAACGGAAGTTTGATATTATTGTCAAAATATTGAGATCGTAATTTTTGTTTAATCTGTCATCAAAAACCTGAGTTCTATAGTATTAGAACCGTAAATAGCTTATGTACGTGTTTCTAATAAACACGCGTCTAAAATTATTTGCAAAACTTTGTTTTGAAATCTTTGGATTATATCGATACTGCTTAGATTGGAGCAGTCCTAGAGCTGAATTCTGTAAGTCCACACGGGCTTAAGGATTTGCTTATATAGCCTATTTAAAATATAAATTTGATAGTGACCACCAGTATTATTTATATATATCAATGACCTCAAGTTGTTTCTAAATTAAAGTTCTAAACTTTTAATCCAAATAAAGCAAATTGGCCTGATGGAGTGAGTACCTTCAAAATGGTCCTTTAAATTGTCATAGCTTAATTCTTAGCAAGCAGTTTTAAATGCCAATAAAGTCTAGCATTTACCCTCAAATTGGAAAATAGCTTATTTTCGACCGGTTTTTAAAAATGATCTCAAAGATCATCTGGAGGATCAGATTATTAATATGGGTTTCGCATGAATCGCTTTAGGCAACTTGATTGCCTATTAAATTCACTATTTTAAGATTTCTAAAATAATTGGGCAAGTTTGCAAATATTGCCCCATTATTTATAAATGTATTTTATACTATAGAGCTCTACCGCCTGAAACTTTGACAATATTTCGCCATTTATTTTTAAAACAATTGATAGTTTTTGTTGTTAGAGGGTACCAGGTAATTTACTTGACATAGCTCGCCAATCTACAAAGCTCTGCACTCTCAGAATAAAAATCTTAAAATCTTAAAATCTTAAAATCTTAAAATCTTAAAATCTTAAAATCTTAAAATCTTAAAATCTTAAAATCTTAAAATCTTAAAATCTTAAAATCTTAAAATCTTAAAATCTTAAAATCTTAAAATCTTAAAATCTTAAAATCTTAAAATCTTAAAATCTTAAAATCTTAAAATCTTAAAATCTTAAAATCTTAAAATCTTAAAATCTTAAAATCTTAAAATCTTAAAATCTTAAAATCTTAAAATCTTAAAATCTTAAAATCTTAAAATCTTAAAATCTTAAAATCTTAAAATCTTAAAATCTTAAAATCTTAAAATCTTAAAATCTTAAAATCTTAAAATCTTAAAATCTTAAAATCTTAAAATCTTAAAATCTTAAAATCTTAAAATCTTAAAATCTTAAAATCTTAAAATCTTAAAATCTTAAAATCTTAAAATCTTAAAATCTTAAAATCTTAAAATCTTAAAATCTTAAAATCTTAAAATCTTAAAATCTTAAAATCTTAAAATCTTAAAATCTTAAAATCTTAAAATCTTAAAATCTTAAAATCTTAAAATCTTAAAATCTTAAAATCTTAAAATCTTAAAATCTTAAAATCTTAAAATCTTAAAATCTTAAAATCTTAAAATCTTAAAATCTTAAAATCTTAAAATCTTAAAATCTTAAAATCTTAAAATCTTAAAATCTTAAAATCTTAAAATCTTAAAATCTTAAAATCTTAAAATCTTAAAATCTTAAAATCTTAAAATCTTAAAATCTTAAAATCTTAAAATCTTAAAATCTTAAAATCTTAAAATCTTAAAATCTTAAAATCTTAAAATCTTAAAATCTTAAAATCTTAAAATCTTAAAATCTTAAAATCTTAAAATCTTAAAATCTTAAAATCTTAAAATCTTAAAATCTTAAAATCTTAAAATCTTAAAATCTTAAAATCTTAAAATCTTAAAATCTTAAAATCTTAAAATCTTAAAATCTTAAAATCTTAAAATCTTAAAATCTTAAAATCTTAAAATCTTAAAATCTTAAAATCTTAAAATCTTAAAATCTTAAAATCTTAAAATCTTAAAATCTTAAAATCTTAAAATCTTAAAATCTTAAAATCTTAAAATCTTAAAATCTTAAAATCTTAAAATCTTAAAATCTTAAAATCTTAAAATCTTAAAATCTTAAAATCTTAAAATCTTAAAATCTTAAAATCTTAAAATCTTAAAATCTTAAAATCTTAAAATCTTAAAATCTTAAAATCTTAAAATCTTAAAATCTTAAAATCTTAAAATCTTAAAATCTTAAAATCTTAAAATCTTAAAATCTTAAAATCTTAAAATCTTAAAATCTTAAAATCTTAAAATCTTAAAATCTTAAAATCTTAAAATCTTAAAATCTTAAAATCTTAAAATCTTAAAATCTTAAAATCTTAAAATCTTAAAATCTTAAAATCTTAAAATCTTAAAATCTTAAAATCTTAAAATCTTAAAATCTTAAAATCTTAAAATCTTAAAATCTTAAAATCTTAAAATCTTAAAATCTTAAAATCTTAAAATCTTAAAATCTTAAAATCTTAAAATCTTAAAATCTTAAAATCTTAAAATCTTAAAATCTTAAAATCTTAAAATCTTAAAATCTTAAAATCTTAAAATCTTAAAATCTTAAAATCTTAAAATCTTAAAATCTTAAAATCTTAAAATCTTAAAATCTTAAAATCTTAAAATCTTAAAATCTTAAAATCTTAAAATCTTAAAATCTTAAAATCTTAAAATCTTAAAATCTTAAAATCTTAAAATCTTAAAATCTTAAAATCTTAAAATCTTAAAATCTTAAAATCTTAAAATCTTAAAATCTTAAAATCTTAAAATCTTAAAATCTTAAAATCTTAAAATCTTAAAATCTTAAAATCTTAAAATCTTAAAATCTTAAAATCTTAAAATCTTAAAATCTTAAAATCTTAAAATCTTAAAATCTTAAAATCTTAAAATCTTAAAATCTTAAAATCTTAAAATCTTAAAATCTTAAAATCTTAAAATCTTAAAATCTTAAAATCTTAAAATCTTAAAATCTTAAAATCTTAAAATCTTAAAATCTTAAAATCTTAAAATCTTAAAATCTTAAAATCTTAAAATCTTAAAATCTTAAAATCTTAAAATCTTAAAATCTTAAAATCTTAAAATCTTAAAATCTTAAAATCTTAAAATCTTAAAATCTTAAAATCTTAAAATCTTAAAATCTTAAAATCTTAAAATCTTAAAATCTTAAAATCTTAAAATCTTAAAATCTTAAAATCTTAAAATCTTAAAATCTTAAAATCTTAAAATCTTAAAATCTTAAAATCTTAAAATCTTAAAATCTTAAAATCTTAAAATCTTAAAATGTTTTATAAACAATATGGAAATTTAAAAATTTGAAATTTGAAATTTTGTAGGAAGTATTTTTTAAAATCTATACTGTAAATACTGTAAATTCTTAAATTTTTTAAAATCTATACTGTCCTAAGGATTCAGAAATCCTATTTGTTAAAGAAATATTTTGAATTTTCATGACAAAAATTGAAGTTTTGAGTTGTGAAATTTGATTTGTGCGAAAATTTTATCAAAAATTTAATGAAAATTTAAAAAATTTTAAAAATCTCCCAATTACCATATGTGGTCTATATTTATCATAAAATGTCAATTTGTTGGCAATAATGGACCAATCCAAAATATTTCAGAACACATTGTTTGATAATTGAATTTTATTTGTATATCCACTAAAAGGGAGTTCTTTCCAGTAAAGCTTCAAATGATCAATAGAAAATTTTTGAAAAATTACATCTGCATTCAGAAATTAGTTTTAATCTAAATATTAAAAATAAATTTAAATTTAAATGTTTTAACGAAATTTAAAAGTTTTAGTATGTTGCGATATTTTAATCCAAATTAATTTTCCAATTTAATAATTCCAATTTTTTACTAATTTTTAAAAAATATATAATTTTTTGGTTTAAAATATATCGAGAGGAGAAGAAAATTTAATAATAAAATATTAAAATTTATTACCATTTTGATATTAAAATTTCGCAATTTTTTCTGTAACCTTGATAAAATAAGAACAGTTATTTTACGATTTTGAGAATTTCAATAAGTAAAAAGTTATTCTATACTTTAAGTTTATTTTTCCAAGTTTTAAAATTTTATATTGCTTAAACTTTTGTCAGATGTCTTAATAAATTTAAATTTCCCATGAACATTTTTCAGAAATTTTTAAAAATGTTACTATTTGTTTGGAATTTAAATTTTAAAATGTCAAAATTCTAAAATAATAGTAGAATGAATGAATTTTAAAATCTTTTAAAATTCATGCAATTATTTGATAGTGGATTTGATTTAAAAAAAATGAAATTAGAAAATTTTAAAAATTTTAAAATGTTGAAAAAGTTTTAAAATGATAATTTTAACTTATAAAACCACAAATTTTAATATATTTAAAAAGAAAATTTTAGATTAAATTTTATACAAATATAAATAAAAATATTTATAAAAAACAGTTATTTTCTAGAATTCCGAAATTTGGAAACTAAGAAAACATACAAATTTGATACATAAATATTTTAAAATTTAATGACGAATTTTAAAATTTTGATTAATTAAATTTGATTTGTATGACAAATTGATTAGCAATTTGAGTAAAATTGTAACAATTTGAATTAGCTCAATTAGACACGCACATTAAAATGTGATTTAGCACTTATCAAAAAAAAATCCTTTTTCTTTTTTTATTACAATTCCGACTTGTTTGATCGTTTTTTTTAACTAATTTCAGTTTGTCTTTTTTTTGCTCACACTCATCCGTGCGTTCAATAATGGAATTATGTATGAGTGTGTTTTATACTACATATCTTCCACTACTCTTTCATAGATGGCACTATTAACAATAACAAATTATATGAACTAAGTTGCGTTCATGGTTGATATTCTTACTTTGGCCGTAACAATATGGTCCATATTTGACAAAAGTGTGCCAGATAAAATACTTAATTTTATTAATGAATAATAATATTTCACAGTTGACAATTTATTAAAAAATTGTTGAAAAGTAGTACAAATCAAAATATTTCGGAATACATTCACTGATAATCTAACTTTACTTACATATCTACTTACTGGAGTTCTCCGCATTAAGGCTTAACATGGTTAACATAAGTTAAAATCGGAACTTTTTTTTAAAAATATTAATCGGGTTAAAAAATTATTTTCAATTAAATTTTTAAAATTTTAAAAATTTTTAAAATTTTTAAAATTTTTTAAAATTTTTTAAAATTTTTATTTGTTACATTATTCCATTATGAGTTCTTAAAATTTTTTAAAATTTTTAAAATTTTTAAAATTTTTTAAAATTTGTTAAAATTTTTTAAAATTTTTATTCGTTACATTATGCCAAGAGTTCTTAAATTTTGAAAATATTAATTTAAAGAGAAATTTTGAATTTGTATCCACCAACTTTTTGAACGAGGTGGATTAATGCTAAAAAGCTGCTTTAAAATGTGGAATAGGCGCTTATCTCTTGTACAAGTGCATTGTGAATTTTTGTGTGAATCAAAAAAAATTTCTTTTCAGATTTTAATGTTTAAGAATGTCTAAAAATGCGTAAAATATTATCGTACTTCTAAATTTTTTCCGATACGATTTTTATAAATTTTTAAAAATTTTGAAATTTGTTTGATTAATAAAATTTTGAAATTTAAAATTTTTTTAAAACTCTTATGTTTTAAATAATTAATAAATTCAAAAATTTTTCATGTTTATAATTTTAAAACATTTTTAAAATTCACACAGTTATTTGTTATAACTTTTTTCGTTTATTTTAAAATTTGATGGTAAATTAAAATTTTTTAAAAATTTAAACTGTTCATTCAAATGTGTTTGAATCTAAAAGATAATGGGAGAAGAGATAGATTTACTTTTTTATAAATGTACACTACCATAATTTCTTTTATCTATTTTAGTATTTTAGGCTATGAAAACTTGTTAATAATTTTGGTTAAAAATAAATTTTAAATATCTTAAAATTCCTAAAATTAAATGTTAAAACCACAATTTAATACTTTAGATTTTCAAGTTTTTCTAATTTTAAAAATTTAAATTTTTGAAATTTTCCAAATTTTTGAAATTTAAATATCACATGCCATTGTGGCCAAATCAATAATCTGGCTCCATCAAATTCGATTCCGAGCTTGCTTCGTATTGTTCTTGACTTTTAAAAAATGTTGTAGGTCGTTCTTTATCCTGGGCAACCATTCTCGCATATGGTTGTGACCTATGCGTCTGTGAAAAAGTGGTTTTCCTTTTAGAGATCTCTAAATTGAATTAATGATATCTAATTTCTAACTGTCTAATCACTTCTCCTCTGTCTGTATTGACAGCTTTTCCCTAGATTATTTGACACATGTTGGACATTAAGTAAATCAAGGAAATATTCGTTCCATGTGTCGAGTATTTGATCAGTATCAACACGGAGGTTATCATGTTAAATGTTAAACTTTTTTTTTAAGTTAAAGAGTTATTCTGCGTTAATTGAACACGAGAGTTCTGAAATTAGGGAAATTAAAAATAAAATGTTTTAAAATTGGATGAAAATTTTGAAAATTTCAAATTGAATTTGTACAAAAAATAAAAATTTGAATAAAATTGTAAAAGTTTGAAATATTTTCAAGGTTGTGACAGTTTTACATTTTACTCAATTTATCTGATGATCGATCATTTGATGACAAATATATAATTTGTTGGCAAGTGGAAAACTCCAAAAATTAAAATTAACTGAAAAGTTAATGGCAAAGACTATTGCAAGATAAATCTCTTTCAATTCTCTTTTTGAACCTCGCAAAATTTAACATATTTTTTTGTAAATATTTAGTCTTACAATAAAGCGCGCACACACACATTTCAAGTACCAAGCACAAATTACATAATTACCTGTATATTAGACCAAATATATGAGATACATTTCACATATATCGTTCTAAAGTGGTCTCCACTTAAAAAAAAAATATATTTCATCTTATTATACTATTATTTTTAAATTAACGAACTGTCAAAGATCAAAGTCACTTCGAACCATAACAAAAATAAAAAAAAATAAATATTTCGTTTCATATTTCTTGAAACGAATATCAAAACAAATATCTTTGTCAGATCAAGACAACAATAATATAGTAAAAATTATCTTAAAATTAAATCTTAAAAATATTTTACTTTTATTGATTTCTATTTCTTAAATTATAAAACAATGATTTCGTAACATCTTACAATATAAACATATACACAAATATCTAGACGAGATCGATCTAGAGAATGACGCAAAGATGATGATGTTGAAATATTTAAAAAATCTTATATTTATACTCTCTCTCTGTCTTCATTTGTATAATTCCAGGTATTTAGTGACCCGTCAAATTTACAACGACACATACGTCAACATCACGTGGGTGCCCGTAGTCATGCATGTCCCGAATGTGGTAAAACATTTGCCACATCGTCCGGTTTAAAACAGCATACCCATATTCATTCGTCGGTCAAACCATTTCAGTGTGAGGTTTGCTTTAAGGCATATACACAATTTTCGAATTTATGCCGTCATAAACGTATGCACGCCGATTGTCGTATGCAGATCAAGTGTACAAAGTGTGGTCAAAGTTTTAGTACGGTCACATCGCTTTCGAAACATAAACGATTTTGTGATTCGACTAATTTGCCACCAAATCATTCGCAACAGGCGGCTGCCGCCCATCATAATTCATCGGTATCGAGTCATATTAATAGTAATAATAATAATAATAATAACATAAGCAGCACTAATATTAATAGTAATAGTAATAATAATATTAATAATAATAATAACACGAACAGTAGTTTTCCAACCGCTATGCAAACTATAACAAATCCACATTTATTGTTTCCGCCTCCACCATTTCTACGTTTCCCGACGTCATATTCAAATTTTTTCTCATCTAGTCATGTCCAGGGATCACTGTTACTACCACCGCTTGGTGGTCATCATCCCGGCGACCATAAAACACCACCACCACTACTATCACGTTCGTTAGGACTTGTACCGCCAAGCCTAAAATATTCACCACCGGCTGCCGATGAGCTAAACAATAGTTTGAGACCGTTGCTAGCTCGTCCAATCCCGTTGAGCCATTCGATTGCATCGTTAAAATCGAACCATCATCATCACAATAATAATCATAATCATCAAGTCAATAATATTGGTAGTAGCAATAATAATAATAATAATAATAACAATAATAATACGATTAACAGTAATAACAACAATAACCATAGTAATGAAAAGCACAGTTCGGATGAGGAAAAATCGCTTAAGTCACCGATTTATAAACCTCGCGATTTTACGATGCGGATGCACGACAGTGAAGAACGAAAACGTAAACATGAGTATGAGATTGAGAGGGATGCCGCGATGAAGCGGGAAGAGATTAAACGAGAAACGCCAGAAATTAAGAAGGTAATTTAGAAAATTTATGGGAGTATCCAAGGTATTCGAGACTAATAATTTTATTTTGATTCACAGAGAAAATTATCGAGCGATTCAACAGATTGGAAAGACGACAGTATTGATAATGGACAAGGGAACAGTGGTGAACAACCACTTGATTTGAGTATGACAAAAAAAGAGAATATTTCTAGTCCATGTGGAACACCATCTCCCGCATCACAAACATATTCACCAGCGCCATCGGTAGCCGATCATGTTAAATCTGAATTTACTCGATCATATCAAGCAAGTCCATCGCCATCAGTATCTCCAGGATTAACACCATCACCATCACCACCGGGTCCACCGATGGCATATCCACTTCCGATTCATCCATCAAATCAATTTTTTCAAGCCATGTGTCGACCAAATGGTCCCGCCGGTGCCTTTCAACGACCCTTTCCTTTTTTAGGACAATACGGCCGCCCTGGTTTCGATTTATTTAATTTACGGCCATTTCCACCAAAACCATTTCACGAAGCATTAATGGCCGCCGGTGGCCTAACAAGTGGACTCGGCAGTAATAAAGCTAAAGATCGATATGCTTGTAAATTTTGTGGTAAAGTATTTCCACGATCGGCCAATTTAACACGACATTTGCGCACACACACTGGTGAACAACCGTACAAATGTAAATACTGTGAACGATCGTTCAGTATATCGAGTAATTTACAGCGACATGTACGCAACATACACAACAAGGAGCGACCGTTTAAATGTCATTTGTGCGAACGATGCTTTGGGCAACAAACAAATTTGGATCGACATCTTAAAAAGCATGAGGCCGATACATCGGGCATAATGATGAGTGCGGCTGATTCACCGTCGTCGAACGAGGCGGAACGTGAAGACACGTATTTTGATGAAATTCGCTCGTTTATGGGTAAAGTTGGTTATCCGGGCGGAAGTGCTCATTTGTATACACCACTTAGTCTTAGCAGTAGTATTATGGAACCGGAACAAGATGATTGTAGTGATACGGAAAGTAATATTCTTAATCTCGAGCTGGCTGATACAAAACCAACAATTAACAATAATGAAGCGATCAAGTTAACAACATAAAATCGTTTCATCACCTGTCATATCACATGTCACGTATAAAACTTATTTTTTTTTGTTAGTTACACAAACCACACATTTGTTATAACCTAATATTGTTATTAAATATTATAATTATTATTATTATTTAAAATGATCAAAATTATGTATACATATTTAATTATAATTAATTATTATTATGTTCTGTTTTGTTTAATTTTGCTCAGTGATATTTAAATTAAAATAATTTTTTTGTCGGTAGATTTTAAGTTTTAACAAAATATTTTAACCAAAGTTTTTTATTAGAGTGAATATTATAGTCCTGTACATTGATAAATTAATAAATAAAAAGCTTTATATATATATATATATATATATATATATATATATATATATATATATATATATATATATATATAATGTAAAATATTTGAAATTGTTTTGATCATTTTAAAATTAAAAAAAAAAATGTCCAAAGAAAATTATGGCTAATAGTTAAAAATTAAAATTAAAATTAAATATAATTTAATTACAAATTTAAATAAGCGAAACACAAAATATTGTTTTTTTTTTCGAATATATATTATTAATTAATACTTAGTTTTAGTTAATTATTATATAGACTTTGATGAAAAGAAATCACACACTAATTAATAATTAAGTAATTAATAATAATATATAAATTTAAATTAATAAAACAACATAAAATTTAACTTTAAAAATATAATAAAATATTACCAAAATTAAATATTTTTTTTTGTTAGATAAAATTTATTAAATAAATTAAATTTTAATTTATAATTAAACTATGTATTAAATTAAATTGTCACGATATAAAAATTATTATAAACATTTATTATTATAAATTATTGTACTTTACATCAAACAAAATAAATTAAGAAAACTAATTGAAAAAAATAAAAATCATTTATTACTGAAATTATCAATTAATAATGAATTTAATATTATTATGATTAATAAAAAAAATTATGCATCCTGAATGAGTTAAAAACTATAAATAAAATTTAAAACACAAAATTATGCTATAATTTCATCAAACAAAATTATGTAAAACTAATTAAATCAATATTATGTTTCATTAAAAAAATAAAATTAAAAAAAATTTAATATTTGAAAAAAAAAATTATCACAAATAAATAAATTGAAAATTAATAAAATATTTTATTGAATAATTATTATTTTAAATAAAAAAACAAAAAAGATGGAATGTTTGGTACTCCAAGAACAACAGATATCTCGAAAATAATGGATTTCGAATTTGGATTTTAAAATTGTACATTTGTGTTATAATTTTCGCAGTTTCAATAGGTACTGTCATGTTAATAGTCTTATATTTTCATTTTTAAAATATTATTTTATTATTTTAATGAATGTAACAAACACTAAAGACTAGAGCTTTTGACCAAGGTATCATTCATCATATTCGGGCCACTATTACACGTTCTATTGAATATACAAACAAATTCGTAAATTTGGAAAGGCTAACCACCCCTTTGCTGATTTTTTTGATTGATCGATTGATTGATTGATTTAGAATGTACGATCAAGGACTAACCAGGATCTCCCGGATATTTGGCCGGGCTCACCGTACACCCGTTTTACATAAACTTGGAAGGATGAGGCAGGATATTGGTTAAATTATTGAGATCGACCCGGTTACAGACACCATGGCGGCCAATAGTTAGTAAATTTTTGTTGGGGTAGGGAAAGGAAATGTATGTCAGTAATGACAGAATTGGTTTGGTTTCCCGGCAGCCAATATTCGAACTACTGTTAGCATAAGACAATCACAATTTTTCTGAACCGCTCTGCATTCTAGAATCTCTTGTCAGCAATCCAGTGTGCCACCATTCTTCTGTTATCTACAATTTTACCTGAAAACAGAGTCTATTAATTAACTAATTGCTCTTTGCCGTAAGCTGTAATAAATTAAATTAATTTTTTATTTGAAATTACAACTTAATTAATTGATTATATGATAATATAATTTTCGCGAGCCGCAGGCTGTAATACATTGGATTAGGTTTTGCCTGAAATTTACAATTAATTAATTTGTTACATTTAGAAAAATATGAAATCATAAATAAAACTTATAGAATAATAAAAATTAGGTTTCACAACCCGACGAAACATTACACATCAGTTGAATCGACCGCCCCACGACAGACACGTCATGTAATCGCCGATTTATGCACCTACAATTTAATAATACAATAATACAACAATAATACAACAATACAATAATTCCATACAACAATATAATAACATGTCAATATAATAATATGCCAATTCAATAATATAACAATATAACAATATATAAATAGAATAATACAACAATATAACACCATAATAATACAATAATACACTAATACAACAATATAGCAATACTACAATACAATAACATAATAATACAATAATACAACCATACAATAACACTACCATATTACAACATTATAACATTATAATATTATAATATAGGCTGTTTAAAACTAGATTAGTTTACCCCTGGCATTTACAACTTAATTAATTAATTCACTCCATTGTTGCTAAAAATTTAAGTGTTAATTCTAGTATATTAAATAATACTAAACTAATAAATTTAAATATAACAAATATAAAAAAATATAAAAAATATAAAAACATAATAACTATGGAACCCACGCGGAAACATACCAAAGTCATTATAATTCCCAAACTCAACCAATCATCCCTAATCTATCCAGCCAGGCAATTCAGAAAATTCTTTAACGGACCATTCTCAACCAAAGTGAAATACTACCCTAAAATCTAAAAACGGCTCATTCATCAGTAGAACTCTTATGGAACCTTACATTTGACTATTAAACTCGTGTTAACCGAACAATTTGTACCCCCCACCTCATTTGCACACACTCACATTCCATCACAACTTGACTAGAACCAGACTTTTACCTATAATATACCTATAGCTTTCATCTCTAATATACTTTAGGGATAGACAGCATTTGGTTACTTAACTACATAATCTACTCCCCATATTGCATGAATATATACACATTAATGATGTATATTTATATTTATCCGAAATCTACAACCACTATAGTGGTGCAACTCTTCGTTTTGTTTTAACTATGTTACCTAAAAAGAAATTATCTGAAAAGACACTTCACTTCCTTTCCCTTTATATGGCATGTTTACGCAATTTAAAAATGACACATAGCCGTATAAACGGAATATAAATGTGAACCGAACAATCCAATACAATATATAATCTGATATAACATTTTACTCATCTGATTCGGTCTGGTCTGTGCCGCGCCTGCCATCTACTTATCTCTGTTGTCTTTGTTTCCTTTGCTGCATTTCTAGATTCCAAATTTCGTTTTTTCCCCATAATTCTCCTGTGTTATCGTCAAATCTTTGACGTTTGGTTGATTTTCCAACCACCTTTATCCACCTTGGATTCACCTTATAATAATTTTCTCAATGTTTCACTTTGCTTTTTCTCTTTTTTTTTTTTTTTTTTTTTTTTTTTTAATTTTCGTAACTGGCCGAAGACGAGCATTCACTTGTACTATAATTCTAATAAAACTACTAGATACACAATTATGTATCTAATTTGATTTTAATTTTATTTATTATTTAACATTCGCAAAACATAGAATAATTTTTTTTCTACTCATTTGTAGATGGCAGTCACATCTGCAAAAATTTAATTCTATTTTACATGAGAACAAAGATAAATAAAATAAATTAATTTAAACGAAATTTTAATTTCTCATGTAAAACTAAACACTTATTTTCGAAAATACGCTCGTAATTCAACTCACTATTCACTATAGACGTGCTTGCTCGCCTTCACTGTACGAACATTTCACTTTAAGCGCAATCCGGATTGCGCAACAATTTTTATATTTATTTTGAAGTAATTAGACAATGGTGCGTCTCAAAAACACGACCACCATTTTCCAGGGCTAGACACCCACCGTTAACAATCCATTTGCTAATTTTTTTGCAAACAAATTACTTTATTTAAATATATAATTGGTAAGTTTACACAAAACTAAGTAATTAATTGACTATGCACTTTAGAACGAATATATCATCGACGATCGAAGTTTAGGCTTTATTTAGTGACTTCTAATAACAGAAAAATGATATTTTTAAGTATATTTCGGATTCAAAACTTGTAATCTATAGTGTTCGTTTAAATAAAGGAAGTTTAACGAAAAGTGAAAACGAGTAGCTTTCTAAGTGTACGTTTCCACCAAAAAGTTGGTTGTTTTTTTTACATCGCACCTGACACGGATAGTTAACATTCTCAAAAAAATTGCGTCTCAACATAAAATTTATTACCTACACATGTAAACAAAAATCCACCGATTTGTAGAAAAACCAACCGATTTTTTGGTCGAAACCAAGAGTAAGGGCTATAACTTATAACCAAAGAAAATATACTATATCAGAAGTGAAGACACAAACAAAATAGTACAAACAACAATATTTTTTCTGCAAACCCCATATTTTTTAAATCCATCTAGTGAGTAACTTTAATTTTATTTATATAAAGTTACAATAAAGCTTAAATGTGATAAAAAAATTTTATGGAATTTGTTTTATTGTCATTTGTTTTTCTTCACAGTCACATGAATATAAAATATACTTTACTTATATAAAAACACTAACACAATTGTTTTTTCGGTTGGTTTTCGTTATTTCTTGTGCGATCGCCGATCGCATGCTATATTGTTGTTTTAATTTGGTTTTTTTTTTCTATTGTTCTACGAATACACGCACATCTGTAGTCACATAATTTAACATGAACAAAATATTATTTGTTCAATATAGATGATGCGCAGGCCAAATGCGCTTAAAATTGTTCCCTATTTATTTATACGAGTATTTCTCCAATTTGGAAATTTTGGCCCATAGCTATTTGATGATAGATATATTTTAATGTAGAGGAACAATTTGCTGATTCATACACATAATTTTATTTTACAGAAAATAATGAACTTTTTCATTACACAGTGTAAAGTACAAAATTCTTTTGCGTCTTGGTTTCTAAAACCAGTGATGATTTGTTTGGTTATGAACTCATTGATTTTGAGACCAACAGAGGCTGAAAATTGAACAAGTGAGACCAGTAGTTCTTTGACAATGATGCCATTCAGTCCAATTACACTGACACTTTTACGAAAGTTAAATTCTAACACAAGACTAAAAAGTATCGGGGACAACATTTTCTTGCCGTACCCCAGAGCCAATTGTAAAAATTCCTGAAAGCTTGTTCTCTACTTTGGCACGACATTATAACTGCATTGCTGTCGTTTACATAAACGCACATATTTGTCAGGTATTCCCAGATATCACAAAGCCAACCATAAGCTATCCCGATGGAGTAAGTCATAGACCTGGTGGAAATCTAAGAACATCAGATGTACATCACGGGATGTCTCATAACATCAATGAGTATACATAAAAACAAATGATTGACAGGTTAGCTAGTCCCATACGTAAACTTAGCTTCACATTTGATTATCAACTGTTTTGAAATCCAAAACAGCTTTTTTTACCTTGGGCCCAAGAAGAAAACCAACACCAAGTTTGCCCAGGTCATCTTCACTGTAAAGTATGTATAGCCTTGGGACACATGATCTTTACTTTTTGGCCATCGAGTTTCCTGAAAAGCGAATTCCAAGCGATACTCTTTCATGATAGAGTGCCATTAAACGCGCCTGGTTTTCTTACCTTCTGCACGTTCCATGTATCGATCATAAACTGCGTGTCTGTTATCATAAGTTAGGGTCGGTTAAAATTTTGGTGGTATCTATTTTGCTTTTTGCTGCGGTGTATTAATCATTGAGGTTTTAAATTGCTATTGTTTTCAAACATTTGTTTGCTGAAATAGATGTGTATTTCATAGCGGTAGTCATATGCTAGATCAGAGCTTTTGGTTAAAGTATCATTCATCATATTCTGGCCTCTATTACGCGTTATATTGCAGAATATACAATCAAATTCGTAAATTTGGAAAGGCTAACCTCTTTGCTTATTTTTTGCAAAGAAATTATTTAATTTAAAGATATAAGTTTACCCAAAACCAATTAATCAAATGAATCAATTGACTATGCACTTTTGAACAACTGTGTACGTGCTGCGCATCGACGATCAAATTTTATGCTTTATACAGTGATTTCTAATAACAAAAAAATTAAATTTTAAATTGCAATTTGGATTCAAAACTTGTAATCAATAGCGTACGTCTAAATAAAGAAAGTTCAACAAAAAAGGGAAAACAAGTAGCCTTCTAAGGCTGCGGCCAGAGTGTATGCGACAAGCGATGCGATACGAGAAATGATACGAGAAGCGATCACATGCAACAAAACTGCACACATGTATTTAATGCGAGTGAAAACCGAACTTGTTTAGTTTTGTCGCTCGTTCTCTTGCGATTTTATATTTTTGAATTTTGAATATATTGAAGAAATTGCTGCCCCAAAACTCGGAATTTATACAGAACTGTTTCTCATTAGTATGTATGTAACTCCATGTGTTAATGATAGAGCTAAAGAGCTGAGGTGTTTTATCAAATTATTTGATTGGGTGAATGGTAAAAGTGACTTGATTGTAGAGATGATATGAATGCACACTCACATATGTGGGGATGTATAAATGATGATGCATATGGTTACTTGTTGGCTTGTTCTTGATTCCGACCTAGTAATGTCTGACCTAGTCTGACCTAGTATCGGAATAATGGGAGGCCAACAAGGATAGCAAATGTGAGGACCAAAAACAGTGCGATATACATCACTCTAGTGTCTAGTGGACTGGCAGCCGACGTCACTTGAAATGTAACAAATGATAATTTGGGTGAAATGTACAGAGAAAAGGGTCTTACTTAACAGTAAGAGGTGGATCAGGCGCCAATGAAGTAGTTGATGGAAACCAACTTGAGTGTAAAATAGAGAGAGTGAATGACTTGTGCAACACAAATGAAACGAAAAACTAATGTAAAACGCATGGCTGGTGAAACAAATAAACTGAGTATTGGTATGATAGGAAACAGGTAGCCTTGCATGAATTTAATAGATTTGTCGCAAATGTAGAATGATTTATGAAAGAGCGCATGGACGATGGAAGAAGCCCATCTGTATAGAGTAAAATTGAAAAGTTGAAAGATCTTTGTATCAGAAATGACACACTCGTCTAAAACAAAGGAAAAGGAAAAATGAATGAAATTTGGTTTTCAATCCAGAGATGGGTGATCAATTCTTGCAAATGATGAAAGGTTACCTGCAACTGTTGGTGAAAAAGGGAATGAAATGTGTGTAGAATTCAAAATCCACAACCCCAGGAATGAATCGAGTGAGTTATAATTGTTGAGTTTAGAAGCAAAGGAAACGTTTTTTGAATTTTCTACAATGCATGGATGAGCATATAGAAATAGCAAAAAAATGGAAACCAATCAGAGTGGTTCTGGTTCCTAAGACAGTTAGAGATAGGAATCGGGCAATAAACTATAGGGGTATATGTATTTATGTTAAATATTTTTGTAAAAATATTAAATGCCATGATGAAAGGCAGGGTTGAAAGGTTTTTGAATGAAAATAGTTTATTGCCGGAAACAACTTTTAGTTCATCTTAGCTCATCGTAGAGTGACCAATATAATGAGAAAGGCGCTAGTGTTTTCCAAAATTGCGTATGAGATGAACGTGTATATGGTGATGGGTCAAGTACTAGATTTGAGAAATGGATGAAAGTTTAGAATAGGTGTGCTAGAGTGGTATACTGGGGCGATAAATTCAACCCCAGTGTACACTCTATGGTTTGAAATGGGTGATCTCTTTATTATAAAAGTGACTGGATCACTGTGCGAGAGACAGTGTGCATATTTAAGAAAGTTAATATTCTTGTACATGAAATGTTTACAGGATTACAAGGAGGAACGGTCTATAAAAACACTCAGAGAACCACAATAATTTTGGAAAATATGAAAATATTTTCCAAAATTAGACAATATAAGTGAGAAATGAGTGGGTGTTGGAATTTTTATTCCGTCAATGAAAAAAGAGAGAATGATGAGACTAGCTGATGGTCTCTGTATAATGAATGTTGAGGTGATTACAATGTTGGGAGGTTTCAAGGAAACCTCCCAACAAGGAATTGTGTTTGTAAAACTAGTGTATATACCTTCAATTTTGTGGGAATGAAGTGATACTCCAATGGATACCTTCACACTTACAAACTGAGCGGAACTGAAGAGGTGATATGCTTGCAAGAAGAGGTTGTGTGATCGAGAGAATAACAGAATATGAATGGATGGATGCTAGAAATATACTTTGTATGTATAAAAATCCATGAATCCATGGAGAAAAAGGAAAAGTGTTTTCTTGAAAAATGTCAAGAGTAAGGCAACAAGTACTTTGAGTTGTGTAGTGCTTCTTTTACTATACCTTTTTATAAGAAATCAAAGGAGACACTGTGATGATATGAACAATAGAGCGAGTGAGCTTGAATCACGGTAAATGGAAAGAGTGCTTAAGAAAACGTCGCTTAACTGATGACGATCTATGCGAAAGTGGTTTGGTTGTGGAGGACATTAAATATTTGATAATCCAATGCCAAATGTTTGTAACAAACAGACAAAGGCTAAAATTATGAATAAATATATGACATTTAGGCGATTATACATATTAAAATATTTTGATTATTTTAAAACGATACCAGTAACGACATCTAGCACAACAATGGACCAACATACAATGGTAATACTATGTGTATTTATATTATGTTAGCTAAGACTCAATCAATATATTTTTAATACCCTAAATGTTTGCTAATTCTAATTTTTGTAATTTTGTGGACAATGCTTATTTGAGATAATTAAAAACGTAATTTAGGCGTGAAATTTTTCGATTTTTTTAAAATTGAATTTTCTTGAATTCCATTTTCCGGATTTTCAAAGTTTTCCAAAATTTTCAATGAATGTTTCCCTAAATTTTTGTTAAATAAAACTTCATATTACTGGAATCGAACCTAAGCTCTTCAACGTTCTGCATAAACGTCGCTAACCTTTATGCCACCAGCTATATGTTAACCGATGATGGTTATTTTTCCGTATGATTAGACCTCAAATAAAAATATTTTTTTTATTCCTTTTAGCCAAAAGACAAAGACTTTATATGTATATAAAATTGGATTTTATTCTAAAAAATTCGAATGTTTTCTTGCAATTAATGTTCGGCTAGTTAAAGTGTTTAAAAGACAAGCTCATTCCATTATAGCCCAAAAAAACTCGTAAACCCCTATTGTTAAAGCCCTTGTGTATGATTAAAGCATATTAGAAGATTTTAAATTAAAAGATTTTAAACTGAAACAATTTAGTAAATGGCTTAATTATGTTTTTTATTTTGTCGTTATGCTAAACTCAAATAGGCAGTATATTAAAAGGTTATATACCAATCATGTTGCATTTTATGTAACTGAACTTTCGGTAAATTAGTTGTCAGTTAGCTCCTTAAGTAATATATTTGATTTTTTACTAGCCATTAACTGGTCATTTGGTGATCAACCATCCGAACGTATAATAAAAAAACGTTGTACATGGTTTACCTATATTAGCATTACATACACACCGTAAATGTCTTAAATATTAGGTCAAGAAATAAATTTTAAAAGAAAAACCGACATTATCCAACAAAGATAAATTGCATTCAATTTTCTTTCCTTCACATCCAACAAAGCTGCATACGAAATAAAATAATTTTTCAACATTTAACTAAAGAAATTAGACTGCGTGTTGTCTTCAAAAACATTTTTTTTTCTTATTTGATTTAAGAAAAAGATTTCATGATTTTCTATTTTTCACACATGACGTTCGATGGTTGGCATTGTGAAATGGGAACTGAAAATTGTTCGTCTGTGAATACAATCTGTGTACCTATAAACAAAGTACAAACATATAAATGCACTTTCCAGAGATAAATACTCGTGCGTTTATTTTGTTTGTTGATGATGGTATAACTATGGCAGGGCTATCATTATATTCGTATAGTCGGTACAAACGATTATTAATTTTATTGTTTGTCATTCTTACAAATGGAGTAACTTCTTTATATTTAGTTGTGTTTTTATCTTAATGACAGTATTTATTTATCGTATTGTTATTTAATATTATGTGTGTACCATATAACAGACGATGGTAACATGAAATTTAGAATAAAGATTTCTATATACATCTCATTTTAATGTGGATTTAGTTGAGTATGATGATTCATGACAACCGTTGAATCGAAGTTTGTATCGACCTTGGAAACAAACTACGAGTCAACTCGTATAACAGATGTTATTGCAATCAGGCCGAAAGTTGTTGACATCTTTAAGGCTATAAGAATTGTTTTTCTACTTAGTTATTAGTAAGAGAAATCAAACTTTTGACATTAAAGGCAAAGCTACGATGGCAGTTTTCGTAGAAGTCAGGAATCACAGAAAAACAAATCTTACAGTTCCACTGCGTAAAATTTTAATAAGCGAGGATGAGAAAACACAATCTTTAAAATCTTTAAAACCAACCACTGATTTGTCGCAAAGAACAACAAATCGATCCTTCATGAGAGAACTGCCAATCGAATTTGTTGTCAGAAAACATTCGAACAGTGGAAGGCTGAATTTTTAAGTGCAAAATCACTTGGAAATGAACGCAGTTTGCGTAATTTTTGTAAAGGAGTCATTGGATGAGCAGACGTAAGACTATTCCAATTTGGGACCAAAAAGTAAATTTTCGCGTTAACGTCGTGTCGATAGTTGATAGGATCAATCCTCTTACTTACTAAATGTTCAACATGTATTAAATACTGTTGTGTATCAATGGTCAGAATGGTGGCAAGAAATGACTACAGTGGATGATCAATTTTCGAAGAAAATCATCTTCAGTGATGAGGCACATTTTCACCTCAGTGGATTCGTCAATAAGCAGAATTGCCGCATTTGGGCGAATCATAATCCAAGAGTGATTGTCGAAAAACAAATGCACCCACAAAGAGTGACTGTTTGGTGCGGTTTATAGGCTGGCGGCATCATCGGGCCGTATTTTTTCCAAAATGAGGCCGGTCAGGCAGTTACTGTGAATGGTGTTCGCTATCGTGAGATGATAACGAAATTTGTATGGCCCGAATTGGAAGATATGGATGTGGGCGATATGTGGTTTCAACAGGACGGTGCAACTTGCCACACAGCTAACGAAACAATGGCTCTTTTGCGCGACAAATTCAATGGTCATGTTGTCTCACGTGGTGGCGATTTCAATTGGCAGCCAAGATCATGTGATTTGACACCGTTGGACTTATTTCTTTGGGGTTATTTGAAAGAAAAGGTGTACGTCGATAAGCCAGCATCAATTCAAGAGCTAAAGGATGAGATAATTCGGCACATTAACGGCATAGAACCTCAATTATGCCTAAGTGTCTTCGAAAATTTGGACGATTCGATGGCGGTGTGCCGCCGAGGTCGCGGCGGCCATTTGGCCGATATTTTGTTCCATACATAATTGAACCATACCAATTATCATAATAAAAAGAATTGACAATAATTTCCTAAATAATTTGTGTTTTATTCAAAACCAACATCAGCTCTTGAAATTTAACCACCCTTTAGAAGCAAAGATCTGTTTAGAGTATCCATTTTACAAGGAGTTTACATTGGCTATGCAGAGGCTCAAAAAAAAAACTTTTCCTCTAAGGTTGATCATGTTAACTCCAAGCTCTTGATATTTATAGAAGGGATAATTTTTCGAAATATTTGTCCAACCTCTCGGAACCTTGACCTATCAACAAGCTGATGTTGTACAAGGCGTTGCATAGACTCGGAGATATCTGAGAACTTAAGAGTTCAGCCTGGCGGATGGGTTTGAGAGCTGATGGATGACATTTCAAAGAAGAGTTATGCGAATGATTGGATGGTATATGACCTAAATGTGATAATATTTGCCACCAGCTAGTTTTCTTCACCACAAAATCAGGAATTTGATAAAAATTTCTGATGTCGATTAGACAAAAGTTTTTAAGCACATCTCATTAATTATATGACCAATATAATCTAAGCATTTGACTTGTAAGTTGAACATTGAGTAAACCATATAAATAATCGGTTTTAGTATCACGTACTGAATTGATAATAACCCGGACATTTCCATCTTTGACCCGTATGACAAAAGACCTAAACCTAAGTGAACTGTGCTCATTACTCAGTTGTTGTAAGCTTAAGACTTTATGATGCCTTGCATCCTTCAAGATGCAGGTACCATAAGGGAATACTCCTTCAGAAAATACTCCCAGCAAGGATGTCAGATTACATTTAAACTTAATATCGACGAAAATGAGAAACACTTAAATGAGAGAAGAGCAAATTGATGTAGTTATCACTGAACATGTTTTAATCTCTTCTACAATTTCATCATGCTATAGACATGCTTACAAAAGTAAACTTAATTAGAGTGTTTGCAAAGTCCTTAGTGACTTTGTAACTCGAAAAAGCAACTAAGCAAAAAATTTAATTTGAATAATTTTTTATTCTTTTATTGGCTCAATTTGCAGTCAACGTGTACCAATTTGTTGGTGATATATTAACTCCAACATGTTGCCTTAGTTATAAACAAGAGGAAAGGCTGCAAAAAATTACATGTCAAAGAAATACTAATTCCTCTATATTATGCAACTCGGGCAAAAAAACTTCCAATTTGTTATGAAGCGCCATAGATTTAGTATCCAACATTTTTGATTTAATCTTTTTCGAAAGAAAACTTTCGGAAACGAAAGACCGATTGAATCGATGCTGCGCAGTGATCTTCTTATACGTTTTCTCTCTATTTGTCTTAATATATTCCAAGAATGGATTCTGCTGGCCACACAGTTGACTTCTATTCATCTTGTTCAATCGCACTATGCCTACAGTTTTGACATCTTATGTTACGCAGGTCTTGTTCGACATAGTATGGATAGCAGTCTGAATTTTCTACTCTAACGTACAAGAGCTGATTGATAGGCCACTTTTTTATTGTCCGGTGTGATGTGCTCTTTTCCAAAGACACGGCCTTCTATAATTTTATTTTATTTGATGAATCTGTTATAAGGTCGAAATTTCTGAGAAGTTGCCTAGTTTTAGAATTTGCCTAAACCAGCGATATTTAGTTCAAATTTCAACTGTGCATATAAAAAACTTTGTAAACGGCAAAAATTAGGGCTTTAATATATGCCAAAAAATCTTTTTTCGATGTTATAGTTAAATTATGGTTTTCGAAATCTTCTACTCAGCTGAAATCATAATCTACCATTCCAAAATTTGCATTTGAGATGCTTCTAAATACTGTCAATAATTTAAAGTGTTTTGTGGGTGCTACCTGCCGTACCCAATTTCCAATTCAAATATAGATAATTTTCATAAAAAACGACTTAATATAGGATGCCAAGACAGATGAGCGCCGACCGTGGTTAATGCTGTGATATGCTTGTTGGAAACCGATGTAGGGTTGATTCCTTCTGAATTTTATTCGCAACATTTTCCAAAACCATCCTGATCGTAGAGATTTTATTAGAGTTGGAATGGTTGTATCAAAATCTACACTGATACTCTCCAATGATCGTTTTAGTAAAAGAAACCAATTGTGTCATTACTTTTTTTAATTTATTAGAATATTTATCATAAATCATAGTCCATTACTAGAATTAAATGGTAGAACTTAGTTGCAAGTAGCGCTCCTACAGTTTTAACGAATTCTTTAAGAACGTCATTCTTTAACTTATCAAATGATTCCTCTCTTCTACTATGAATTCTGCAACAAAATACTCCCCACCTGATGACCACGATACATCTAATTGAACTTACTTTGTCATTCATAAATATTTTAAAAGTAGGATAGCCATGCCAAGAGGACATCATATTCATTTTTCTCAGTTTACCGTTTTCGATTCTTAAATCTTTAGTAAGATTAAAAGTGTTGACATGCAATCTTTTGAGTAGTGTAGATTTAATGCGATGTTGTTTAAGTTTTTGCTCGCAAAATGCGATTTCTTTCTGGCGTTTAAGTATTCAATTCAAAATACTCCAAAAACAGATCCAAGAGCCAACAAAAAGGATTGTACTAGCCGAAGTTGCCAAATTGTTCGACCCACTAGGATGGTTTGTACCGAAAATCATCCAGATAAAGCTATTAATGCATCATATAATATATGGATAGCTGGTGTTGATTGAGATATAAAGTTGAGTATCAAAATATAAAAACGATCCATTAAATCTACACGATCCACTAAACAGAAAGTTTAGCTTAAATTGAAAATATTCCCATACCTCTCTGGATAAATCACAAACAAAAAGGAAAACACGAGTTCTATAGTTTTAGAGATGCCTCAGAAAGGACATTTGCAGCAGCAGTATGATTTAAAACAACAAATGCATAAGGCACATCAGAAGTTCATCTAAGAGCGGCAAACACCAAAGTCACTCGAGTAAAATCCAGAATTTAGCTGCCAAGACTGAAATTATGTGCAGCCCTACTATACTTTCAAAATTATTAAAAACCGTCCAAGAATCATTAAAGTTAGAAAACGCTGATATTTACCTTAGAAAATTATACAGAACCTCTGCAGCAAATCGAATCTCTGAAATTCAGTCGCTCAGTCAACCAAGTTAGTATGGCAGTACGTTAAATCCACTAACGACATCCTGCAGATGTAGCCTCAACCATTGCGTATTAATCAACTTTGGTGGGAAGGACTGAGGTTGTTAAAAGACAACAAGTATACGGTAACACTTGAACCAACTGAAGAAGCAGCAAATGAAGTGTTTTAACCACATTCTTTGGAATTTGTCAAAGTCAACAGATTGTCTGATTTTTATTTTTATTTTTTTAGTTTGTTTGTGTCTGAACTCTGCGATCTTTTCTGGGGCCGAAGCTCTCCCAACTCTTTCGCGGTTAATTTTTAACGTCCTACCTTACGCCGTTACCAGCCAAATCGAGGACGCACAAATACAGGTTCGATTTTATATCCATCTGCGCATTGCATTGCTCCAGCCAGCCTGTACTGATATGGACGATGGTTCAACCCATGGATTCTGCACTCCAACAGGGGGTCATAGTTGTGTTCATCTTCATCACCGATAGTAATCAGGTGATAAAAAATCTCATTTGCAACCCTCCTTCGTTGGAATTCGAACCCGGTACCACCCTTCCCAAATACCTCAGCTTTAACAACTGCTCTAATTGCTTGGTAAAACAGATTGTCGACATAAAACTTAGACATACAAAGTCGTGAGATTAAAAAAAAATTCCTCTAGCATTTCTTTAATTGTTAGTATTTGTTTAACATTTCGAATCGCGTTCTACGAAGCTCCCCTGTATATACCAAAATCCATCACATATGTATGTAAAATATTTGGAACATTTTTATTTTCCGGTGAGAATTTTTTTTTTTCATTTGTAATTTACTTTTTGGTCGTTTCGCTAAAATAAGAAGTCTCAATTAATTTTATTGTTTTCTTCCCACTCTTTATAAGTACGTAAATTTATTTATTGAAGACATGCAATTTACCATTGCGGCTGTCCAAGTACTCGAGTATGTATATTTATAAATAATAAAAGTAATAAACTATATGGATATCATTTCGGCCCAAGTAGGTGGGGGAATTCAGATGATTTGAAGACATAGACGAAGATGATATCCAATTCCACCAAAGCATTGTTAGCCTATCACAAGAAGCGATCAAAGAAGGTTGAATCGCTGTGATGACAAAAAAGCATCGCTAAAAAAAAGACTGTTAAAATATCATCAACAGTAAATATGAATGTCGTAAAAATGTTACTCGCGGTTTAGGAATGCCACGGAGAAGCCATGTAATATTATCGTTTTGGAACTTTCTTATATTAGAGTCATTTGGTAAATTTGATTGGTTGGGTGGTGAGCAGAAAAATTGAACCTGACATCTATAGATAATACATAATGAGTAGGTTTATTAAATTATCTTGTACAGTCGAACTGGCTTTCATTTAGAAAGTGGCCACTACTCGATGTGGCGGATGCATCGATGATCGAATACTCAGAGCATTTTAGCGGAGCTACTTGGCTCTTCCTACTTTGGCTCAGCACCCTACACTCTAAACCACACACACTGTCCAGATGGCCGGTAGCTGTTGGTACTATGGTTGGCTTGAAAGAAGCCGAGTAAAGTGGGGAACATGCTCGAATGACCAAAACCACTGCAAATTTTAATATTTTAATTGATATTGGTGAATAAGTGCCTTCGTACGTTTAGAGAGGAGCAGAAGAGCAGCCGAAAAGTTCTAACATATCAACATAAGAGCAGGAATGTCTAGACCTATGTTTAAAAATACTACCAAACAAGCTGCAGATAATAAATTTATGTGAAGTTGCTATTGCCATTATGTGGTACCATGGTTGGAAATTGGGTAATCATTTTTGGTAGGTTCGAGTGTAATCAAAAATTTAGAAAACTTTACCGAGCTTTTATGAGCGAGTGAGAAATTTTTACACATGCAACGGGTAGAAAAAAACTGTAAGTCAAATTGAAGTTCACCTTTATTGTGATTGTCGATTCGCACGACTCTGTGAAGCCTTTACTGTTTTCATCATGCAAAATAAAAGTGAAAACAGTGAAGACTAAACCGAGTCGTGTCGTTTGTTGTGAAAAATGACAAACACAATAAGGGTGATTGTCTACCACCATGCATTGAGTTGTCTACAATGCATTCATAAAATCCTCAATCGGGATATCATTGAATGATATTTTACTAGTTTGACCTACAATACAACCACCACTTATTAATGAAAAAACAGTCCAACATTGGTAAATATATCAAATAAAAATATAAACGGTAAGGGATCTGTAGAATTTTTGGCAGTCCGCAGTATAAAATAAATGGGCATCAAGCTACAAACAACTCACGTGATACTTCAAAACATGTATGTTGACATACTGATGACAGTTTGTAGATTCAGGAACATCTGAGTCCGAGTCGCAAAGGGCATCAGCTCTACAGTGAGGTCCTGGCAAATAAACATTCAATATTAAAACCGATTTACCTAATCGAAAATCATATCCACTAAGCGAACCATACTATCGGAGGTTAGTCGAATAATCGACCCACTCTGTTGGATGGCACTTTAAGCAGTGTGGATACAGAATTTAAGCTAACACGATGAACTTTAATGGACCATGGCAAAATTGTGCCTACAAATTAAAGAGGATCTGCGAGAAAATGCCAGACAATCAAATTAGGTGCATCTTTGTTAACAAGTTTAATGAAGTTAGGGGAAACAACGTTAACAGTTAAGGCAACAAAAATTCTGTTATTCACAGATTCAAAATAGTTATAGATTGGTTGTCGGTATATCCCAGGCGTTAGCCAACTTATGTAGCAAATAGAATGAGCGACTTTATCCAAACATACAAACGAAAGTATTGGGTACACGTTAGATTTAAGTACAATCCGACCGGCACCCCATCTCCATGAATAAACACAACGGATATAGCAAAATGTAGTTTGGGTGGCATGGACCTTCCTGGTTATTTGATGCTGAAAATACCAAGACGATCTACTCAACCTTTATCTATCAGGCTAGGATGTAACGATTCACGAGTTCCGTCCAACAAATACTCCAGTTTATGCCGTTTCACATTAATGAAGTGATTCATTATCAACTATAGGATGGAGCCCAACTCAAAAGAAACTACTCGAGTAGAAATGCTGGCTGCAGAGATAGTTTTGATATTAAAATCAAACGGAGTTACCGGCAGTTACACAAGTGGTGATGGTGTACAGTTTCTTAGTGAGGATTAAGTGGGTACTTCTTTGGTAGAGTTCAAGAAGGAATATTCTTTGGTTTTTTCTGAAGAGCCTACAGCCATGAAAGGATTTAAGGCAATGATTGTCTTGAAGTATGGTGCGACGCCTGTATTTTGCAAGCCTTATTCAGTCCCATACGCAATTAAATCATTGGTTGAGGTGGAATTGAAGAAGATGGCTGAGACAAGTGTATTGGTGCCGGTAAAACACAGTAATTAAGCGAGTCATATTGTGGTAGTCCCTAAAAAGAACAAGAGCCATAGAATCTGCGTAGACTTTAAAGTTTCGGTAAATAAGTGGAAGGAGTTTCATCATTATCCACTTTCCAATCAAGAATATTTTGGCGAGTCTTTCTGATTGTAGCTGTTTTATCATTCGATTTGGCTGGCGTTTATCAGTAAGTAGAAATAACCAAAGACTCGATTGAGCTTTTCACGATTAATACTCATCTTGGCTTGTTTTGATTCACTAGATTGATTTATGGAATCTCCAGCGTTTCGACAATCTTTCAACAGTTGATGCATTGCGGGGTGTTGCCGAAGATCATGTGTTATATTTAGATGATATACTGGTAGCCGGTGCGGATCTAGAAGAGTGTCGGGTTATAACATGAAAGCTGTTTTTGAACGACTCGTCAGTATAACGTGCACGTTAATAAAATAAAATGTTTGTTTTTCAAACGAATGGTTGAATACCTTGGCCACGTCATTGCGATGTGGAACTACACCAAATTGCCACCATTCAAAATGCCTCGATTCCATCTAATATCACGCAGCTGAGACATTCGTGGGTTTTGTTGAATTTTTATCCGAAATTTATGCCAATGATGGGTTTTGAGTTGGCACCGCTCTACAGTTTGACACAGAAAGACGTGAAGTTCGTTTGAACAAGGAGTTGCAAGAATGCATTTTATAATGCAAAACAAAGCATGGTACAAACAAGCAGAAGGAGCTGTACCTGACTTGTGACGCGAATTCGGTTGGTGTTAGTGCTGTATTGACCTAGTTGCTCGATGAGCTAGACTATCCATTAATGTTTGCTTCAGCGATTTAGTCGTCAGCTGGACAGAATTACTCCCAATTGGACAAGAAGGCACTTGCCTGATCGGAGTGAGAAAATTCCACACATTTTTATTTGGTCGCTCTTTTATCTTAATAATCGACCATCAATCATTGGTATCGTTGTTTGATATCAAAAAGGGGATACCAATTACTGCTGCTTATAGACTTCAATAATGTGCCATATTTCTGAGTACAATTATTCGATAAAATATCGGTAAGGCAAAGACATGGTAGTTCCGGATGCATTGCCGGGTCCGCCACAAAAAGATGGGAGAAGTGGGGACATCCTCATTTGTGTGGTAAATGCCTTCTCCGAGGTGGACGAGATACCCATGTGTTATGAAAATGTGGCACGAGAAACAAAATCAGATTTTGTTCTAACTAAAGTGATGACAAATGTTAAAAAGGTAAGTAAATATGGATTGTCACATGAAGCCAGTTGGATCGTTTGGGGAAGCCGAATCGTCATTCCGTTGTCATTGCATGGAAATGTGCCCAATCTGTTGCATGAAGATCATCCAGGTGTAGTATGAATGAAGATGTTGGCCAGCTCATTGTGTTGGTGGCCTAAAATTGATGAGGAAATCTCAAAAACGGTTTCATTATGTGAAGTTTGTCAAAGGTATCAGCGACCTAAGCCCAATGATTTTAAAGAAGCTTCATGGCCAAAGTGTGACCGTAGGTATGGTACAGAATCCATGCCAAATTTTTTTTATTTTGGTGGCCAAACCTTACTGCTGACAATTGACTCAACATCTAAATAGGTCGATGTGGAAATTCGACTATTTGTAACCTTTGGTTTTCCTATAATAAGCTGGTCACAGACAAAGACTAGCCATTTAACTTAGCTGAGTTCGTGAAATTTTTCCAACGCAACGGTATTTCTCCGTAGAAAAGTCCAGCATATTTTCCCCAAGCCAATGGGTGGGCTGAACGAATGTCCCCTTAAGGTTACGACGATATGTTGGGAAGATGGGGAAGATAATTCGAGTTCATAACTAAAGTCAGATTTGGTCAAGGGAGTCTGAGGATGATACTACCAATAATCCCACAGGTAAGATGCTGGAAAATCTTTGTGATCCAACAGTCCAACCAAGAACTGGAGAACTATTACCATCGTGTTCAACGCAGGAGACAAATAATCAGATCGTTTTAAATTTTGAAATATTTTTGAATCTAAGAAGAGAGAAATTGTTATGTTTTTACACATTTAAATTATATATCTATCTCTATATCATGTTATCGTGTTCTCATCACAACCTTTGTATAAATGCGAACACAAACCTAAATATATTGATTTGCACTTTTGATCTTAGCTCGGACACTTGTTTTATTTCGATCTTCGTACATATGGTATGTTTATCCTACCTTTTCCCCAAGTTGATATGAAAAAATTGAAATTTTTGCTCGTATAGAAAAGGATTCGGTATTTGGTGTACCAACGTTTTTGAACATCTTGAGATATGAATTGAATAATTTGCCTTCAATTTAGGTTACACATTTTAAATGTATGATGTCCATCTCCGTCCATTTCAGCTAGAAGTGTATTCAATTCTTCATGAATGGGAAAATTGGAACCTTCCACTCGCTTCAAATGGTTTATTAGCAGAATTTATCGCCACTTCCTACAAGCCTCCAAAATGTGTAGAACTATACGTGCGATAAATACCAGGTTATTCGAAATCTGAAACAATAATAAGTTTAACGTCGTTGCCAACCGATTGTACACGTGACGATGGCAAACTGTCCATTAATTGTTTCTGACTATTAGCCTTGAATTTACCGCAATAAACGTAATATTTTTGTTGGACTACATTTTCTTCGCCTTTGCCTTTCTATTTGAAATCTATTACATGTGCCTATAACTAGTGCTAGAAGAAGCGAAGGTCTGTTACTTTGAAATCGGTATATGTGCTGCACTATTATTGGTAAACCGCAATTTATATATCGGTACTTCTTGTAGGTTACAAAACGATGAATATTCGGCTAGAATTTGATTGAGCCACTTATTAGAATGTGAGCAGATCGAAGTGAAAGTAAATAATTTATTTTATGCTTTATTTGTTGGATTATTGCGGTAACCGTTTCTTTCAGGTGTAATTCTTTATCTTCATAATTAGCACCAAACATCAGGGTATCAACATAAATATCTTTCCAGATGATTTCGGAAGCCTTAGGATATATGATCCTAAGATTTCTTTAACTACTTGCTTACTTGCTTTGGTGACCAGAAAAAATGCAGGAGCCAACCCATAATTAAGTGTTACGAAAATAACGGATTGGCTAATGGATCAAATCGCGATACTATTTTTTTATAGTGTTTGTCGGATTGGAACATACGATACATTTTATCAATCTCTGCAGAGAAGCCTAAGTATCGTATTGCCTCGAAACCAAAAATTATTGAATATAAATTAGATTGACCGTAGGATCAACGCTGAGACAATCTAGCAGAGAGATGCCTGTTGTTAATTTGGTCGATCCGTCACTTATGACCGTCACTTACCGGAAGTTTTACTATGAATCGGCTTTCATTGTCTCGTTCTAAATTTTTTACCACATTAGCAAAGTATTTACTCTGGTGAGAGAATTTTCAAAGATTCGACTTTCGACAGTGATAGTCAATCCTGGTGATAGGGCTAATCTGTTTATTTTGAACGGCATGGAAAAAGTATTCGGCTAAAATGAAAATATAAATTTTTCTTAGTAGGAAAAGTTTTGGATCGGCTAATTTGATTTTGGCAAACGACTATAAATCGACATCTGTATACAATTTGAGAAAAGAGCTGCACCAATGGATAATCCGGAGCTAGCTTGTTCCAATCCACTAATAAATACTTGCGCATTTCTTTTCTCCAAATAAGGGCGTTGTGCTTAGGATTCAGTTATAAACGTTGTTTAGTTGTTTAGCGCTCGGTACGATGTTATTTTGGGAATGATTGTTAATTAATTCAGACAATGTTGCAGTTTTGTCTTGAATATAGGCATATTGTGCTTTTTACCGCAATTTTGGCATCAACGTTTTGGAGGTGCATCTGAATATGGGCTGACTACCGCTTAAACAGTTGAGGCGGTGGTTATGGAGCTTTATGTAAATTGTTTTCTATCAATTGCGCTCATTGCCTGAAACCTCCCACATTAAAATATACAATGACCTTTTTTTGTCACATTGCGCATTGATATGCGGTTATTTCGTTATAATTTGGCCACCATGCTGTTTCGTAAGATGACATGTTGCAGTAACGTTCTGCTCAGTTAGGGAAAAGGGTGTATGTAAGTCCTCGGATAACCTCATCAGATGTGACTATTAAACGTTTTATGTTAGCGGTCATGAATTTTTTTCTGTTCGATGAACGTTCGGATAAACGAGATTTTAAATGAGGAGACTCATGTTTAGTTGTATAGTAGTAGTATACAATTCAAAAAATGATTGCCACTCTGAATAATTTCCAGAGAAAGATCGAATATTTATCTTCGGCAACTTTACTTGAGAGTGTTCACTTATTTGTGTTTTATAATCATTCCTCAATTTAAACACTCTTAATCAAGAGTGTTTAAATTGATAACATCTTTGTTTAGACTCTTTGTACGAATCCAACGATTTAATGATGGGAGAGCAGAATATTAACTCTCTTTATAGTTTATATCGTGTTCTTTGTTTGGATCGGCCGTGAAAATGCTAAATTTAAGTTTAAACAATATTTGCATTAGTTCTTGAACACAAAGGAAACGCGTGGTTAATTCAACCAAATCGGTAAGCGAATAATTTGGCATATTTTCCAAGATTGTTTAATTTTCTCTTTTTTACTGCTTTTTGAGTGCAGCTAGAATCCCTTCAAGCATATTAGTAGCAGCGCTATACAGTATAGAATATAAAAGAAATCCAAAAAGATCGCCTCATATTAGTGGTACAAAGAAGGCGGCAGTAAATAATCTAGCAAGGATTATCAATGAAGATGTTTGCACAATGGAAGAATTTGGAACGTTGATGACAAGAAAAAATCCATCATCAATTTGAATTGTCAATTGTTTAACGCCATATTAAATGACTATGAATTTACTTTGATTACCACTGCACCTAGCTAAAAACGAAATTGTCCCAATGTTGGAGAGTCTCTGGTGGAAGAAATTGAATTTGATTATTTCAAGGTCAATTTAAGTTTTTAAAAAGGTGTTATGAATTTTTCCAACTGGCTTTGTCAGGTTCTGCTAACCGACCCTAAACGAATAGTATACAAGGATTTTTGTGAGGAGAGCTGCAATTAGGCAGTTAAAGAGGTTAACATTTATTATCAGCAACATTGCCACTGACAAGGCAATGCGATGAGTAAGCTCGGTATCAAACTGAAGAAGTCAAATTGTTCATACGGCACGGACCTGTAAAAAGCAATAGCCTGTAAAAACCACTTACTATTTTTATTTTTATAGGGATACAACATAATTCACATACGACAATTTTGAAGTCGACATTTTTGTTGGACGATCATATACAATTGATCGATTAATTTATAAAATCGTACACACACACAGACATAGTACCACATAAGACAAATGAGGTAATTAAACTTTTTAAACTTAAAATTGTCTTAAACATTACCAATTTTTTTTTTATTGTTATTATTTTAATTGAACAATTTGTTATGAATAATAAATTTAATCTTAAAAATATATATATTTGATGATGCATGATGGATGAGGCAGGATGTACGGTATTTTCGTTGGTTAAATTTTTTTTTTAATTAATTTGCGACATAAGATGATACATGATGATATTTTTTGTATCGAGATTTTTTTTTTTGTAATTTTTTGATGCAATTAGTCCAAACGGAGAGATGATTGATTTAGGGAAATAAATTGAAACGAGGTCGATTGTAAATGAGATCAGGAATGTTGTTTCGTATATTATATACATATGTCTATAAAGATAATGAGGCCATTTTTTTGCCGCATCATATTATGACATATTTAAAAAGATCACGGTCGCCTGTTTAATTAATAAACTCATCCACACAGTCATTATAGCAATTTAAGTAATCAAGCCAAACAAGATTGTCAACATAACAAGTTGTACGTGTATTATGCGCGTGGGAATTAATTAATTTCGAACATCTTTAAAATCCACCTTGCGCACAGTTGAACTATAAATTTAATCCATTCCTAATTGTTATATGTGTACATTTTTGTGAAAAAACAAAAATTTACATCAACAAATGTGAACCAAAAAAAAAACATGTATCCATACACAAGACACAATTATATCTCTTAAGTATAATTTTTTTTCCGTCTTTTTGGTTAATTTCGGCGATATTCTTATTTAATGGATCTTTATGTCTTCGTATAACAAATTTTAATGTACTTTTATATTTCGAAGCTTAATTGAAGATATTATTAATAAATAAAATTCACTGTACGACCACAATTTTATGTGATATAATAATTTAAGTTTTATGAAGTTTTTTTTGTATGTCACTTTCAGATTAACCCAGGTGATTGCAATTATAAATTTATATAGGATTTGTAAGACGCGCGTAAATCGCACATTTCTTTTCTCTCGCCTTGTAAACCAAAACGAAAAAAAAAAACATAATCGAGATGGTTTTCTTTCGTGTTGTTAAATATTGACCTATAGGTAAATTGATTAACCAAGGTAAATTAAGTTAATTATTTTAACTTTTTGGGATAATTTAGATTAAAGAATTTAAAATTATTCGCGTAAATATGAAAGGTGATGGTTTTGGTTAAGAAGGGTATATGGATGTGATATAATTAAAATTAAACCGCATTATCTTTCAAAGTAAGTTATTAATTTTATTTACGCCAATGTTTGTCCATGTCGCATCAATAATTAGAAAAAGGTAAGCCGGTGCTACGAAGAGATTTACATCTACCTGGCTTGTCTTTACTGTTTAAAAAAAATACGCAGCAACAAAAAGCATATTTGGTTTTTGCCACGTTCATTCTGCGGACAACGGTACCTCATCACGAAATTTTTATTGGATAAGCTCGTGAGTACTTGCTAGCAACAAACCAAGTTTTATTATTTGCACTGTACGACCAACGGCCATTCGATAAAGTAATCATAATTTATACACCTCACAAAAATTTTGATCAATGACAAAATTTCGTGAATAAAGGCAAGTAATGTCCCGATTGTCTTTTAATCGGCCGCACAATATCTTCATTGTAATTTCTTGCAAATTTTTAGCTGCTACACATGGCCAATGATACAGCCCAATATATGATAAATTTCGCCTGAATGTGTCGTGGACCCAACCGCAGAAAGCGTGAGGTTACTTCCCTTTTTGTATCTCCTATACAAAAAAGAAAGTAACCTCACGCTTTCTGCGGTTGGGTCCACGACACAGTCACCGTTATTTATCTACGTTGGGCATCTAGTGCCTGGGATATAGAATTAAATCCAACGCCATGTTGCTCAATAATTACAATCAGATTTCTTACGACTATTTTCTGCACCACATTGAATGTTGCAGTGTGGCCATTAATTACGAATTATTAACGGAATTCAGCAATATTCGCAACGTATAATTTTCGGCAATACGGTCAAATATCAAATAAACTAGGAAAGATGGCTCTACAAGTTACAACAATTATTACGCGAGTTTACTTAACAAATATATATCATGAGCACCTCGATTCAAAAACCATCACGTTAACGAATTTTTACCTTTCACAACATTTCATGAGAAACCTGAAAGTGCTGCGTTAGGTTTTCGATGGATCGCGGTCAAACCTCGAGAGAACTTCCCTTAAATTAATAAAGATAGTGATACTAGTTGTTACAAAAACGTTTTCTACCTATTTTGCTTCATTTTAATTTAAACATACGCATTCTGTGCTGATATTGCGAAGATGGTTTGGCAAACTCTATAGTTCATGAAGATGATCAAATATTCCAATTGATCGTGCGGTGCCATTCTCCTATCGAACAATTTTCAACATTTAGTATATAAACCGTAACTATGGTATATGTCATCCATGCCATACCACCCCATTCGATAACCGAAGCAATCATAATGATAGAAAACAAACGTGCAAACATACTTTAACGCTTGCAGAGCTGTTTAAAACTACATATATGTCACTTAATTGCTCACTCGTGTGACGACCAAAAAATGTGCTCATATTAGGAAAACCTGCTGATTCAGTCATTATGAAACTTACATCTCGATTGGGACCAAACACTTTCACAACATTTGCATACACATTGGCAAATATTTCCAAGAAGCCCCATTGTCATTGACCAAATCACTTTGATGTAATTTATTCAAAAAGACTAAAAAATGTGACAGGGCACCATTCACAATTTATACACTGAATATTTTACACTGAATTTTAATGTGAACCCAACATTCTACTGGTCCTACTTGCGCTGCACTGGATAAAATCACGTCCATCCAAATGAAAGACTTAATTTTTCATCGAGTCACCACAATGCAAATAATCTTAAAAAACAAAATTGAATACATCCACCAATCAAACACAATCCAGCTGACTTAATATCGCGAGGGTTAATGCTAGAGAAGTTTATTACCTTCGATATGTGATGCCACAGCTCATACTTTTGTAACAATGGTCTTTGTTTTGGCCAAATTTCGTCATTAGCGCTATTTGTAGTATAGTTCGCCAAAACTATTGGCCAATATATAGTGTGACAGTATATACAAGAAGTTCTATTGAATGTGTTGGATATGCTATCGAGCCAGATCAATTCCGTTGACACAGCAAATGAAATACCTTTACCACTCGAAAGTAAGATTTCATCTCCCCTTTTTGAAACTAATCAAAGGAACTCAAATTTTGGTGACAATTCAGAGCACTGAGAGTTATATGCAATGCTATCGTCTCAACAACTCAACGAATATATGCAATCACTCAGCGACAATTACCAAATCGAAAGGACATTCACAACACCTTCAGTGGCCTCCAAACTTCAGTTTCAGTTTGTTACACAACTTTCGTTTGTTACAGAAATAACAAATCCTATACCACGTGACAAGTGGAGGCAAATTGTTTGATCAAATCTTCACTTAAGCTTACAGTAGATAAATTAAAGGGTTTTTTGTTGATTAAATTCAATGACCGCTTAAATGAAAGCATGGCCAAGTAATCAAAATGTGTATAAGGAGGACGAACTATAGTTATGATGTGAAAATGTGGAATGTATTAAGTATTTTTACATATATACTTCTATTTGAACCAAATCGTTTAAAAAAATGTAAGTGTTCATCAACCTGTCCAACCCGACAACACGTTGTCACAATTGTTAAAAATAAACTTACACTATTTGATCAAAATTAACACTAATATTTTAACATAAGACTGATCTTCACTATGGTTACAAAACAACAAAATCTTACTCACATACCTTAAAAATTCACCAACTTTAGAATTCTCACTGACATTTCTTTCTTTTTCTTCTTAAAAACTTCACAACAACCATAACTATAGCAGTAGAAGTTTGCCACAAATTATAAAATGAATTCGTATTCAAAGAAAATTCTCTATCAGATTACATAAAAAGTAGGCGATCAGAAAATATAATCTTACCCACATGTCAATTTTTTCTATATTCTTAAAACAGGTTCGTCGCTTGTTTTGAAGTCTTTTGTATGATCAGATAATTTATTGAATATTCTTTGAAAAATTATTTTGTTTAATAGATCAGAAAAATTTCGACCGTGTCCGGCCTCCGGCCGATTTCTTTGGCTAAATGTTTGTCTTTTCTAAATTATTGTGTAGTTCTGCTAATTATTATTAGATGGTACCAGTATAAAATATATATACTGTGTATGCTTTTCCAATTTTTAAATTTGTGGTTTTTCAGTTTTCCGAAAGTAATTAACAAAATAAAAATTTGATTTTATGTTTTAAATTTAAATAAATATTCTTTTTAATTTACCGTTATTGTAAACAGTATAAAAACAAAACATTAAAAAAGTCTTTACTTCCGCCACCAAGTGAGTAATAGCGAAATGTAACATTAAAATGAAAAGTCGACAATTTTGACCAAAAAATCGGCCGGAGGCACACAATCTAAATTATTTCCAAAACTACTTGGAACTTAGATTCTTAATAGCAGTCCTATACATTCTCCCTTTTGAATAAAATAAACTTCTGAGTGGTAAACTCTATAATATATATTCAATTAAAACAAACACAATGACTCATATTTAACCAAGATAATCTAAACTTGCATGTTACGTTTAACGTATTGATTGTTATATTATCTTTAAAAATATTATTGAGACTCGTGGGTGATGTATTATACTGTGGCATAAGCGTAACTTACATAATATTGAAAGGATAACATAATTGATTACTTCGTGTAGTATACGAGTATTGACACTGGTTATAAAAAGAAATGTTATAAATTTTATCTAAATAGCTCTGCAGTAATTATTAGGGTTAAGAAAGGTCATCAAACCACTATTGTCATATATATAAAATTAGCTTTAAAATGAAATTTATTGTAAACGTTAGACAATTTAAAATATAAGCAGAAGAAGATAAATAAGGTTTTTAAACTTATCAAAAAAACGCGAACCATAACACCAACTGGCCATCTCACTTCCAAAGATTAGTGAACTTCGAAGGATCGAAGTTCACTAATCTTTGGAAGTGAATAATTTTGAATGTCTCGTAGCTATACTTACTAATGTCCTGATTTTAGGTTACATGATCCTTGCACGCACCGATGAATATTGTCGATTAAAATGGAATGAGAGCACTTATATATTTTCAGAGAGCACTTATATATTTTCAAGTATACTGCCGTTTTTATTTCCTTCAATTTTTCACATCGGATCATATATAGCAAGCACTATTTTAATTATTGCGTCCTTGTTTTGTGATAAATGGGTTTAAATTATTGGGAAACCCATGTCCAATATGAGAATACAGCGGATACTGAATCACACATCCACATGAATACAATGAAGCACCAAGAGCAAGAGTGTTGATCTCTAACAAGGTGCCAAAACTGCCACAAAGCATTATACAACAGTACAAGGATCTTAAGTTGGATGAACAAGAACAATCCGCAATAGCCAACAAGAAAATTCAAGGTTACATAAAACTGAGGTATAAACAGATCAAAACTTTCTAAAAATATGGCCAAAAACATTCCAATGCTTATAATGTCCCATGAGAACATAAGGAGTACTTCCAATGGGATTAATAAAAATTAGAAATGATATCTGTTGATCAACATACATACGGAATGCTTTTGGATCTAGCATAGGTCTCATTTATATCTGAGATTTGCATGCTGATTTTGCAACCACTTTGAAAACTCAAGCCTTCATTTTTTTAGAATATGATTTATCAGTAGAAGAGATTAAAGTTTTTAATCAGTTACAGCCCACTGATCCCAATTTCAACAAGCGTGATACAATTTATGTATATATACTCTTATTATTTTTCAAAGAACTCCTAAGAGTATATATAATCAAACATTTGGCAAGTGAATTAGAGCGATTTGCCACCAGTTAGTGACCAGTTAGTCACCAGTTAGTGATAACAAAAATGACTGAAAATGATTAAAATACAAGTGTAGCTTTAAATTTTAATAATATTATTGACATCAACAGATATTTACACAAGTTCTGGAAAGTAAGGTTGCAAAAAACTGCAAATTAGGAACGAGAAAAATTTCAGTAGGACGAATCATTCCCAAAAACTAACATGATAGCCAAAGGCAATAAATTCATATTTAGGCTACATAAAAACAAGTAATATGCTGGGAATGACGTACATTGCTGTTTTAAATCGACGATAGGGAAAAATCGATAAGGAAAAGGTTTCAAACAGACTTGAAATGTGAAAAACTTGAAAGAGGGTTCATGAGTAAATACGAGACGCTTGGGTGAATATAGAATAGGCAAATGGATGCAATTTCTTGAAGAAATATAATTTTCCAATCAACGCATAGTTAAAAAAAATAGCACAAAAACTAAATTGCCTATAGTCTTTGAACGGTCAACCAAGGCATCTAAGGAGCAAGTATTAAATGGTGTACTTATGGTTGGATCCCCGTACAACTACTTCTCCTTAATAAACTATTAAGATTTCACCAATATGCGAGTAGACAATTTGTGGTGAGGTAGACAAAATGTAAAGAAAAGTGTGGGTGGATATTGAACATCAGCCTAGTACATATTTACTATTTAAAATATTAAATAATTGCAGTGTTTCAGTAACATTTTAGAAAAACATGTAACTTAAAAGAAGTTGGCATTTGATTGCAGTCTAGTCATTCGGCAGCAGCACAGAAAAAATTGCACGAGATGTGTGTAGATGAAATAATGAATACGTGCAACACCAAATGACAGATCAAAAGTATAAAATACTCAGTTTATATAGTTCCAAAGCCTTCTGTAATAAAAGCCGAATTCATCCAATACGTATAGGCTGCACAAATTCTTGATTTGCTAAAGTGTTAGTGAGATATGAAAACTATGAGGAAAAATTAAATTTATATTAGTGCAAGTTATTATTTATATTTTAGTTATTTTACTATAGATAGTTTGGATAATTCAAATCGTTCGTTCATATATAGTAACTAGCAAAATGAAAGAAGTCCAGCCCACTGAAAATCATACAGATATGCCAAGGATGCTACGTTTCCAATGGAAATAAAAAGTGAATGCAAATTAATGTACAGTCCATCTACTTAAACGTGACTTTTTCTTAGCGATATATAGTGTCACTAGTGGTTATATTTTCGAACAGGTTGATCTTATTGTATATTAGTGGGATTTTTGAATGTAAAATAGAAACTGTTCGATTAACATGGTAAATAGGGAAAATATATATAGAGCGGAGATCAAAACCATTATTCACCACTTTGTTCTTAAAACATTTCATGGTTGTATTTTCGGACTGGTCCAAATGTTGAATTGGTATGTACAATATTTACATGGACTGTGATTGATTATTTAATTATTTGCGTTTCCTGGGTAATCATAAGGTGTGGGGCTTTGTTGATTTTTGATTCATTAGCATGCAAAATAATTATTTTTACATACTAGTTTCCTATTAGAATGTTCCTTTTCGATTTAATCAATTGTTTGGAAGTACCCCTTTCGAATCGATTTGTGTTCCCAGTTTGATGTGCTTGCGAGGCGTATGGACATGGATATCGCTTGCTAGTCGTCCGGTTGATTTAGATTATTCAGTTTCGCGATCGGGAGGGGGTCCACCAAAAGGGTATTTCTTGATCGGCCTTTTGATATTGGTTATAAATGTTTGTAAGTATTCGTAATCGGTAGAAGGGTGGTTCGATTTTGTTAGCATTATTTGTCTGGAATTAGGATGGATTTTTGGATTTGAGTCGTTTTGATTTTTGGCAAATTTTTTCTACATTACGAAAATGCTGATTATTTCTTTTGTTGAGAGTGGTCCATTTAAGATTTTTTCTGGACGTGGAGGCAGGCTGATTTATCTGTGACTAGATACAATAGGAATGATTTGTTTGGTTTGTGGATTAGAATGGATTGGGTATGTTTCCGCGGGAGGGTGATGTAAATGTTAAAATATATAATTATTTTTATAATTTTTATATTATTTGTATTTTTTACAATTTTTTAAAATTTTTATATTTTTTATATTTTTATAAATGAATTGTAAATTTCAATCGAAAACTAGTTCAATTTATTACAGCCTGCGGCTTGAACAAATTAGCCCATTATTAGATTTTTTTCAGAGAAACACTGCAAGATAACAGAAAAATGGTTGCAGATTGTAGTTCCTGATAAGATATGCAAAATGCAGAACAGTTCATTATAAATGTGATTGTCTTGTGCTAACTAACAGTATTATTACCAGTATAATATTTGCTACTGGGAAACCGGCCCAATTCTGCCATTACTGACTTATCATTTTTTTTCCTTCGCCACATAAAATACTAACTATCGATCGCTAAGGTGTCAGTAACTGGGTCGAGTCTGTCATAACTAACATTCCATCCACTCCTTCGGTTTTTGTAACACGGGTGTACGGTGGTGCCCTGCATTCCGGAGTTCCAGGTTTGTCCTTGGCCGTACACTCTAATCAATCATCAATCAATCAATCAGTCCATCTACTTAAATGTGACAAACCTACCAAGCATTCGCTATTGTTGGATGCCAGTAAAACTTTTGATCCGCTTGACTGTAATGTTGGCTGCAATAACAATTAAGATTAAAATTCTATTCCAAATCCTCTGGATATACAATATTGCTAAGATAATGGGTTTCCTTCAGAGGTAATAAGGCCATGGAAGGAAATATGGAACTGGATGTGCAACGCGTACATAGCATAAGGGTCTTAAGACGGCTTCAACCCAACAGATAAGTTTATTTATTTAGGTTAATTCGGTGGAGTGGAGCCTATTGTTTAATTGGTGCATAACTTATTAGATATACAGATAAACATCACATCATTAAAAGATGACAACTGAAGAATTATGGTCTCTTCAAATCGAAACATTTGAATCTACAAGAAATAGTTTTATTGAAAATATCACCAACATATATATGAGTTTTCCACACATGTCGAAGGTATTATTACTCATTCAGCGATTCATTTACAAGCTGAAACATAGACATGAGACGAAGATTAACAGGTGAGATATAAATGTTGGTATGAAATATTGTTACTCATAGAAATACAAAGGTCGAATTTAAAAGTCTTTTGGATCATACAATGTGAACATCTAATTGTGGTTTCATAATAAAGCTCTAATGAGATTTACATCATTAAGAGGCTCAAATAATTATCTTTAACACTTTTTACAGTTCCTACAGGCAAAAACATCCGATATATCAATAGGAAATATAAGTTAAAATATAAGAAAGTTTGAAAGCTCACTCCACCTGGAACTCGCCATATATATGGGTGGAAATGGAACGTCATTAAGAAAGAGTAGTCAAGGTCAATGGATATTAATGCTTTAATAATTTTCGTTATTAAGTTAATATCTAATATAAAAGCAACAATGATTTCCAGTCCACTAGCTGCGTAACACAAAGTTGAGACATTGACAGATGAGAAGTTTTGAAATCGATGGCATCGGGATTACCTGACGGTTGTTCTACAAAACCGATGAATAATGGATGCTTTAAATATTTTTTTTACATACAAAAGACTTAAATACAAACGACAAACCCGGTTTAATTTATAAAATTCTCTATTTTGAGTTTTCTTGGAGTAGTGATATTTTATCCACAGTATTGAATGTAGCACAAAAAGCTCTGGTTTCTAAAGTTTTTTATACAATTAGACGATCACAATTAAGTTCGATACTATAATGAATCAATGTAAATTTCTATAACGACATTTTTGAAATGTACTACAAAATTTGTTTTATTAAAATCAGCACGGTTTGGTCCGTAACAGATCGTTTTATCATATAAAATTATGCTTGGTCCACTAGTTCTCTTGTATGAATTGTACTTTGCATTATGTACTATGCTTTTCATATAAAAATTTATTTATGTATATAGAACTAATTCGATCATTTTTTTTTATCAATTCGGAAGTGAAATGCCCCGGATATTTACTGTAGTAATTGCTAAATCTAATTGTTGAATATAATTGCAGACATTAAACTATATAATAAAAATTTAACTGCTTTATATAATTGAAAAGAAAAATGAATGAAGAAAATAATTTGAAAGTAGACATTATGACGTACTTATATTTACACGATAATATATTACTAAACAAGTGCAATATACAATTCTTTATTCCGCATCTCAATACTATATAATATTTCTAACGGTGATTGCGCGCACTCGCGATATAATTAAGACACCAAAAGTAATTCGATCGAATTTACTATAATAGTTCAATTATATGCTAAACAATTGACTTATTTCGTTATTATAACTTTTTAAGTGCGTACAACAAGAAACACTTGGTTTTTAACATTTTGTGGGTAAGTTTTTTTTTATGATTTTCTTAACAACTGCATTAAGTCTAAACGAATTTAGGCTAACGAGGATTTAATTATTTTATTTTGATTTTTTTTTTCGGCTGAATTCAGAGACGACGCGTTATATCTTTCGTATATATATATATGTATATATGAATAACCCAAAAATAACCATAAATCTTAAATATTTTTTTTTTTGTGTTTTGTATATAAGAAAATTATGACAGTATAATCCGATTCAATTACTTTAAATTTATTTATAAGTTAATACAAAAAAAAAAAAAAAAAAAGATAAAAAAAATTTAAAATTATCTTTAAATGACCAATCGTTAAATTTTTGGTTAAGAATTTCTTTGATGTGTTAATTCAATTGTATTCAACTTGCGTCGCTAACGTGGTACCACGGCAAGGTGGATTTTTACATATGAAAATTTGTTGATGTGGTGAAGATAACTTTTTGTATATAATTTTAATATATATATATATATATATATATATATATATATATATATATATATATATATATATATATATATATATATATATATATATATATATATATATATATATATACTTCAAGTCTATTATTAAATATTTAATCATTTTGTGATGCACCAAAAATGCGTTTTTACATTGTGTACATCAAAATTATTAAGATCGATGTGATTTTTGCGAGCAACTTTACCATTGAACACTTAAAATTTTATCTTTATTGTGCGATGGAAAAATTCTCACCAACATGCAATCAATCATGTACAAGTTTCAGACATCTTCATTTTATAACTTGGTTTGGGTCAAGCTGAATAATTTATAATATACAGTATGATGCGTAAAACAGTAAGCATATAAGCTTTGTTAAAAATACGATTAGTTTGTATGCTATCTAATTTGTATTTTAATTTTTTTTTAAATCATTTGAAGCATTACGATGATTTTTAACAAGCTAGTATGTTCCGCATCAATAATCAGACACCGTTGGATTTGCAAACCAAAAAAGTTAGCTGCTATTTCTGTACCCAATGAGACATAAGTCACCACAGAATTCACTGAGCACAACGAAATATTGATTCCTACAAGAGTTGATACAAAGGAAGCGGCAAATAATGACATAATCTTGTCAATGTTTTACTTGAACGAAAAATACTTATACATGAGATCAAAGAGTAACACAGTTTTTCCTGATCGTTCACTTAAATAAATTTAAAAAATTTTAAATAACTTTCGGTCTTTTTACAGAATCGAATGTGTGTTAAAGAGTTCTGAAATATCTCAAAGCATCCGATATACATCACAAAATGTTTTGTAATATTTTGAAAAAAACATCAAACAACTTGATCAGAAACTAACTAACCTATAAGAAAAATCCTATTTGATATGGTCTCCTAAAATTTGCTTTACTAAAGAAATGTTCTTTATTATAACGTTCTATTCTTGAAGAATTATAATGTTCTATTCTTGAAGAATGAGCAACATGCGGATGCTTTCCTTTCATTTATGGGCATAATTATTCTTCCAGTTCCAGTAATCGTTGCCGGTTTGAGTTCTACAATCATTATCAGGAAACAATCTTGTGGCCAAAAAAAATAGGGCGTCGTCCAAAATCCAATCTCAAACTCCATAAAAGTTATTACCAAGAAGGCTAATCTTGATATCTCATGTCGAAGTGAATGCGTGTTCCGGTTTCTTATCAAAGTGGTATCTTATCTTGTCCAGGTAAGGGCGGGTGTTAATTTATCAATGTTATATATATATATATATATATATATATATATATATATATATATATATATATATATATATATATATATATATATATATATATATATATATATATATATATATATATATATATATATATATACAATAATCACTCTTTATTTGTTTGGTATTTTCACTGTATTTTTTTAAAACAACTTAATCGCTTAAATGAGAAAAGTTGCTGCTTAAATTTCAGCACAAACACTTTTGATTCGCTCAATTATATTCTTGTTGGTTCTTGTTTTATTTATGTAAATAAATATTTAAATAAGAAGGAACCGAGTAGCCGTTGTTGTCAATTACTTCACATTACACGTTGCCAGTCCAAGTATTCAGAATGGCTGAAACCACTGCCGATTTTCCACACTAGTAACGCATGGTGTGTCAGTTAGTCATTTCGTGGTTTTTAAAGGACGAAATTTTTTTCCGAAAACACCATAAGTATATAGAGTTTGACGGCTTTATTTAGTCACCTATAGCAGGTTTTTCATATACACCAGTACCATTCTAATTCTCTCTTTTTCAGTTAAATACAAAATTCATGAGTATGTGGGTATGGCGTACCATTTTACTAACAACGCTTTTAAAACTTTTTTTTTGTTTTGAATGACGTGTTTTTAAAAAGTAATACGCTTAAGTGAACTGGTAAATACAAACCCAGTAACCTGTGTTCTATGTTAAAACGATAGAATTATATCACTTTATCAATGAAACTCAGTGTCGTCAGTCATAGAACAAAGGGTGATAATGGATGAACTTCTTGATCAACATGACACAGTTACTGGAAAATAGACGAATTTAAGAGCAATCATAACAACGATGGATGAAACCAAAAGACGAGTTTTCACCAATCGCGAAAAAACATCCTTACATAACCAACAAAAAACACAACAAACCACGGTGTCATTAACCTACAAACAACTTAAAAAATGGAATAAACAAACGCTTAAGCAATGGTCCACTACAAACGCCAATACCATAATGCTGGCGGGATTTTATACCCTTAGAGATAGACGAGACTTATTTGAAATAATTACAAAGCAAAGACGCTATGCAATTCACAAAGCAGTGAATGTAGCACGGTTATTATAAGAGGCTGGGCAGTAATTTTCAAGAGAGGATTATACGATTTTAAAACATTTAAACAGTTTAAATAACCACTGCGATAGAATACATTATATCCCAATGGAATAATATCAGAAATAAAACTTAAACCTATTGAGATACCTTTATTTAACATGGGGTCTACATGAAATATAGTAGCTTTTCAGAAATTTTGAAATGGCGGATGGGCCAAAAGCTCTTAAATACAAATATAATACCAATCATCTTAGTGGAACAGCAGCCAAACTGATATGTATTCTAAATATCGAAGTGATCGGACGCTTAGTTTTGTTTGCTGTGAAAATTTTCATTTAATTTTCATTTAATTTTACAAAAATATTTTGCATTTAAATATAATTTTATTGCATTAATATAAAGTTGGTTTTGTGTTTTATTATGTTAACGAGTGTTTGTGTTATTTAGTTTGTCAGCATGGCATTAAACAGTTATTTTTTTTCCGTATTGTTTTTTCTATTTACGTTTTTTTCTATCTTGAATAATGGAGTGCAACAAGTGCAATTTATTAATAAATATTGACAAAATATCTTGTTCTGGTTTTTGTAACGGAACTTTCCATTATATTTGTGTGGTTATTGACCGTGTGGCATATAAACATTGCTTGAAATGCCCTAATTTAAGGGGTTTTGAAATAATTGTCGTGACCTTTTGGTTAATAAGTAATTTCAAAAGCTTTTAGCTAATATAAATAATGCCAATTCTAAAGTTCAGCAGCATGTGTTTGATGATAATAAGAATGAATTAACTAATAATACATTGCTTGTTGAAAATATTTTGAAGAAGCTTGCTGATTTGGAAGTTAGGCTTGTTGCAGTAATTGACTCGTTTGCACCACCTGCTACTGCACCTTGTTCTTCGAAATTGCCTAGTTCATCAAACTCATCAAAATCTACAAAATCTTCTGCAACTTTGTTTTCAACTGATGCTGCATCCATTGCTGTACCTTCATCGGATTGCTTAATTTCCGCTGAAGTATCGTATGCTACTTGTGTTACTTCTTCAGTTTGTTCTTCGGTGTGTGCGGCTGAGTCCACGAGACCTAAGGCCATTTTGCGTATTTGTGTTAATGAGGCAACAATTTCCGGTATTTCTGATTTATCATCTCATGGCATAGATGTTAATATTTCTAACAACAATATTGCGCCTATAAGATAAGCACGGAATCCTCAAAAATATTGAGCTGTACCGGTTTGTGGTACAAATAAGTGGCCGTTTAATCTTGGAGTAAAAACTATTACTCCTAAAATGTGGCTTCATTTGTCTAAATTCGATCCTGCTACTACTGAAAAAAAGTATTATCTGTAGCTAACGCTTGTTTAGGGATTAATACTTGCAGAGTCTTTAGGTTGGTCCCTAAACATACCAATCAAGCAGAGCTGGAGTATGTTTGCTTTAAACTGGGATTTGACGAAGATTTGCGTGATAGAGCGCTAAATCCCGATACTTGGCCTACCGGTGTTTCTGTGCGACCATTTATTTTCTCGAATTTTCTAAATCTGGGACAAAAAACTCTGCCGTAAGCAATTTGGATAAATAAATCATAATTTTTTAAATAATCTAAATTGTTCAGTTGGTACTCTACTTATTTCAGATATTAATTTGCCATTGTCTGATGATAACTTTTTACGGTTTGGTCATCTAAATGTACGTAGCGTGTCTAAACATTTAAATGAGCTAACTGTTCTTTTGCACAAATTTCGGTTTGATTTTCTTGCTGTTTCGGAGACCTGGTTAAATAATAAAATTTCCACAAAATCTGTAAGTATTAATAATTATAACTTATTACGGTCTGACCGCGATTCCCGTGGTGGTGGTGTTGGACTTTACTTTCGCTCATCGTTGAACATTAAAGTAATTTCCTCTGGTTCTTATGGTAAAGTTAAGTTTTTGGCGTCTGATTTATTTGGCAAAGTTGGTAAAATTCTGATTGTAGTTTTTTATAATCCCCCTCCTGTCTCTACCCAGGATATTACTAATATTGATTTTATTTTTAATGAATTTTTACCATTATACGAAAAAGTAATTTGTTTAGGTGATTTTAATTTTAACATGTTAAATTTTAATGGGTTGTGGGATGGTTTTTCTGTTCTTAATATGTATTTTTTACCTTTTAATGCTACAATAATTGATAGTCTTTTAGATTTAATAGTAGTGTATGAACCAGATAAACATAATGTAATAAATTATGGTCAATGTGAAGTTCCTGCAATATCTGACCTTGATTTAATTTTTGCTACTTATAAGTTTGGCCGTACTAGAAGTAAAATAGTGCAACTGTATGTGATTATAAAAATATCAATTACGATTAATAAAGTAATATCTGTAATGATGTTAATACCATAATTGCTCTATTTAAATCTAATTTTTTAAATTTAGATCCTGTTTGTGTGCCTTGCAAGAGTAGTATTATTAAATGTCCTACTGCACCTTAGTTAAACGCATCTATAATTAATTTAATTAAAGAGAGATTTAGCATATAAATTGTATAAAAGGAGTGGCTTTGAGGCCGATTTCAATTATTTTAAGTGTATCCGGAATAAAACTACTAAACTCATTAATAAAACTAAGTATAACTTCTTTTTTAGTGATATTAGTAATTCAAAAAATACCTGGAATAATTTAAAAAACTTGGAGTTTCTCGTGGTAAATCTGAAGTTAAAATTAATTTTTCTGCAGAGGATATTTTGGAAAGTATTTCTAAATTTAATGAATCTCTAGTTGTTCTTCCGTTACGTTTTAATAGATTTGAAAGTTCAATTGAGGAAGATTCTTTTGCATTAATTGTGTTGATGAAGCTATAGTTTTGGATGCCATTCGGGCAATTAAATCTGAAGCAATAGCTGTTGACTTAGTTGATTTTAAAATTTTAAAATTGTTTATTGATCTTTTTCTACCTCATGTAACGTTTATTATCAACCAATGTTTATCAAAATCAGTTTTTCCAAATTTATGGAAAGTGGTTTCGGTAATTCCTATATCAAAAAAAGAAACAGTGGCTGATATTGGTGATATACGCCCTGCATTGTCTAAGGTAGTAGAAAAAGTTATGCTAGCCCAAATGCAATTCTTTTTAAATAAGCATGATTTATTGTCTAAATTTCAATCTGGTTTTAAATCAAAACATAGCACTACAACTGCTTTAACACATATTGTTGATGATCTAGCCTCAATGTTAGATGAACCAAATTCCCAAGCTTTATTAGTATTACTCGATTTTTCTAAAGCATTTGATTCTGTTAATCATACTCTATATTGCTTCAAAAACTCTATTTGAATTTTAAATTCAAATATTCGCTTGCAGTTTGTTGAAATAGGTGAAAGTCATTCGAGTGCTTGTAGAGTAGTATCTGGTGTGCCTCAGGGTTCCACCCTTGGGCCTTTACTTTTTTCTATATTTATAAATGATATTACATGGCGTATTCGATTTTGTAGTTTTCATCTCTACGCTGATGACTTACAATTATATATTAGTAGCAATATTGCGAATTTTGGAGAAATTGTAACCAGACTAAATGAAGACCTTAGTAATATTTCATTATGGGCCAAGCACAACTCACTTGCACTTAATTCGAGTAAAAGCAAGGCATTGTTATTGTCTAAAAATATTTCTAACTGTACTATTTTTAGTCTTTTTTTGGACAATGATGCATTAATATTTAGTCAAACAGTTAATAATTTAGGGCTCATTTTAAATTCTAAACATACATGGAATAATCATGTAACCGCTCTGTGTCGGAAGGTTAACTTTAGTTTATACTCTTGAAGGGTAATTAAAAAAATGTGTCCGGTTCAATTTCACAGCAATGGTCGTATTTCTATATATACTAATTATAATGGAAGCTATGTCACATTAAGGATCACAAGCCACTTTCATTACGAAGAAAACATTTCAGAATTTAAAGTTAAAGGATTAGATTGCTTTTGCCAAAAATAGCGTAATTGGGGGTCATAACTTTGAAGCGCTAAACTAAAAAGTGCCCCAAAGTCAGCACTTAGATGCTATAGTGTTTAAAAAACTTCACTATAAACTACTACTAGAACAACAAATGCACCTGGAAGCCTGGAAGAATCTAAACAACCTATGCAGACCATGTAGGAAGTAAAGATTTTAACGTAGTTTGGATAAAATCACTGAGTGCCTAAAATCACTACCAAAGACCAATGAAATCATATTCAACGCATAAATACAGAAGTCGATGTAGAACGAGACCTTTTCAAGAATCTAATATTAAATCATTTGCATGGACGGATTCAAGCGGCGTGTTCGTCTGATTTGCAATAAGACCTGTTCACTTAGAAGTGTTTGCAATTTGTTATCTCAATGTTTTCTACTGGCATTTAAATGCTTCACAGTTGTGCTTCAAACTTATGAGGAATAATCTGATCACTGCATTGAAACACGAAAACTCTCGAAACACAATCACAGGTGTCCATCGAGACTTTTTGCCCAATTAATTCTTAATCCACACCACCTTCAAGAACTGAAAAATTAAATCTGCTTTACGTAAAATAAAGTCAAACAATGATATACCGAAGTAAAGATACAGCCGTGATCGAATAAACCAGCCACTGTCAAAATCATAAAAAATACACACAGTGGTCATATTCGAGTTGAAAATTCCTTTAGTACAGAAGACTCGATATCAGTGCATTCAACACAATTAGGCCAACGTCGACTCAAAAAGGGCGCAATTTTTCAATTTTGTGTCGTAAAAGCGAACGGTATCAGACGCAGCCAGACAGTCATTTTTTGTCTTACTTAAATAAGAAATAACTGGTTTTAAATTTTCTCGATATCCCGAGAATTCTTTTCAGAGAATCCTAAATCTCTAGTTTCAAATTTTCATCATTTTGAGAAATCCTGAATCTCGAGTTTAAGATTTTCTCATGAAATATCCAACTTTTCTCACAATGGAAAAAAATGCGAAATAATTGGCAAAGTTTTACAGCAATAAAGACAAGTTTTTCCGTCGAAGATGGGTCCATTACTTCACACCAGCTCCAAAGAAGGCAAAGACTGTTCGATCTGTAGGCAAAACCATGGCGTCAGTGTTTTGGGGTACCCGTGGAATACTATTCATTGATTATCTTTAGGAAGGAAAAATAATCAACAGCGAGTATTATGTAGACTTATTGCAGCGTTTGAGTGATGATGTAAAACAAAAAATTCCGCATTTGGCGAAGACGAATTTTTTGTTTAATCAAGACAATGCACTAGTTGACTTATCCATTATCGCGATGGCCAAAACCAATGATTTAAATTTCATCAACATAAAAGAAAAATTTACTAAACTCTATTCGATCATCCAGACACAAACTACTCAACAGAGGTTCTAACATGGTTTCTGAAGAATACCCAAACCATTATTTTGAAATTTGGGAAAATTCAACTTCGTGATATATGATCTAGGAATACGTTTCACCAAAACCAAATCTTTTAAGCCCTATTTGTTAGTGCATATTTCATGCAAAACTTCATATTAAAAAATGCTGGTTGAAAAAATTTTGTATTGTCGTTCTCATCGACTTCATCAGGTGTGAGCAAATTCGCAGCCATTATGTTAAGGTTGATCGCCAATCTCTAAAATTATAAAGTTATATTTAAACTTAAATATAATTAGCACCTGTGATGCGCTGGATGACGACGAAGCTGCCTTAATTATAATTTTTAATGAGTTGTTATGTAACAACACAATTAATCTTGATTATTTCAACTAACTTCGGATTTCTCGATTCAACCATCACAAAACCAGAAACTCATAGATTGCTGTACCAATCCCAATAGTGGTTGATGCTGTTAATAATATAAATATCATAAAAAATGAGCTAGCTGCCCAGAAATTCGATAAGAATCCTGATGTCGTTCAATTCAGTATGCTAATGCTTTGTAAAGGAATCAGACAAATGGCCCTATCTGATGATAGTGTATATTGATAATATAATTTGTGAAATTGACAAGGAGACAATTGAAACAACAACCATTTACTTCGATGAAGAGGGAATTCTAGTACTGTAAATGTACCATCCTATATGCGTGACGAAATGAGAAACACTTGCCTTAAAAGGAACCAAGGCATTTAGCAGTAAATGAAAACTTTCGTTTTACCACTATTCAATTTGAGTGATAAAATAAGCATGGATCTAATCATCATTAGATCAAGTCTACTTCCAGAACCGTAGCCAATTTTTCAATCAACAAAAACTGGGCTCTCGGGAATATGTTACCAATTTAGCTGGTCACAAAAAAATATAACAGAAACGTTTAAAAAATCTATAAAGCAATAGATATTATTTTAAAACCCATCAAGATTTTAATTTTAAATTAAGTTGGCAGGTTCTGTATTTTATCGAAAACATTTCGTTATTCATACGGATTAAACAGGTAAAAGTCTCACAAAGCTCACTAAACGAATTTACCCATTTGATCACAATGCGTTACATAATAAGGTATGTATCGTAATCTAGGTCATTGGATAACTATCTATCAAAGAACAACAGATTTTTTACTAAATCACGGTGATTACCAAATTGTTTTAAAGTATTAGAAGAAAAATGTAAAATTATCTTATGTGTTTGGAAAAGAACCATAACTTGTTTGACATTTCTTATCCATGTTTTTTAACCTTCATAATTAAAATGTGCTCAAACTTATGTCCTTAAGTTTCTAGTTTAAAAGGTCATTAGCTATTAATAACCCCTGACCGTACCTTAGAATTCAACAGGTTTAGCTAATTATAGGCTTCTGATTTTAGATAAAAATAAAAGAGTCTACGTTTGTCTCCTTATATTTTGGGAACCAAGTTTAGCTTAACTATACGATGATCGTTATCGTGCAGGATTTTCTTTATCATAAATCATCAATATTCGATTGTCCATGTCAAACCAGTAGAGAGGTTACAATGCTAGTTTCAATTGGAATCAGTCTTCACAAAAATCTAACCATCCAAACTTAAGAAGTTACCTAACACCAATGGAAATAAATTGTTCATTTCTAATTGGTGGATTCATTTGTAAAGGTTTAATATGTTTCTTGGAACATTAGTTCCATTAACTTAGCAGCTTCTCAAAGACCTTCCATTACATATATCCAAGGCGATTGAAAATATAAGGCTTAAACTCATCAGATGCCGCCTTAACATTTCAATGAATTTATTCCAAAAATGATAAGGTTATGAATGAACACAAAACACCGTTGAACTCAATGGTAAAAATATTTTAAATACCATATAATTATAATACTAATAAACATCTGGAGCGACAAGTATCAGCGACGACAGATATACACAGATTTATTATAAATTTAAAATGAACTGTTTACACGACACCTAACTATAGTATCTTAAAATCATATATCATGACTTAAACTTTGTTCTTTTATTTTAATTTGTTTTGCAAGAACTTTAACAAAACCAAAAACAAACACCAAACCCACAGAACCAATATAACAAAAAAAAAAAAAAAAAAAAAAAAAAAAAATTTAATTAAAGCAACCAGAATAATCTTATTTCAAAATCATATGAACCTGTTTCTTATGCTTGATGATGACCGAAAAATATCTTTTTGACGTTTCTTGTATACAAACGTTAAAATATTTTATCGCATATATAAACCACCGCATGCAATCTCATCTTTAATCGCACAGTACGGGCATACACACATTTATACACGGTATTGAAAAACATTTATTTTTGGCATTTCTATATTTGGAAATGTCTGTTATTTTTCATATTGGCTCAAAGCAAAAAAAAAAAACAACAACTACAACAACAAACATTAAGATGAAAACTCATTAGGATAATTTCTTTTTTGTGAAAGGTAAAATTCTTTTGAACCATTTGTCTGCACACAATCTGTGTATGTATCTTGTATAATATATAGTTGGACAGTAAGTGTATCGCCTCATTAATTGCAAAATTGAATTGGATATACTTGTGAACCGTACTTTATAAATTGGATACCTATATGTACAGGGTGAGTCAATGAAAACATAATTTTGCATTATTGATTTTTTAGTATTAAGCATTGACAATATTGGAATAGAGTCTAGAACCTATAGCAAATATAATATAAATGCTAAAACATCATATTGTGGAAATTCCTCACAATGCTTTGTGCATTTACCACTTTTATTTGTTAGTTATTTTTGATCCTGAAAAACTCATACATTCAACATTAAAAATTCCGCAAGATTCATCACAGTAAGGATGGTAAATATGAAATGTTATTGCGATAATATTTTTTGGTCGCTCTTAACCGAATTGCATAGCCCGTCGACAACATACAAACCCTTCCATCACTATGGACTTCAAGATAAAGGAAGTGGAGTTGCCGTTTGACAAAAATCAGCGTTCAAATGCAAAAAGCACCAGCGACAACTTGAGAGACTATTGCATCAACCCAACTCGTTCACTCCCGAAAATGAACCTGACCACAATGTTCGATCCTTGGTACACACCACACCTTCGAAAAATCAGTGCAACTGGCCTCAGTATCCTAAGAGGCTCTCCAGAAAAGCCACTAGTTGCATGGGTACTCAAGCAAGCAAGTTTATTTTTTGGAAATACCTATGCAAATTCAAAGAACAAACACAGGAACTCGAGTAGATCCTGAACATTAAGGAAACCTCTTATGACCGAAAAAAAAACTAAAAGCAACATAAATTCACAAATAACTGGCCACGAACATTGCTATACTCCTTACGTCACCACCACGACGCCATGATGATTGACAACAAAAACATTCACAATTCTCAAAAAATGTGGAGTCCCAAAACCTCATCCAAGTCCATCAACCAAGAGCACTTATGCTCAAAGAAACATGGACTGGATAAGATAAGAATATCATTTCATCCAGCCATAACACTTGCAGGTGCGACAGAATACCAACAAACCAAAACACTAATATTACAGCACAAATCACCCAAAGATAACTTTCAACCCCAAGTAAGACTAGAAGTACCGCGGTAGATACAGAATCACACATCCAAAAGTCAAACATGCTGCAGCATTCAAAACACTCTGACCAAACCACAGACGTGATTTGAACCACGGAAAATGAGCTGTCCTTAACAATAAGAACACTCCAATTATCCCATAAAATGACTGCGACGAACCAATTCGCTCCGCTTTCGATAAAAATCTACAAACACAGATCAAACTTCCTCTAAAAACCACTGAAAACTCTCAAATGCAGAATTCAATAATAATCAGTCATCAAAACATGCTCCGTTCTCCACAGCACTAGGCACCAATTCAACAAAAATACCTTCGTGCTTGGCTTAATCAAAAATGAAACCAAAACCAAAGGAGACCCGGACTGCACCTTTAGAATAAGATCTATCGCCATTCGAGACCAGGAAGAATAACCTTCAAATTAATATCGATGCAGTTCTTAGACAAGTGTGACCTCAGAAGTGTGCTGAGTTTTTGTATTCTTAAAATTTTAGCCTTCCACCATTCACCCTTTATCCGTTTACAAATTCGCTTGGCGGTTCTCATTGCAAAAACCGCATTGTTTTTCCATGCGAGTGTAAAATGTATTTGCGCTTCTTTATAAAGGTTACACCTCATCAAACCAATCATTATTGAGTTAAGTTTTTACCATAACTAGAGTCGCCTGGGCAGAACCAACCACCAAAGTATTCAAAACATTCAAAAGAGCGTTCACATCATCTGAACGGTAGTTTGTTTCCATATTGCTAATTCTAACAAGATTCACAGTTGCGACGAAAGTTTCGTTTTCCTGCGACCACTGACTTGTAAGAGTACTGCGCCGTCTTAGATTTGCAGACCTTCCTTTAGAAAATAACACCTGGTCAATTTGACTTCGGGTCGTGTTATGGGGGTGTGTTCATGTTTCTAACTGGATAATTTTATGAAGAAAGAATGTGCTAGCCACAATAAGGTTATTCGTGACCGTAAAGTTCATCATTTTTTCTATTATCGGTCGCTAGATTTTGTCGGGAGAACGGACCTATATGGTTTCACATAAATCAGTATAATTTTTGTCAGATCTAGTATTAAAAACACCAATCACTATATTCTGCGCCGTGCTCCGCAATAGATCCCTTCAAATCATAATTATTATAAAATCAGCCTTTATCTGTGGGTCATGTAGCTACTTTGAAATCCAAAACAGCCTTTTTTACCTTTGGCCTAAAAAGAAAACCATCACTAAGATTACTAAGCTTATCTCCACTGTAAAACAATGCATTTAGCTTTGGGACATTTAGCTTTGAGTTTCTTGGAGAGCAACGAGTTCCAATCAATGATCTTTCATGGCTGATATGTAGTACTATGAAACGCGCCAGATTTTTTTAGCAACTGCACGTTCCACGAAACGATGTGTCCGCTTACAAAAGCCGGGGTCGAGTTTAATTTTAGTGGTAACAATATTTCCTTTTGTTGAATTTTTAACAGTGATATTTTTTACGGCTAGTCAACCCAGTGATCCTCCCTTTGATTAGTCGCCTCCTTCGACTAATCAAAGGGAGGATCACTGGGATAGCTTCCTTGGCTATGGTGGAATTCTAAAGATATCATGCTCGTTTAGAAGTCTTTTACGAGGAATGGGAGTGCCATTTGTTTTGAGGCTAATTTGTTTACTACCCTGTATTTTCATATACATGAGTTTTGATTGAAGAGTTATGATTGTATAATGGAAAAATAATAGTTTAAAAGGCGTTAAATTTAACGAATTTGTAAAATAAGCGCAATTTCATAATTTTTCATGAATGGAAATGTCCATTCAACCAACTTCACAATTTTATTTAATTAATTTACTCCGCAGTTTTTTATGCAGACACTTCCAAAAACAGCGTTTCTCATCTTAAATACAATGCGGCGACATGTTGGTGTAAAAAAATGTTTACATTTTTTTTATTTAACATTCCCATAAGAAAAGAAGACGGTGCCAATGTTATAAGTGCATATCGTTTGTATGTCAATTATTATAAATTTTTTATTTTTTAAAATTAAAATGTCCAAATTTAAAATCATTAAAACGTAGAACAACAACTCCTTGTGTACAACTTAATACGTTTTCGCACTTTTACGTAACGACATGTACACATAAAAGCATATATGCGCACGATGCGAACAAAACATTGATCTGAATCTCGTATTATACACATTAACCTGCATCCGGGGTTGAATTTACATCCCAATTTTAATGAAGTCATTATTGTGTATGGCTTGAGGGCATACATTTTTTTTGTAAAGAAAACCAAAAAAAATGTTTTAATGTCGCGCATATAAATTATGATGTAACCACGATCGAATTATAATATTATCATCAATTAGATATGGCCAATTTATAAAATTGTTGATGTGCCCAAAAACGGTATTATGCCAACATATATGTGTACACTCACCTTGGTCGTATGCATTAGGTAAATTCGTATCGTATATGAACATATATGAATAATGATGCTAATTATCGTTTGTCATCGAGCAACACCGCGCACATCATATAAGGAGCATGCACATAATATTCGTCTTTGGTGGTTTTCTATCTGGTTTAACAAAACAATCATCGTTCAATCAAATTCGTGATCCGGAAATCAATGTTGCGGTTGGTAAAATAATATATTTACATACATTTTTATATGATTTATGCTAAATACTGTATATGTATATTATATATGGATATATATATAATGGAACAAAGGTCATATGCTAACTGTATAACCGCAAACATCATTGAATTGCGGACAAACAAAACTTTTTAAAGGTTTTTTAATTTTTATTTTTTTTTTTTGAGTTAGATCTAAGTGAATTTTCTTTTTTTAAGTAATGATTTCAATTCCTCATTAAGGCCATTAGATATATCAATTAAATTCACACAATTAAATTTTTTTAATTTTTTACCGTTTTGTACTCTTTCGCCGTAATATTTCATCGAAACCGCAAATAATTTATTAAAGTACAAAAATCTAAAGATTTTATTCCATCATTATCATCATCATCATCATCATCATAACTACATATATATACACACAATGACAACTATCATTTATCATCACAATAATAGAGCATCTTATTAAAAGCATTGACATAATTATCAAGTCTACTAAAGAAGCATAAAAGTTTTTGAGAATCGATTATACAGTCGGCGAAAGATTTATTAAAACAAGAATTTTTTTAACAGTATTAATTTTGGTGGTCCTGTAAAGATGTTACGTTTTAATATGGCCTATAGTAAAAGACGGTAAATGTTCTGAGGGGGGAAGATGCATTTAATGAGCTATCTAAACTTCTTCATTCGTTTATACACATATACAATAAATCCCATAATAACGAAATTTCTTTTCAATTCTTAATATTTTAAAGACGTACCAGTTCTTTCTTCCCTGTAAAAGCAATTAAAGATGGTCAAATCTCATCCAGAATATAATGTGAATCGTTTGTAAAACAGTAAAAAGAAATAACCGAAAAAATAGGAACTCTATACACACAACCACTTCTTATTAGCCCAACGATGATCTCGAGACTGATCTGAACCTTTTGGAGTAAATCATATTTTTCATATAAAATATCATTGGAATCAAGAAAGTTGCTACAGAGGCAGATATATAAATAAACCACTTTGAAGAACGTTGCTACAACAACTGGTATAACAACTACAAGCATAAATACTTCTAGAAATTTCAGAGAAACTTTTCTTATATAGAAAACCCATCAGTTCTGGACAATCCATTCTAGCGATTATCAGCAACCAACCATTAATAACTTAGTACCCAGCACGATATCAAATTACACCAAATACACTCCCGCACTATAAAAACCCAAACACCATTCAAATCTATATTGATATGTGTAAATCCATTATACATACGTTACAAGTTCAAAGGCCAAGTTTAAAGCCGCCAGTATAAAAACCATTTGTTTTGAACTACAAACTCTGTGCGAATTTACGAATTGCGGGCCATTTATTATCTAAGTGTGCATCCTATCGTGAATGTTTTATATGTTTAACAAAACACAGTTCACTTCTTCATTTGAGTGGTAAGTCTAAACCATCATATGCCCGTTTTTGCTCAGACCGGCTTTTGCAGCCGGACAATTCAACAAATCAAGTTAAAAAATTTCTATCGCACCAAATTCCAAGCCCGTCATGAAAATAAGATATTGCCCCATCTACAGAAAAACAACAATTCTAATAATTCACAAAACTTGAACAATGGAAAGTCCATGTATTGTCACGCGGTGCAGTGTATGATTCAAATTATGACAACATCATATATTTGTGGTCATAGATATTCAATATACGAATATGCGTATACACATCCCCTTATTGAGTATATGAGGTTCATTTATAACACGTTAGAGCAACCACTTTGAATTAGTTGCCAAAGGTACGAGATTATAGGTTGTAGAAACATGGTATGCGCAGGACATATTACAATGTAGAACAGGTTTTAGATCACGGAAACCGCAAAACGAACAAATTGTGGTCCAGATTTCAGAATACAAAGTAATTATTAGTCGACCATTTATGCATTCTGGTCATACATTTATGCGTGGGTCTTTAGTTACTAATTAAAGCTTATGTGGTTTTATTCATATATGCAGCAGGCTTAAAAAAAGGCATGTGAACATATTTTTGATATTGCTTAATTAAGGCTTCAATTTCAATTTTTAACACATCTACAGAAATGTTTTCAGTCAATGGGAATAATTTCATTGGTACCAAAATGGAGCTTGACAATAATATTTTTGGGGCTCACTAATTTTCACCACGACTATTTATACAGGGAAAATAAACCATGACTGTGCCAAACAAGTAACGAACAAGTAACGTAGGAAAATTTCGATTGGTTAAAATCAGGGCGAGTAGCCCTCTTATGTTTCAGATAGACATTTTTTGCATTCTATTCCAGAACACTAATTCCGATGAAATACTGATTCATTCAGATAGATAATGAGATCTTTTCGATTATAAAATAGTTGCAAAAAAGGTCAGAAATTCTTGAAAGGTTGTAATTTTATCGAAGTGACAAAACATAAGCCGCTTTTGTAATTAATTGAGTTCTGTAAACGTCACCTCAAACTTCCTCTCTCTCTCTCAGCATAACGCACTGGAGTGTTTTTTTAAGCGCATTTCAGTTTCAAATCATAATCCATTCAGCGAAGGAAAATTTTGATTGCCTAACTCAATTGTTCCATCCGAAGAAGGAGAAGAGGTGTTATGATATATACTTTACAGCATATTGACGATGACATCGAAAAAGTTGTTTGATGCAAAATCCAAACTTGTTTGATGCAAGTAAATGTTATATAGGAAAACCATTCTAAAAATTCCAAATTTTAAAAAGAATAGGCAACAAAAACATTAGAAAGATTCCGTATTGAATTTTCTCCTTGTTTGACACGCGCCACCATCAATGAATTTTGGGAAGAGCACAGTGACTCTTCTGTTCAACTTTAAGATGGAAACTGATTTCGATGGGTCGTTATACACGTCGTTATACTGTTAGTAGCCATCGCTATATCGTAACAATCACGAAAGCCGATTATTTCAAGTGGGTTCCAGATGTTCTGTTTAGACGTAATTAAATCAATCAATAGCATTACAATCCAAAGTTGACCCTTTCTTTAGATTTTTTGCAAGAATTTTCATTTGGTCACATCAATATGATCAGCGGCATGGATCGGACTTAAGACCAGCCTTATTTTAGCCTAAATCAAACAGAGAAACCAAGCGATTCTTTACATTTCCGAAACTATATGTGGAGACAAATTTGAAAAGTTCAAATTTCACTTGCTACAGATATAGATGTACTGCTTACTTTGAAAAATTTGTTTAGATCGAGACATTTGAACATCAAATCGACATAGGTTCCAAAAAATGAATAAAATACTAATAAAACGACCTTGTATATCCGAAATAGGAGAAACTGTTGATTAACTAGAATGGTTTTCACCTACTTTAATTCTTGGGAAATTCGTGTTTCTGGAATTATTGATAAAAATCGTGGTATTCAAAAGTTGGGTGAAATGCAAATTAACATTGCCCAAAATTTACAAAATAAAAATAACACTCTAGAAGAATGCAGAACAAAACTGCCACATTTTAGAGGTGCATGAGTTTTTCGTTGCGTTCGAATTATAGCCTTTGCACTAATTGTTTACTTCAATATTACAATGGCAGTACCCACTGTAATACCTATACTGTATTTTTAATATCGGGAACAACTAAAAGAGCCACGAGTTAGTCAAAAGTTAATCTTTTTAAAGCTATATTTGTGTGAAGTCTTATGACTAGCCAAATTATACATAAAAATAGAACCCTACAATCTGTCCGATTTGCTAAATAGACAAAGGTTATTGTGTCTGGTTTGAATGAACTTATAGGAAGTAACCCATATTCGATTCAGTAGTAACAGAAACACATTAAAACCGCAGATGCGTTCTATCTATACGCAATTATCACCATAAAAATGTAATGAAAGGGATTCAGCGAGCAATAAAACCCAAATGCTGTATTTACACCAATTTCTAGATAAGCACGAAATATAATGAATTGGAGCACGCATGCGCAGCATTCGTTTCTTCTTTATAAAGGAAAAAAGTTATTGATATTACCTTATAAGTGCCGTCTCATGAGCTGGATTCTCGATTGAATATGTACAAGTACACTACGCATGGAGGTGTGGATTTAACACTTGCTTTTATTAGAATCCTCAGTTTTGAATTTTTAGGGCTTGATGACCAGCAGAGGATCAAAACGCCAAAAGAGTTATAACTCTCTTTTCATTTATTTTACTAAAGGTGATGCGTATTGAACTAGCCACTGACCAGTTAGCAAAATATTTTATCACTGCTTTAAATCGGCTCAGAGAACTAAGAGTATTTGTTGTAAATTTGTGTAGCGGTAATGTGACAAATTTGGTTGCAGTAAATAAATAACCGCAGACCACGATTACTAATTGTATATAAATTACTTAAACTTGTTTTCTTATTAAAGATTAACAATTTAGAAGCCTTTGAAAATCGAGATTAAAATTGTAAACAGCATAAGGAAAGCATTGAAAACGCACTGATAAAGAATTTTCACAAATTTTGAAAATTATGTTACCTTAATTATTGCCAGAATACGCTTGAATCATGAAAGCGAAAGTCTCAATTCAATTTCTCTCTGAACGTGTCATATAGTCCAAACGATTTCGAAACAAGTATACTCTTAAGGTAATCCGAGGATTTAAAAAAAGCTATTAGCAAATTTACAGTTAACTTTTATAGATCAATGGTGAGTTTATTATTCAATGATGCAGTAGCGGACTAGTTAGGTACAACAGGGTATACAGCATAGAATCTGTCAACCGGGTCTTTACTACTAGAAAGGTTGGGTTTTCGTTTTAGTCTCTGCATGGCCAGTATGAATTCATCGTAGGACGGGTCCTCTTTGCCCATCTCGGAAGCCTGTTCCTCCTCAGTATATGTGACACAATATTTTAAACATTTATTAAGACAGAGAAATTACTTTTTGTTTTAGATAAGACCTTGGTTTGAAGATATGGTGCAGTCCGGTGACGTTTTTACATAAATTTCATAAACTGTGCTCATAGCTATATGTTGTTGTATTTTAAAACTGAAACTTTCTATCATTCGTTCTAGTTCCGCTTTACGAAAAGTTTTACTGGCAACCGAACTACAATGATTTTCAATATTATTCTACGAACTAATTGACACTACGTACAATCAAACCATAATCCAGCTGAAAGCGTATCAATAGAAGAGTAAAACCACTTATATTATCCAAATTAGACCTCTGGCCTCTGATCATGCCTCATTTGACTTGTTAACTCGAAATTGAGACAAATTAGCCAAAATTAAAACTAAACACTCCAGAAGATTTTTTTTTTTTTTTTTATTTTTTTTTTTATAAATGTTCAGAGCACTTAGGATATATATATGTATGTATATCCTTTATATGAAAGTTTTAGCAACAAACACACAGCACTACTGCAAAAGGTAAAAGGAAGGATTAGGAGGGAAAAAGGTAAGAAAGGAATAAAAGGAATAAAGGTTTTCAGTCTTCTAGTTGTTTACTTTTGATATTAAGTTTGAATCTCTGTAAATTGTATTCCAAGGGAAACGTCTCGTCGTTCAGTTTATTCCACATTCGCGTACTCCTAACAAAAAATGAATTTTTAAATTTATTGGTCTTCGCGAATTTAATTTCCAGATTGTATCGGTGTACCAGGCGTCTTAAGTTACGTGCAGGCTTTGACAAACTAGGCATAAATTCATAAAGTTCCGATGAACAATAACCATGAAAGTACTTGTAAAACACGCATAAGGCTCCCACATTACGCCTATGGGAAAGAGAATCAAGATCAGATAATAATTTTACGTCTTCAATCATTCGAGATGCTCGGTTTTGGACCCGATCGAGTGCAGTTAAATGAGTTTTCGGTGCTCCAGCCCTAATATGAGAATTATACTCCAACCTGGGTCTTATGTAGGTCTTATATATTGTAAGTATTTCGGATGGATTAAAGTAAAACTTACATCGTCGTAGAAATCCAAGACATTTGGCTGCACCAATTGCTGCTTTGTTTATTTGTTCAGCCCAAGATATTCTCTTTGAAATAGTTAAACCGAGAATCTCAAATGTGTCAGACGTAGCCAAGCTGGATTCACCAGTCAGAAAAGACGGTGAATAACCATCAGTTCGGCCAGAAAAAACACAGGTTTGAAATTTGTTGGGATTAAATTCAACTCTGTTGGCTTCACCCCATTTAAGAATGACATTGAGATCTCGCGTAAGGCGGTCATTCATAGCCATTCTTTCTGCGAGAACATCGTTTCGCGATGAAGAAGAAGGTAAACTGTAAGAGGTGGAAAGTGAGCTGTCATCAGCATAGGAGTATATTGGATTGAGAGTTGCTGATAGAAGATCATTGATGAAAATTAGAAAAAGGGTTGGAGAAAGGACGGATCCCTGAGGAACACCAGCGTTTATAAGATGTTGATCGGAAGTCACACCATCCACCACCACTTGGATTTTGCGACAAAAAAGAAAATTCTCAATCCATAAAATTAACGAACCGTGAAGGCCAACTGCCCTCAATTTACACAGCAAACCCTTGTGCCACACACGATCAAATGCTTTTGAGATATCGAGAGCAATGACTTGAGATTCACCAGACTGATGAATGCTTCTGTTCCATTGTTCAGTAACAACATTAATTAAATCACCTGCTGAACGCCCTCCGCGAAATCCATACTGACGATCAGAAATTAGATGATTAGCTTCCAAATATTTCATCAGCTGGAAGTTGATTATGGTCTCAAGTACTTTAGAAAGCACCGAGACGATAGCGATTGGGCGATAATTTGAAGGGTCCGATTTACTGCCCTTTTTTGGCACAGGATGTATGTTAGCAGTCTTCCAGATGGAAGGGAAAATGCCAGAAGACATAGATCGGTGAAACAGATATGATAGTGGCTTAGACAAGGATTTACAGCAATATTTGAGGACAATTGGGGGAATACAATCCGGACCGGCTGACTTGTTGGTGTTAATGCTTGCAAGGACTTTAGCGACAACTCTGGATCTAAATATAATGCGGCGCATCGATGAACTGGCTAGAGAGATAATCGGGGGTATTAAGTTAGAATCAGGTAAATTAGAGTTTGCTGCAAATTTTCGGGCAAAGAGATTGGATTTTTCTTGAGCTGTAGAAAAGATACAATCCCCATCTTTCAGAGGTGGTATTGATGATTTCCTACTGTTCAAAAAGTTTTCCTCTACTTTGCGGGCAAAGGACCAAAAGGTCCGATTGCTATTGCCCTGGTTTAAGACCTGTCGCAACTCTTCTCGAACTTTTTTTTGGTAATTTCTTTTAGCTTGGGACACTGTTTGAGTTGCCAGATTTCTAGCCGCCTTAAATATAGCTAAATTTTCATTTGACGGGTTCTTAACATATTTGCGGTGAGAGGCTTCTTTATTGGCGGTTGTTGTTCTACAGTCATGATTATACCAAGGATTGCCAGATTTTTTTTTGTTTGACTTAGAGAGACTGGAAGGAATGAACTGTTCCATTCCCGTGAGAATGACAGTCGAAACCACAATGGCTGCCTTGTCAATATTACCGAAGGCAAAACAAGAGTACCATTCGAACTCTTGAAAGAACTTGTTCAATCCTTCCCAGTCCGCATTTTTATAGTGCCATAATCGACGTTTAGGCGAAACATTCATTTGGCATGACCATGACATTGGAAATTCCGCTGTAATAAGCCGATGGTCCGAGTTTCCCAAAGGAGAACTGACGGAGATACTGTATTTCTCCGCATGAGAAGTTAAAAACAGATCCAGTAAGTGACCCGTATCGTTGACCCGATCTGGTATCCTCGTAGGCTGATCTACAAGTTGTGTGAGTTGGTTTAGAGCTGCAAACATTTCAGCCGCCTCACCAGCCGGTGTTACGGACTTAGAATAAGGAAGCCACTTGTCATTGTGGACATTGAAATCACCTGCCACAGCGATTTCAGCATTTGGTGATTTCTGAAGGATGCGCTCAATGGAGTCTGACAGAGTATCAAACCCAAAATGAGCAACGCTGTTTGCGATATTTGGGCTTCGATAGAGACCACATAGGAAGAGGGGGTGTTTCGAGACATGAATTTCAACCCAAATGAAGCTGAACTCATTATTCGAGCTTTGGCCTAAAAAACTGGGAATGGAAAAAGGTATATCGTTGCGGATATACATGGCCAGCCCCCTATGGTGAATAAGCCGATGGATTAAAGAGTAACCCTTAATACCGATGGCCGAAGAATCACCGGAGTCCAAAATTTTGGTCTCGGTGAGAAGTAGAACCGCTGGTTTTGTGGAAGCTGTGTGGTGTTCAACGGCTGCAAAGTTTGTCCGTAATCCACGAATATTGCAAAACTGAAAAGAGAACACTCTCCCCATGACACAGGAATACAGAGACTCAAACTTAAAGAACGCAAGAACAGCGTTAGACCAGCAAACAATGGTGTGTCCACAGTAGTACCTCCGAATCGCAGTGTATTAACCTTCCGACCGAACACACTAAAACGTAAACACAACACTGTTTGCTTGACAACAGCTGTTCAGCAATTCATTTATCTACTTGTATTAAACATGTCGACTAAACGGAATTTGAAAACAAAATTAAAAATTTAATTGATTAACGGGAAATAAATAAACTGGATGGATATAAAGTATTTATAATAGTGTGTGGTTGTGTGCGTCAATTTATCGTAAAAGTGCCGAACATTAAAACTCAACACATTAAGAACTCTCTTTTAACTAAAAATCTTTCAAGAAAGTCTTTAAGAACACATTTCTTTTATTAAGATAATTAATTTTTTTTTCACAACACAGGTTAACACAGGTTTAAAAAAAAAAAAAAAATGAAAAAAATAAAAAACACAGCAACAAAACAAAAAAAAAATAAATATCAAATTAAAACAATGAGAAATTGCAATGCGATGTGCATTGCTCGTCGAACGGAGAAGAACTGATGATGAAATAGTTTTAGAAGAACGTGCACAATATATCGGGAACCACCAATAAAAATGACAGAGTGCAACTTTATTTTACTATACACAAATTCTCAAGATGCTTTAAAGTTCGATAAGTTATAAGGTGTAGATTTCTGTCACATTGACACTCATTTAAAAGAAAGTTATTTGCGATCTTCTTTCCTATCCCGGGAAAGAAATTCCTTGCAGGATGTGATTGCAACGCCAAACATACCGATTGGAAATTTCGTTTATTATTTCTAAAAGGTAAACAACCGTTGGAATATAAGCTGTGTAAAAAACGGGATCACGGACCAACCCAACTGAACTACAGATAAGCGACCAAATTCTTAGTTTAATAAATTTTTGTAAAACGAGAAGCATCGCTCAAATCAAAAGCCATACAAGAAACTAAAATGACCTATAGGTATACTCTTTCAAGCTAATTGTTTATCTTTCTGATGGTACCTAAGCAACAAACGATAGAGGAAATATGAAGGGGGTTTCAATAAGGACATTTAAATAAAACGCAAATTAATTCAGGTAGGTATTAGGCTGAGATTTATTTCAGGATGCACTACACATGTTACATTTAACTATGGAATTTAATCTCGTTCATATGATCAAGGTGAGCACATACATTTGCAGTGATCAATTCTTTAATGTCAATTTAGTATCACTCCTTCTCATATATCAGCCAAAACATTGGAAATTTAGCTTTTGGAATTTTCTTTGAGCTCTTTTAACGTTGTTTGCTTATTGGCATAAACCAGACCAGACCATCTATTGAGATTATACGGTTACCAAACTTTTCCTTAAATTGAACAATGGTTTGACCAGCTATGTCGTCATTCAGGATGAAATCCGCGCAACGCTTTTTTTTTTTAGTTGTACTGAAGTCTCTTAAACCACCTGTTGGTTTATTGCTGCCCAATAATGCATATTATGCTTATTGACAAAGCCATTAAATTTGAAGCGAGCTTAATCGCTGAAGATGAAAATTATGAAAATTTTCGATGTAATTCACTATTTTCTTCTAACCTTAGCAGAGCGCAATCGGAGAATTTTCGGCACTTGAAATGATCAAAAGGCTTCATTTTCTGAATTAATTAGATCTTGTGAGGGAGTGACCTTTACCCAAAATTCGCCACAATGAGATTTGACAGATTCCCAGTTACTGTGCACGGTGTGGAATTATTTAATAAGGCTCAATTTGAACTGAAGCATAAAATATCTCACTGGCATAAAATCATCCAAAAGTAAATATTTTGACTTGAACTTACCCACTATATAGCACGCACAAGCTATCTATAGTGAGACCATTATTAAGACCGAAAATTCAGTAAGCCCGCTTAAAAATGTGACTATACCGTTAGAATTGCGATTGTAGTTTTTAATAACTTCCAAACGTTGCTCGTTCGTAAACTTTACCATTAAAAATGTTAACCATGACTGATGTTTTAATATTGACAGATCTTGAAAAACTTTCAAAAGTTCCTCCCTATTAAAACACAAAATTGTTATGTACCTACCTATTGGAAAACTCGATACGTGCTCAAAATCTATAAGTAAAGTATTTACTCTGAACGAGAAAATTGGTAGCCAAGAATTACCACCTAATGAAGCCAATTCTTTAGAAATCTCACCCAGTAAATACCAATGGCGCAAAGTAAAAACTGATTATCATGGTTATGATTTAATAAGTGCAAAAATAATCAAAGATGTTACGAAAAAATTTATTTTTAAATTAATAAAGTAAAATTGCAATGATGTACTAAAGAAATTTCTTTCCCGGAAATCTAGAAAATTTCGTTAACTTAAATGATTACAAAGCTAGGTACAGATAAAACAAATCTAATCTGATATCGTCCAATCAGTTTACTATACCAACTCTCTAAAAAAAATTAAATTGGTCAGTCAGTTCGAATTTCGAAAAATGTTGACATAAGGTACTCCATACAGTAGAATTACAACTGGTCAGTAGGTTAAACAATAACTTACTAGATTTAATGCAATAGTTAAAAATTATCTGATTGTTTAAAATATGCTAGTATCCTATAACAGCGAAACCACTGATTTTTACGAAAAACCTCCAGGAATGCCATCAAGTAGTGTACTTACTGTTCCCAGATTTTTTGGATATGTCAAATTCCAAAAATATCTTTAAAAAATTCGCTAGAACATTTGTATGAAATTAAAAAATGTTTAACTGAATGGTCAAATTAGAGCAACCAGGTCAAACTAGAGAAAAACAGCAATGCATTGGCTACCGCAGTATTAAGTATAATCTGATATTGGCATCTGAAAAAAGTTTTACGTTTCGGGAACTTGTTGACATCCAGGAACTTGTTGACATCAATTCGAATCTCCCTTTTTGAAGTGGAAACAAAAAGAACAAGTGCATTGTAAAAATAATCAAAAACTTCTTTGTGAAAAAAAATCTTTGGGGTAAAATTTGCAGAGGCACCGAGTATTGACGAATTAAAAGAGAATACCCAATTATTAGATTTTCAAACTATTAATTTAAATAACTTGCATACTTTAGATTTAAGTAAATAAAAAAAATTCTCGTGACGCATATATCCTCAAAAGGATATAGTTGGTTTGAATAACGTGCTGAAGTTCTTCTTGAGTTTGCATCATCACAGACAGTAATATCATGTTGCGAATCGCAACAATATTTTGATAGATTCCAGCTCATAGGCTAATGCAATAACTTTGTTAATGATTGATGCTATCATACTCCACTCGAGTATTTCGTCATCAGCAACTGAATTCGATATTCTATCAGATGAACTTAAAATTCTCAAATTATATAAGCATCGAATTCTATTATAGGACAGCATTCCTCTGCTCTCGTCTCTGAGAATATCGATTCAATCAGTTGCACCTCTGATTCATCTAATCGACCTCCATTGCCAACTTTTTTTAATAATGATGAGAATCTAGCTTTGTTCTGCCGCATAACTTCAGTCAAATTATAAAACTACCATAACTGCTGACTATCGACTCGCTATATATTTTTTTGTTTTCAAGTTTAGGTGATTCTAACCAGTGGCAATTGCCTCAAATTTCTAATAAAAAGTACGTGCAATCCACCAAAAGTGACATCATAATGTCCAGTTACTTCTTTCAGTCACAAACATTCGTATTCTTGCATTTCGGCCACAATTATTCTAAATTTATCAATGGATATCATCTTGGCATACTTAAATTAAGATCTATGACCAAATAACAGTTTTACCAGGAGTGGGTTTATTAAGTTAACAACCATATAATATGCCGTTCCAGCTCAATTTGCTTTGCGTTTGCCTTTCTTATATGAGCTCGCGAAACTCTTGAGTTTTCATCAAGTAGTCGTTTTCTTTTATATTTCACCTAACTTATTCTTCAGCACTGCTACTACGTCATTGTTTTGAATATTGATCTTGAATATTAACGTTTCGTTCATTATTATCTGCCTGAAAGTCTTTGATCTTCATCCCTTCTCAAATTATCTAAATTCGAATTATATTCTTTGATTGTAAAATAAGCAACTCTTTGTTTACCAACTTATTAAAGCAAATTGCTCAAGTATAACGACATCTTTATAAACCAAAGTTGTTTTTCAAATCAATTTAATACTTGAATCTTCTCATCTGCAAGCTCTCCTTCCTGATTTTTAAATGTATGTAGAATCCTCAGAAGATTTTGCCACCTTATCTCATTAACACTGCGATCATCAAAAACATGTTTTGTCTTCCCAACTGGTGCATCATTGCAAATAGATCAAACTTTCTGGAACTTCATTTTCATCTGAAGCAATTTGCTAAAATGTGTCCTAGCTCCTCATGAGATTTTGTTGTTAGTTAAGGGCTGTGATATTTTTGTCAATTGGAATATGTTCACTTAAATCAATATATGTATTCGCTTCTGTACCGAGTGAGAGTTGACAGATATGCCCTTATGTATTATCATGATTTGACTTGTCCTATTCACTTGTGTAGTCGTATCTACATAAATAAGAGCCTAGGCAAAATAAGTCTCTCAGCCACAATGTCAAAATCTGGCAAATTCATTGGTCTCTTGGGATATTTAAATCCGTTATAGGTTGCCAAAGATGGAATATTGCCTTTTCTAACAATGATCTTGTAAGTCTTACACATCTTGAATTTTCTTGAACGTTACTGAGTTTGTAATTGTCTGGCAAATATCAAACGACCATAATTAGTAAGATGTCGGGAAAATATAAACTCCTAAAATTAGTTTGTAAGATTTAGTTTCATTTTGTTAGTTTCCTTTGAAGAAATGATTCAAGAATAAGGACAAAAAAAGTTTAAAAACGTTTTTAAACTCTGCGGGAGCATGTCCTCTATAGCAGATAATATTATATAGCAAGCTTTACTTTACTAATTCTTCAGATCAGTATATTAAGATGGTACTTTTGTTTTTTACAATTGGTGATTGGTGGTTTGCCCATCGAAAGATTTTACACACAAAATTGGTCACGGCGTAGTGGTCAGACGCGAGGATCGAACTGGACACCGGTCCTAAAACGATGGTTAAGATGCTTGCTTAGATAAAATCATACACATACACAGAAGCTTTAAAAAGGCATATCATATACCTATTTCCCTCATTATATTTTACCATTATAAAAAAAAACTATATTTAAAATCAAAGATCACTAAAACAACAACAAAAATTTTATAAAAAAAAATTAAATCAAATTAAATTGTAATTGATGGTTCTTTATTAGACGGAAATTTAATAACAAAAATCTTTTGTTGTTTCATATACTTAGAAGAAGAAAAAAATTAAATGAATTACAATTTACCATTTACAATTTTCATCATGAAGAAGTTAACTATAAATTAAAAAAAAAAAAATTATGTCTTTTAAGAATGTTATTCATCCACTTTAAATCATTTCGCTGTCTATTATTAATGTTACTATAGTAGATAGTTTATTATTTACCGCATGTACAACTATTTTGTGATGATGATGATGATGATGATGATGGGAATATTCAGAGTCAGTTTCGTCTCAGCAAACAATTGAATCTTCTTGCATGCTCTTATTGTACTATTATTATTTTTTAGTTTTGTATTGTCAATTATGTTATTGTATAAATAATAAAAACTTTTTTTTTTTTTTTTTTTTTTTTTTTAAATTTAAACTATGAAATCTAATGTGAAATTGGTTTGGCATTTTTTGATTCGATTTATCCAAATTATGTATAGGTAGTGTGCAGAGTAAAAAAACGAAACATAAAAAAAAGTCAACTTAAGGTCATTTGCGCTCATTTATATACTTCTACCAGGACAATAGTTACTCATCTGCAAATGTATAATTGTATTTTTTTTTAAATCCACCAAAAATGATTGATGATTTTCCATAAATAACTGTTTGTGTGTAAAAAAAAAAATAAAAAAAATAAAAGTACAAAATTGAGATGTTACCATAAACCGCGAGTCGTATATAAGATGAATAAAAAAACAACAACAGAAACATTCAAACATGTCATCACTTTAGTTGAATTATGTTTTTATGATAGCAAACATGGTAAAATTTATGATCTTCAATTTTTTTTTATGTTGAGAAGTTAACACCGCAACAATAAGATTATAATTTATTGTGCGGTGCAAATATGATGTCATATCTTCCAATGATTTTAATCTTTGTGTGAAGATGATGCTTATATAGTTTTCCAGTGTGATTGTTTAAATTTCGTTATGTTCGTAGCCCCATACATTTTACACATGTATAGTTCTCCGTTGTTGATTTCTTCGTAAGAATCATTAAAGTAATGCACAATGAAAGGAAAATGCTCGAATCGTTGTACTGAAGTGTTTTGCTTTTAATATAGATAAATTATCACCAGAGATTAAAGAGTATGGGGAACAATTTACCTTTTTGCCGTTCACCAAAACTAATTTTAAAACAATTTCTTAGCTTGTTTTTCACTTTGACGTAACATTGGGACTGCATTATAGTCATTTTACATAAATTCACATATTAATCAGGTAATCTCAGACATTGAAAAGCAAGCGACAAACTAACTCAGAGTTTTTTCAACCAACTCAAAGAGGAACGGTGTTTTTTAGTCTTTGAATGGATCTTCCATGCACATCTCCGCAATCTGTATTTGACAACTTTCAAATACAGCATTTTGACCGTTGTTGGAATTGATTAAATCAAAAAAATGTTCTTTCCAAGTGTCGAGCACCATATCGATGTTAACACATAGTTTTTCATCTGTCCCGAATGGCAAAAGACCTATAAACTTAAAGCTTTAGTGTTGTTCAGTTCGGTAACTCTTTTAAAAAAGTTACGTGTACTTCGCTCATTGCTGAGTTATTGTATTCTTAAGACTTCAGCCTTTCACCATTCTCGCCTTATCTGTCTACAAATTTATTGAGTGGTTTTCTACGCAAGGGTCACTTCGTTCTTTCACGATTGTAAAACGTTTGTGTGCTTCGTAAAGGCTATTATTTGTTGCTCGGCAGCAAAACGACACTTCTCTGGTTTAATTCTTTGATCTAAATTTTACCATTTCAAGAATGGTCTGGGTGTACAGACATGTGTTCACATCATCAGAATGGTGGTTGGTTTCCATAATGCTTCTGCAAATAAGATTTTGATATTATGCCCTCCCATCTTAGTTTATCAGACCTTCACATTTGAAACGCAAGTAATTTTATTTTCATGTGACCCTGACTTGTATGAAAACTTACATCTTAGTTTTATAGTGGCCCATTAGATGATCACTCTCTATGAATTTCGCAGCCGATCAATAAGGTCTGATACCTTGGATGATCCAAAACCTTCCCTAAAAAAAATTACACATAGTCATTTTGACTTCGGAAAGTCCAGGGTTGTGTCCACGTTGCCAAGTGGATATCTTTATGAGGACCGAATGCGCTAGCCCCAATGAGGTCATGCTCGATCGCAAAGTGCATCATTTAAGGAGAGCTAGTAATCATAATCCAAACAGTAACGGCTGATGCAGATGGAAAGAAACAAATAATCACGGCTGTTATAGAAATAAAGATGCAAGTATTGGAAAGCCAGCTTAAAGTGTCTAAACCCGATAGGAGGAGTGTTCCTTAAACACTGAAGAAGTAGTTCATTTGAGTATTAGTAAAACCGTGTTAAACGAGAAATGAGCCGCACGTAAAAAAAAAATATTCTAAAACCCTCTGTATTTGATGGCGAGGCACCCTTTGAGAATTTTAAGGTGCAATTTCAAGCGGCCATGAGGCATCATAAGTAGGCTGTTATTGAACAACTTGATGCTCTTATTATGGCACTACGAGGAAAAACAGCGGATGTCTTGCAAACCAAATCCACAGCAGAGATGAGATGCGAAAGATTTTTGAGAGAGGTGGAACTCAGATCGTCCCACACTCAGGAGTTATGAAAATCTAGCTGTATAATAGCTAGTAATAGCAAATAAAGACCAACCCAAAAGGGAAATCCATGAATGAAGTGTTGGTAGTGGCATGAAGAATGCTACAAGCGAAAAACACATTGCCTAGATCGAGGCTCTCATAGATAAAAATATGAAACCAACTCAAGGCTTCCAAAGTAATAGAAAATGCCAATCTCTTCCTCGCTCTCTATTGCAAAGATCCCGTCACCAGGCAATCAATAAAGCGGCTTGCAAACCAAAAAGAGACAACTGAGGAAATGACCAAGAGAACTTGCCTAGGTCAATGCAAGAACTGTGTCAAACAAGAGAAGAATTGCTTCGCAATACCGACTTGAATCAGGAAGAACGTGAAGGAGCAAAAAACAAAGAATAAGCTAAGACAGAAGCAAGAATAAGCTTACTCTACATATTGCACCAATAATTAAATGGGTAGCTGAAGGAAGAAGACCACAGTGGCAAGACATCGCACCTGAAAGTACAATTGAAAAGTTTTTGGTCAAAATGGCAGTCATTAAGCGTACACAAAGGGTTCGTTAACAAGTTAATGACCATAACTGTCGTTTACGCGTAGTGCAATAATTAAGCTTATGCTTAATGCTTTCTTATTATCATATTTGAATGGCTATCATTGTTGCAGGTTACTGATAAGATAATTTGGGAATCTGCTGAAATGGCAGCGAATTGTGCTCTCAGTAAAACAAATACCAGTCGTCCTGCAAGAAAGGCACAACGGGAAATCCGGAGCACTCTTGGGAATCCGGAGCAACTTGAGTCAACTAGAAAAATGTAGATGGTTGGTGTGGGTCCTATAACACATGTGCTCAGGTAGCAAAGGACCATAAATGAAAGTAAGGGGCAGAATGCAACGTTGGAGCATCGTTTGAGCTAATAGCAATGGGGATATTGAGTGTTCATTTCCAGTTACAAAATATAGTAGTCGTTACATACTGGTGTGCATCGACTTCTTTAGTAAAAGGGTAGAAGAGCATCCAATTTTAACTCAAGTAGCTCGAACCGTTGCTGATACATTTTTAAATAACTGGAGTTGTAAATAACTGGAAAATACATTCCGACCAAGGACAAAACTTTGAGTCATCCGTATTTCAACAGCTGTGTCAAATCTTTAACATCAATAAGATGAGAACTATTACACCCTCGAATTATATGGAGTAGTAGAACGGTTTAATCGGACACGGGAGGAACATTTGCGCTAAAACAATAATGCCAACCATGATAACTGGGACCGTTGCATAGCACTGTTTATGATAGGATATCCTAGTTTAGTACAATATACCACAGGGAACTCCCATCCATTATGATATTAGGCCGAGAGCTTCGCCTATACCATGTTACATAAGGTTTGTCTCTCCAGAAATTGAACCCGACGCAAAATAAGACGGCATATAGCTGATCTAAGACGAAGGATGATGAATATTCATGCCACCGTTAAAAGCAACCTCTCGAATATCAGTGATAGAATGAAGACGCGACCTACGAATTAATATAGTGAGGGACTCTAGGAAGGAGAGATGGTTTGGCTTTGAAATCCTAAGAGAAGGAAGGGACGATCACTGAAGCTGCAATAAAGTTGGGAAGGACGACAATACACGGTAATCAAAAAAATTAACAATGTTGTGTATAAAGGATACAGCAACGCCCCATATAGGAGTTGAATTAAAATGGTTCACATTTATCGATTTACACGTTACAATCGCAAGAGCGCATGGATGAATCTGTTCGATATCAGATATTATAACCGGATTAATATATCCGGTGATCGAGAAGTTATAATTGTCAGACATCATTTACATCATTTATTTTTGCTTATGGTTTCGATTCTCGATTGAAGATATTACTTTGACACCATTGGAAGAATCTGTCCAAATTCTCTTGGAGAAGTGAACAATCACGACAACATTATTTTAGTTTGTACCTTAACTTTTTATATCATAGGCATGAAGTAAAAATCTAAAATTACATAAACTTAGATTAATATCGCAAATAGTAAGAGTCCTTAGATGACTTCCTTGAATGGCACTTGCCGATCTTCAGATTGTCTGCGGCCCCAAATATATGATCATAACCGCAATAACAAGGTTTATTTACAAAGTTTGGACCCATTTTCTATACGTCTTTGTTAATAGACGGCCAAATCACACTTTGTTTTGACACAAATGGAATTTAGTGGAGTGAATGACATATATTATATAGGTGTAGAAGTTGTAGTTAGAATAAAATAAGATTTTTTGAGGTCATTCGATTTAGGATCGTTAGGATTTTTCGAATTAAAAGATTTGGCCGTTGTATTGGAGGCGTCAACCGTGATGGCCAGAAGTGCTGAGGATGATGGATAAATAAATAAAGTAGCGTCCGTAAAATAATTTTTACTGTTATCGAACGCTTAATTTGCTGCTTTCGACCACTGAATTGGAACAAAACTGTGTTTAACATAACCTTTTAGGTAGTTGTTCAGTAATGCTGGACCGGAAGCATCACCAGAAATCAAGTATATATAAATTGTATAATAAAACCGTTTCAGTTATTTCACAGCCCAAAAAGATACTTATTTCAAGTGTCTTTGATGGATATTAAATTGCTTTTGGCTGAATACAATAGGAAACATCGAACTCAACCGAAGTAAGAAATAGTCAGATATTGAAATCAAAATAAGGAATTTTATGTTCAATTGTTAAATCGGATCATAAAAAATGGAAAACCCTCCAAATTCATTTTATGAAAAAGAAATCATTGCACTTGAAAGATTTTGGTGAGCGGAATTATATGATGAATAGTTTTGGTAAATTTTAGCGATGGGTGTCGTATGGTTCACCACTGTGAATTGGATTATAATAATTTTTTTATAAGTTTACCATTCGCCAAATAAGTTGAAATGGAATAACTGAAAACTAACGTATGTGGTTAATATACAAATGGAAAATGTCATCGATCCTACCACATTAAAATAAGGAAGAGAGCTAATGTGCGAAAACTATGCTGGAAAACAAAATGTTTATATTACCAAATTAAAGGTAACTAGCTTCAAAGGCTGATAAAAAATAACAAAACCAACGTCATCAGAACCGATATTTTACTCTTTAATTATAAGTCTTTTTACCAGAAACATTACGCATTCTATTTTTAGCAGTATAGAGAATTTATTCATGACTCTACATTAAAACATTCAAACTAAACACATGGTTATGGTACTACAATCGACTTACCAGATGATGAAGGTCAAAAGTTTTAATTGCCACATTATGTATGGTATTTACAAATTCAGCACTATACTAAATTTTTGCGTGGTCTTTGATGTTTCATAAGTCTGCTGTTCATCCTCAATATCCAGTATAAGATACCTGTCATTGATAGATTTCACAACTTCAAACGGTCTCTTATTGATTGGCAAAATTTTACGACCATCGCATGTGGCAACATTTGAACGTGAGCCATATCCATGTTTTAATTTTGGAATTGATGTCCTTTTTCTTTGCTAATAATTATAAAATGTTATAGTCTGTCCTTATAACTTTATAACGACTCCTAACTAAAATTCTGTCACTTCAAGTGACTTGCTATTAGCTAATACCTCAAACTCTACGGATGTGTATTTTAAATCTATTTCTTTAGTGTCATTTGACGACCAAAATAAAACATACATTACCAAAACTGCTTTATTCGTCAGTATTGGTTTATTTCTGTTACATGCAAATATTTATGACACATCCTCCGGCATATTCCTAACTAATTAAATTGGACTGACGTAATCGAAAATAGAAGCTTCAAAATTGTTACCCATTTTCAAAATATTTAAATATTTTTACACCCGTTCGTTCCCTTTCCTTGTACGCTAGCCTTTATGGTCTCAAATAAATTGGTGAATTATCTGTATTACGTATTTTAATTTTGGCTTGGTCCTTCAACTTGATATCGCTCAAACTTCTCGTGATACTACATCCTACTTGTGCAACTCTCTTAATTTAAAAAAAAAATTCACTTACTTATTTCTTTTATACTTTATTAAACTTCCACTATTTTCGGTTTTAATGATCATCGCCATCATCACTTGCAATATGTATACATCTTTTTTAACTTTCTAGGTCTCCTCCGCTCTAGTAAAACTTTCCGTTTAGATCATGTTGCTTCGCCATTTTGATTATAATAATTTATATTTTTAGATTGAAATTTCCATCCACTGCGGTATTTCTGAAATAACAAATAAATACTTTTCGTAATAATTATTCGTCTCGATAATTCGTATCGACTAACTTTATTTTTCACATGAGTAATTTATCCGATAATACATGATAAAATTTGTTATATCGCACTTCTAAATATCGTCCCAAATTCCTTCTGTTATGGCTTCAAAACATTTATAAAAAAAACAATTGAGATTCTGCAAAAAAAACTCGGTTTTTCTTTTATTTTTTCAATAGTTACTGAGTTTATGACATCATCTTATTGCATACTTGATAATTCATTTCGAATACTATTCCCATTTGCGTCAATCATGACATCTACATTTAAACATTTCTGTTATTCAGTCGAGTTTGCACTTTTTTCTATTTGAACTATAATTTAGTTGTTTTGCTTTGGGAAAGAAAGATTTAGCGAATTTATATTTTCCCAAAACAGCAAAACATTTAAAGCATAAAATAGTACCTCCATGTTGTTAATGAAAAATAGATTTAATACGTAAATCCAACATATTATTGGGTTTAGCTAAATTTCCTTTGAATTTATATAATGCGATTGTTGTTGTTGTAAAATTTTCAAAGCAACATAGCTTTAGATTGTGTCGTATGCTTAAATTTTGGCAACATCAAAATAATATAGTTTTTGTAACCGTTATCGAGTAAATTGCAGAACGATGAATCATCCTTATGATCGATCTTTCCAAATGATGCTACGGGCGCGACAAATCAAATAATGAAATTCTGATCTTACTTTCAATTTTCAAATGATCACAAATGGTCACAAATGAAAATTATTAACTGTTGATAAGGCACTATAAATTGAGTTGCACCTCAGACAATGACAAAAGTGTTTTTGAATTCTACAGCTTAAGATGAAACCACTCAAAACTAGAACACTAAAACATTTAGCATTAATGTTGTATTGGAAAGAAACACTCAGAGTAATTGGATTAAACGAAAACTAATATCTAAAATTGCTTAAATCATTGTAAGGAAACTTCGATGGTTATATCCTACCATTATACGATTTAAAATTATGAAACAAAAATTACAGGTACCGGGCCGTGAACAAATCACTGACCTCCTGAGTATACAACGAAATGTAACATTTAACTCAATTTATTGTCAATTACAGTTGAATCGAATTGAATTAAATACAGGACGCATTAGTCATAAAACGGTTAATTCAATTGATTTGTACTTTTTAGAGTTGAGCTTTAAAATTTATCAAGGATGTAAAATAGTTTGGATAAAATAAGTTTGGGAGAAGCGGTAGTAATGCTGCTGATCAAAGCCATCTCTGAAATGTATGTTTTTGGGCTTCAAATCTAATTTCATAAAATCTATCTGCATATTGCATTGGTCCAGCCATCCTTCGCTGTTGTGGACAATGGTTTGACCCATAGATTTTGAACTCGAACAACAGGTCATTTTTGTGTTTAATGCAAAATTATTGTATTTTACGTTTAATGCAAAATTAATCCACTAAATTCCTTTTGTTATGGTAACGGTTTAAAATTAACACTCTGGTGAATTAATATCTAAGTAGTTATTGGAAAAAGCTAATCAAAATCAAAAGTTCCTCGTTTAAAGGACGACCTCCATTTCTTTGACATAGTGATAATTTTTGAAGAGGATATCTTAAAAAGTAGTAATTTATTCTCAAAATCGTGCGTCTAATTAGACTTTTGGACTATACGAATGAACCTTTTTGAAGTCAACATCAACGAATTTTCTAATCTAATTTTTATGCATTTCTAATTAAGAATCAATTAGAAAGTTATTTGCAGTTGATCTTTATAACTTAGGTTTATACCAATGCCTCCACGTAACACATTTTTTTTAATTCATTGCCACACATACCGTACTATATTACTTCGAACCCATGAATACATCCGACTATATATATAGTAAAAAATAAAAATGTGTCAAAATCGACACTCCTTTGAAATAATTTAAAATTGTGTACGTATATTAAGCAAACTAGAGAGAGAGAGAGAGAAAAATGTTCAGTCGTGAAGATTTCCTTGATTTTCCATCACAAATGCATTAATAACCTAATAACCTTTATGTCTTCGGTATAGTACCGTATTGCTGTTGTATATATTTTTTTTTTAATTATTTTTTATTTAAAGTAATCGAATGGTATATTACAACACCATCACTGAAAATTAATTTCCACTATATACATTACATATAGAATTAATCGTGCGCGCGCATCTTAATATAGCCAACAAACGAACCAGCGCGCCAAAATCGTATAGACAATATTATTTCATATATTATTAACTTGTACTTCTTAGTTCATTCATTCGGTGTCTATCTTAAATCAATTAAAGAGTTTGTGTTTTTTTTTGTAGCTTTTCATTATTTTTTTATTATTTTTTTTGTTTGTTAACTAAGCATCTTAGAAAATAGTAGAGTAGAAAAATAAAACATATCTAATTATCATAAATCGTGACTTACATTTTTTTTTTAATTTTTAAACATTCATGATGTACACAAAAGAAGTGTGTCTTCTGTAACATACATTTTATATACGTTATATGCACTCTTCGTATGTAGAATTATCTCGTAATTTTTATTATTATTTTTTATTATGACTTTGCACTTCTCTATGGCTCGTTCGCTCGATATTCAACCAATTCATTATAAAAATAGTAATAATAGCATACAATATTTTCAAATTTATATAAGTGCATACAAAACTATTTTGTACACATGAAAATTGATAATAAAAAAATCTTTTAAGTACATAAATCTAATAAAATTATTGCATATGTGATTAGATAGGATGTGCACATCACACATTTTGACCAAACTTTCTCCATATTTCAGGTAAAGTGATTGAAATGATACAGTTAAAATATTGGTGAGACTTTGCAGTAAATATGCATAGCAATTCAGCAAAATCGGGCTTAATATTAGATTTGTGATTTATCCGTATCATCAGAATTTTAAAATCGATCAACTGTCATCATTGTCGTTATTGGAGTTATCTTCAATTGTTTAACGAAATTTCCTAAAAGACCTTGCACTAAAAATAAAAGCAATTTAAACGTACTTTATGTAAAATGCTTAACTACCAAGTATTTTAAATAAATTAAAGTTAAAGATTTAACAAATTGTTATTTGTAATTATAAGAATTACTTTAGTGATATGGTAATTGCTGTAAAACGGTGGCAGTACAACAAATAAATAAGGAAAATGTAGTTCGCAAACATTTTGCTAATTAATATACGATATTTTATCTTAAAATTATTAAAATAAATAACAATACTTTAATTAAATAAGCAAAATATAATAAATGATAAAAATTTAACTCTAAATTTATTAGTTTTAAAGCTAAAATTTGTAATTATTAGGTTCATTTAGTTTGTCGGAGTGTAGAGTGTTTTTGTCTGTGCGTAATATTTGGGTGTACTCTTTTAATGCTAAAATTAAAATGTATATGTTTAAAATTGATCTTTTAATTAATAAAATGAAGTTATATATTTATATAATTATATTTGTACCAGAAAAGCTCTGAGGGTTTAGTGTTAAATCCAAAAGAATAACCGAATGCTAAAATACGTGACGTTGTTAAAATCTATCATCCCGAAGATGATGGATCCGGCTTCTCCTACAAATTGCATGTTTCAACGAAGATCTTAAGGGCCGTAAAATAATAAGTGTCAAGTCAAGTATCGCTGCTGCATTTAATTTGCGTACAAAATTTATATTTTATATTTTTATATTCTGCATATTCTTATGTTTCAGAATTGTATTTTGGTGTTTATATTGTTATATTATTGTATGTTATGTTTCTGTATTTTTAATTTATATTTTATATATTTGTACTGTTATATTATGGTTTATTGTATCACTACAGAATTATTATAGTACAGTACTAAATTAACACCTAATTTTTAGCAACAACGCAACGAAACGAATCAATTAATTGATCTGTAAATTTTAAAGGGAAACTAATCCAATTTATTACAGCATATGGATTGCAGAATTATAATTTTACAATATTATAATTAATAAAATTATAATTTCAGATTGAAATTAATTCTATTTCTTACAGCCTATGGCTAAGAGCAATTAGTTCATTAATAGATTCTGTTTTCAGGGAATCTCTGCATTACAGATAAATGATGGCACACTGGAGTTGCTGATAAGAGATGACAGAATTCAAGGCAGTTCAATAAAACTGTGATTGTCTTATACTAACAGTAGTTTGAATATTGGCTACCAGAAAACCGGACCAATTCCGTCATTACTGACATACCTTTCCTTTCCCATCTCACAAAAATGTACTATTGACTGTTACGGGATCTGTAACCGGGTCGATCTCAAATTAACTAATATCCTTCAATATCCTTTCAAATATATGTAAAAAAAGGTGTAAGGTAGGCCCGGCGCTTTTCGGGAGATCCTTCTTAATGCTTGGTCGTACATTCTAAATCAATCAATCAATCAATCAATCAATCAATAAGAATTACTTTAGTGATATAAGTATTGTAATATAAATATTATACCAGCGGTAAGCTACAATATTGTTACGCTAACCGAAACACGATTAAACGTTGGTTTATAGCCTCTAAAGAACCATGCTTAAAAATAATTTACACATCTTTACATCTTTACACGTCTTCTAGTGGTAATTAAACATTGTTATTATCAAGGAGTAGTTTGCCAGTTCACCATAGTTCACCGAACATTAAACATCAAATTTTTTCAAAGCGAAACAAAAAAAATTTTAAAAAAAATTTTATAAAATTTTTGTAAAAAACTAATTAAATTAAAAGACATTTAAATAGATTACTAAATTTGATACAAAATATATAAAAAGTAGCAATATTTATACGTATAGTGATAGTGCTAACCAAACGGTTCATACCGTATCGGCGGTTATATTATATTCATAATCAAAAAATAAAAGAGACCTTGCAACAGATGAAGCGAGCCAATATAAATGATTTCATTATAAAACGAGTAAGTATGAATAAACACTTGGTATTAATGAAAAACATAAACGAATATAACAAAGCACAATCATCACTTCAAGAAAATAAAACGGAATACTTTACATACACAACTAAGGCCTCAATGAAGATGAAGACCCAAATAAAATATTAATCAGCTTGGAGACAAACAAAAACAATAACATAAATAAAATAACACAGTTGAAAACAAAATACTCAACGGAAAATAACATAGTTACCATTGTATATCATGCAATGTACTCCGAACACCAATTTGGTAAACATTTTCGATATTAATGCAATAAACCATCAAAGGGTGATGTGGCAACCTCTAAAAAAGCAAACAGAAATAACACAGTGTCGTAAATGTCAACGATTCGAACACGTAGCAGCAAACTGCCATTTAGCATACAGATGCGTTAAATGTAATAATCTCCATAAACCAGCCGAGTGCCCTATAAAAAAACGGAGAACCAAAACATATATGGCGCAAACTGTAAGACAACAGGACATCCAGCATCGTTCAAAGGATATCCAGTTTACAAAAGCGCAATAGAAAAGTTAAAACTCAAAATAAAATCAGTTCAACAAAAGATACTGCCAGCCCAATTTGTACCTTCAATCCCGGTTAGCAAAAAAAAAGGTACTTTTTCTAATATGTTAAAAAGAAACAGTGAAGCATATTCAGAACAATTTCAGTGCAAACGTTGGCAATAATAGTACAAAAAATGGCTAATATAATAGACAATCAAAGTGTGCAAATTGCGACATTATTAAATATATTGACAAAAATATGATCAAAATTAAAATTATTGCATTTAATTTAAAATCAATTGTCAGTATAACAAGGCGTCTTAATTTATTAAATTCATTAATGAAAATAACCCGGATATCATGCTTCTAAACGAAACTAAGCTAAGTCATAACCACTACCTAGAATTCAAAAATTATATCATCATAAGGCAGGACAGATCCACAATTTATCAAGGAGGAGGAACAGCTATACTATTAAAGGAAAACTATAAATACGAACTCGTAATAAATAGCAAAATTCAACAGTTTCCAGGGATTGAAACCACCATCATAAAAATAATTTTAGAAAACAACTCTAATCTTTACGAAATTGCTATATATTGCACCAGTAACCAGCAAATATTATCAACTCCAAAGATTGAAGAAGAAAGGAATAAATTATTTAGATTATTAAAACTGGACAATGACCAAAATTTCAATATAATAGCAATTGACATCAATGACATCTAGACATTCAAGCTGAATGAAGCATAAAATTAAACCAGTGGATAAGAGAAAATGAAATTATTTACAGAACAAAATTGTATAAACCCATTACACCAACTATTCCACGGTCAGGGAACTTTATTGACCTTGCAATAATTGACAATAGATTATCAATTCTAGCCCAAAATAGTGCTGATATCCCAACTTTAGCTTATGACAGTGATCATAAGCTATAGAAGTCAATATGTTAAACATTGGATGCATAAGAAACGATACAATAGAAAATCAACACATAAGATACAATTTTTTAAATATACAGTGGGGGCAGTGGCAAAAGATGTTAACGAAGAGACACAGTCAGTATATCCGAAGGGCCGGTCATGGAACCATTATACCAACAGAAAGAAATATTCAAGATCATGAATTAGAGGAAAACATAAATATTATTACAGACCTAATTAAACAAAGCCTTATTACAAAATCACGTAAAATAAAGAAGGTAAAATAAAATGGAGTGTTTTATGAACAAAACAATAGAAAATTTATACAAGCTCAAAAGTCACATAATATCCTTAATTAAAAACGCAAAAATAAATGGCACATTAACAACTCAACAGAAAATAACCTACAAAGCATTATTAAAACGAACAAACGAATTGATCACACAAAATGTACAAATAGAAGTAAATTATCAATTAAGAATGAAAATGGAAGCAATAAAACCAAACTCAAAAATGTTTGCTAAGTTGAAAAAATTTGTTACGTGAAAACGGAAAATGTGAATCATCATCTTAAAATCTCGGAAGATAAAATCACAATATTTAACATTTAACACAGACTGGATTAATCTGCCAAATAATGATTCAAATTACATCTACCACAACAAAATAGATAATCTAAAGATATTAGGGCTCCACATACAAAATCATACAAAATACAATCCAGCACTAGGAAAAAAGGTACATGAAGAAAGCATAAAAAAAACTGGACAAAAAATAAAAGACCAACACATCAGGATGATTTTAAAGCAGGAAAATAACATAAACACAATTTACAGCGGAAAATAAGGCAAACGCACTGATTCAAACCGCAGAACAAAATTATTTCATAATAATAAGGGAATTAAAAGGTAAACTAAGTTGTATCAATTAAAAAAACATATGGATTGGATGGTCTGCCTAGTATAGCTCTCAAACACCTACCAGAGGTAGGTGTCATTCGTAGATGAATTATCTACACTGTTTAATAATTGGTTAAACAATAAAACGTTCTCGAAATGTTGGAGATGCGCTAAAATCTATCCAATAAAGAAAAATAAACAAAGATCCTTCGAATTCGGAAAACTATAGACCAATAAGTTTACTGAGCAACTTGGGCAAAATATATGAAACAATCAGTGCACAAACTTATACCGGACAACCAATTCGGTTTCAGACATCAGCATTCTACTGTACATGCAATTACAAAACTAACTTCAGATGTATGTCGTAATATAAATAGTAAAATATGCACGGGAGCCGTTTTAATAGACATGATGAAAGCATTCGAAATCAGTTTGGTTAGATGGATTATTATTCAAATTGGATAAGATGAAATTTCAACCAGAAAGACTGCAAATTCTGTATAAGATGCTGGATGACAGAAATTTTAAAACTACAAACGAGGTTGAAGTTTCGAATCATCAATTTAAAATAAAAAATGGACTTCAATAGGGCTCGATCACCGCACCTTTACTATTTAACTTATATACAAAATTAAATTCTGAGAAAGTACAATGCATAGCATACGCTGATGATATAGTGCTTTACGGCGCAAATACTAAAATAAAATGCATTGAAGATAATCTGCAGGAAGCGGTAAATTTTACAAAGGACTATCCCCACACATGGAGAAATAAAATTAATGAAAAAAAATGTGAACAGTTCTATTCAGAAAATCAGTGGAAAAAATTTGAATATTAGAAAGGAGATGTGTTCGTCATTGCAACGGGAAGTTTCGAAAAATTAATAATGAACAACGACATTATATTTCAAACAAAAAACAATATTCAAAATTTAAAACTGATAGAATTGATATACATATTATTCATCTAATACGTAAACACATCCAAAGATCCACCAACAATACATGTAATCGGTTTATGGTCCTTATATCATAATCGGTTTATGGTTCTTAGTTTATGGTTCTTATTACAAGGACCTTCAAACCGTTCCAAACAGCATTCTCCCAGGTAATATACCAGGCCCTGAATCATTTCTGATTTTAGTTCAATTGAAACACATTCAGAATGAAAATGAGTCTCTTACATATTTTGAGGAGCTCTAGGATGCAGCCGTTTTACACTTGTTAATGCGTGTTTCGCTAATTTGTACTTCAGAATCAAATTTACTGACCAAAAACATTTCTGCCAACGAAAGAGTTGTTTAGGCAGATATCCTAGACAAGAAAAACTACCATGAGCTTTACGAAGTTGATGTTAAACATATAATGATGCACGGTTCATGTGGAGTGTGAGACAACAAAATTCTCCTGGTAAAAATTAGTTTCCAAAAAAATTTCAAGGAAACTAATGCAAATGTCAAATTTCAAAAACAAAATTTGACACAAGATTCAGATTTACAATTAAAAAGGATTAATAATTAATAATTCTTGGGTGTTTCGCTACAAGCCATTTTTGTCATAAAAATGACAAATTCTACATTATTGTGAAATTGTGCACATCTGTAAGAAGCGTCCAATACTTATATATACAAATGTGTGCACAAAGGATAAGATTGTATTAATGTGGAGATAACACATGACAATTTTAGGAAATTCCTTGATTCACGATACATAAGCCACCCTGAAGTTAAAAGCTAAGACAATCATCAGGAAGGTGTTAACAAAAGCACTGCTTTTGATAATACCGAAAAACAACAACGAGGATGTTGTTAATAATGATGTAGAGAAAAATGATACACATTGCAGTATTAAAGGACAAAACCAGTATCCAGAAATGCATAACACAATGAGTTTAAAAATGGGAATTGGATCCCCAGACAGCAGCGAGAAGAGAAAAATTTGAAGAATGTATACAGTGGGAATAATTGACTCCGAAAATTTTATTTATTTGAGACTACTCTTGCTACATGTACGAGGAGCAAAATCTTTCAAATGTCTACGAAATGTAGATAGCTTTGGTTAAGTACTGATTCCGTCATGGACGAGAATTTTCTTTTAGTTATTCTGATAAAGTACCAGTATGCATTGATTGCCAAGATTAATTAATAAAAAAGAACATCAATATCCTGTTATTCATTCGATTGACATTGTGAAGTTGTACTTCTTCATCTTTCATCTAGTCTTTGTATGTTGCATTTTGGAAGCAGCGCCAAAAACCTTTTAAATAGTTGATTCATTCAATTCGTTTCTCGCTAACTCTATTGTTTTATTGATGCTCAAATGTATTTCAGTTTTATCGTTATTCAGCATCTACGGGATTTTTAAATTCTAGCGCCAGCTGTTTAATATGTCACTAATTTGTAAAAGCAAAGCATATCCAACTTTTAAGGATTTTTACTGTGCCCAATATCTCTTAACGGTAGTCTTAACTATGCTCTTTTGATAATACATTATGCGTATATCTTTGCTATTTCGTATAATCTGTAAAGGTTATTATAACCTTTCTGTCTCTCTCAGTTCTAACAGTGAATAGTGCAAACAAATTTGTTAATTTAATTTAAGAGACACGTAATGCAGTCCACCACTGCCAACAATTCTTTTCGAACTGTATAATAATACGACTCTGTATAGTTTTGACGCCACAATAATCCCTTTTATAGTGCTAGACAAGCAAATACAAGCTGCTACAATTTAAGTACACATTCACCGATAATGTAGCAAAATTAACGTGAACGTGTTTATGCTTGCTAACATAACTGAAGAAATTGTGCCAAACTAATGCAGTTATATAAGGTTCAAAGAAACGGTGAGTTTATTGCACTAAGATTGAAATGGTAAAAATGGAATGGTTCATACAACTTAAAAAACATCGTGATGGAAAAAAAACGGCACGTTATGTTACAAGGACGCAAAAGTGATCCTTTTTGAGGTAAGTAAAAGTATTAATCTAAAGTAAATTTGAAGTATCGGTAGAAAACTAACTCTACGGAACTGATAAAATGGTTTTGTCTAGCACAGAATATTTAGTACCATGTGACGTAAAAATTTAATATTTTTACAAATATTACTGCCGAATTTCTAGGAGAAAAAAAGGATATATATTCCTGTAGAGTGCAAAAATAAAACAAAATGGAGAAAAAAACAAAGTTATTAAATATCGATCGGTTAATAATATAATACAACAATGCAGAGAGCAAAAATGTCATTAGGGATTTAATCTTCTCCAAACCGATGTGCAATTCAAATTCCACCTAAAAAATCTTTGAAGAATCCTTTAGATTGTGATACTTTTACCTATTTAACAATACGTTCCTCTTCAATTCTGTTAGGATGATTGGTGAACTTGGACGAGTTTTTGTGAACTTTAATTCGAGCATGAACTGCAGAGTATATCTGCCGCCTTTTTATTAATTTTGCCCTTTTTAATAACACTTTATGTATTTTAACAGCTATAGGATTCATCGTAGGTATTCTGTTTTTCGGCATTTTAAAATACTAAAAATTTCTATCTTTTGGAACGGCAAATCATATATTAAAATCGAGTGTGTATTAGTTAGTCTGCACATTCGGGCTCACATTTATTTAATTAATTATTAAGAGATTTGTCTTTCATTGTGTCAGTTTTTTAATTTTAATCTAATGTGACTGTCAATATTTTGCAGAAAATTAATGTTATTGTTGTTGTTGGTGATTTATAAAAATAAATTCATTAGAGCAGACATACCATTATGCCTGTTGCGGAATGTAAAAATGTAGCAATAGGAATAACCGTAAAAAGAGACGCTGATTATGATTAACAAAAACAAAAGGAACGAGTAAAAAATTAAAAAAGAATGGCAGAACAAAAGTAACAAAAATTACTAAAAGTTTCAACAAACAAACAATGCAGAAGTTGTCCGACTTTATGTCAGTAAATAATGGGCTTGCAAAATCATACAAGATGATGCAAGAAATAGAAAAAAAGATACTGTGAAGGAAATTGAAATACTATCTTTAACACTTTCTTTTTACAATGATCCAACAAAGGATCCGAAAAGATACAATACTCCAACAGCAGCAATAGTTGTCGTATTTGAAAATATGAATGGTAAATCACCATTTGAAAGGAACAATCGTGTTTAGAATAAAGATTATATTATCGGGATACTACAATACAAATAAATATCTTGCCTCAAAAACGTGATCCGATCAAATAGCTTTATTGTTGAAAACCTAGATGGTTGTTAACCCGAAAATAAACCAGATATTATTACTAAAGTCTTCAATTTAAAATAGAAAGCATATTTAGCAAATGTCAGACAAGGACATACATTTTGGAAAGTGCGTACACAATTGAGTACATAATTGAATTTCAGAAGCGAGGTTTACTTCATGTGCATATGTTAGTCATCTTAAATGATCAGCCTCGAGTAACGGTAGAGATTGATAAAATTATTTGTGCAGATATTCCAGACAAGGAAAAATAGAATGAGCTATTTATGAATTTGTTGTTAAGCATATGATGCACGGTTCATGTGGAGTGTGGGACATTAAAATTCTATACTTGCAAAAAGCAGTTTCCAAAAAAATTTCAAGAGGAAACTAATGCAAACGTCAAATATCAAAAACAAAATTTGACACAAGATTCAATTTAAAAGGATTAATAATTCTTGGGTATTTTCTTTAATTAAAATGACACATTCTACATTATTGTGGAATTTTGCGCATCTGTAAGAAGCGTCCAATACTTATATATATACCCATATGTGCACAAAGGATAAGATTGTATGAATGTGGAGATAACTCATAACGATTTTCAAAAATTTCCTTGATTTACGAAACATAGGCCATCCTGAAACTATGTGGTGTACACACGGTTATTTGATGCACTGTTAACCGCATGCCATTGTACGTTTGAGAGTACATTTTCTAAAGGAACAATCTGTTGTGTTTTTGGAAGGTAAATAGCAAGTGGCAGCAAAAGATAAAGGTACTACTGTTTTAGTTTGTTTTAAATTATTGCAAAAAACGCCAAAACTTTCAGCGACGGCTGAAAGCTAAGACAATCATCATGAAAGTGTTAATAAACTCACAACTTCCCGAACAAGTATGAGAAAATCCTAACTAAGGTAAAAACGTATAGAAAATATTGAAAGCCATCTATGATAAGATAGATCCAAACCGGTTATTTTTTATTGATGGACAAGAAGGAAGTGGAAAAACGTTTTTCTATGAGGTTGTATTAACTGTTTTAATAGAAATGGGTCAAAATGTCTTACCGGTAGCGGCCAATGAAATTGCTGGAACTCTTTTGGAGGGTGGAACAACAAATAATTTTCAATTTAAATTACCAGTGCTCCTAGTCGACCAAAGCTCATCAAAAAATAGAATGAAATCTGCAAAGACAGATATAATAACAACAAACTCATTGTTTGAGGTAAGGCTGACATCTGGAATTACTAGAAAAAAGTTTTCAGTAATATGAAAAAATTTTTGGGAATATGGCTTTCCTCTTTGGAGGAGATTTTATGCCAATACTGCCAGATATTCCATGTTTTAATTGAGTTACCTTAATGGGAGGAACCATTAAAAAGGTGTTCTCTCTGGCCAACAATTATCCCAGTGAAGTACAAATATGAGAACTGGGGAAAGCAAATAATTTTCCAGTTCATTACTGGAGTTTGGTGATGGTAAAGTAAACCACTCACATGACCTTGGAGAATATATTTTTGAAATACACGAAGGATTTTTTTGCAAAGAATCAAAGAATTGATGCAATTTTTTGCAAAAATATTTACTGACTGCTGTGTTATCTAAATATTTTTTCAATAGAGCAATATGGTCTTTTAAACAAGGACACTTAAAATGAATGATGAAGTCTTTAGTCGATTAAAAGGAGAACATATAGTATATTACATTGTGGATTCTGTAATTGGAGCAATATTTATATTACTTACACATATTTGTAGAAACAGAGCTTTGTGTAATGAAACACGATCTCAAAAAGAGATGAAATTGCAATTCTAAGAATTGAATTAGTTCCTTCTTATAACAATTTTCCCCTTAAAATTCCTAAGGCGACCGTTTAAAATACGAGTCGTTTTTGTGGAGACCATAAATGAATCTATAAATAAATGTATATAGCTCTCTAGCCTTCCCGTATGTAAACGGGCATTTCAATTGTAAATAATAATTAATACAAATTATTATCATCTGCTATTGGTGCAGCAACTGCCACATGCCAGTATTTGTAGTTTCATGAAAAACAATCTTTTGATGATTGCATGATTGATTGCTCTATAGAGTAAACCTTACCTATAGGGTAAAAAAAACGGTAGAAATTACCTAAATTTTCTCATATTGTCATAATTATTTCAATTAATATGTCTATGAAAGTTGAGCCAGAAGGATGAGTAAACGGTTGGAATATTCTAAAATGTAAACTAATACAATCAGATTTATGCAATCGTGATAAGTTCAACGAACTGAGACTGTTTTTAGTAATTGAAGAGTATAATTTAACCTTAAAATATACATCAGCCGAAATAATCGGTTTAATCAGTTAAGGATATTTAAATGCAAATAGATCTCACAAAAAAATGTATTCATACAAAATATGCCATCAAACATAGCACGAAGACAAGACAAGAGAAAAAAAAAACTTTCACTTGCATAGTTTACTTATTACAGTATAATATTTCCTTCTAATGGCTAAATTGTATTTTCATCGAAGGTATCAAATTAATACATAAATCAACGCGGTACGAAAGAACAACAACAAGCATACAACTGGTCTAATTCTTATTTAATTAACTTTACAAATATGTTACAATAAATTTATAGGGTGACTCATTTAGAGGATAATAATCGTTTTTATACTGGCAGAACTCTTTATCCTTTTACTTCGTATTTGGTTCCATATAATAATCGCATGATTCTTCTCTCGAATGTCATCAGCCACCTTTCATAGTCATCTTTCAGGGTTCTAATCTAACCCCTATACGTAACAATGGGTCTAATCAACAGCTTATACAACTTTATCTTGTTGACAATTGCTAGGTATTTTGTAGGTTATACAAAGCACGGTTATACCAGCGGCAATCTTCTCCCGCAGATTGTACTGAGCTATTTCGCTTTTACGAAATAGAAATTCTAACATGATATTAAAGAGCATCGGGCACAGAGCATATCCTTGCTCCTTCATAGCTAATTTTAGAAATGCCTGATAGCATATTCTCAACTTTGGCATAGCGTTGTGTCCATATTTTTCAGGTATTTCCAGGCATCGCAAAGCAACCCATAAGCTACCCTCATGGACTGAGTCATAGGCTCAGTAAAAAAATAATCCAGCCACTTGCTATTCCTCAGACATAAATTCGCTTTGATCTAAAAGAGAGTTCCACGAAGTATCTTCTCTGAACATCAAGAGCTCAGAGCTGCCATCCCATTAAAACCTTAAATAACCAGTTTTTATGAGGATTAGATGGAATCTGATATTTTCGTGGTTAAAAAAGCTTATTTCCTTTCATATTGGGTTAGGAAGTTATGTTTTTGTAATATAATTTTGATGATTGTAGATGAAAATTTATAGAGTATTTAGCCTAATCTCTCTATTTATCTCTATTATCTATATTTATCTCTTTTTTTAGAGTATAGCCAATTTCGAAAACATTTTGATTTGGATATATCGTTTAAAATGGCTATAACTCCTTTAATAATGGTATGAATTCATTAAAACCACCTCTAATTGAGCCACCCTTTGTTAACTGATAAAATATGTCGAAAGACTATCTCGTTTAGCCATATACATACAAACAAAGTAAACGAATGTTAAAATTCTCTAACTGAATAATTAATTTGTCCTCCTACAAATTTTTTTTTTATTGCAAATAAGATAAGAAAATTTAAAACTAAATGAAAATTTGTTATTTAAATATATAAATTGTTATATTATATATATACATTTCTTATTTATTTTTTAATTAATTGAAATCAATTTAAATTTTTTTTTTTTACTTTGCTCTGTGTTATTTTAATTTTTTTTTCGTTTTAATTCCTTGTTAGATAATTAGACCATGGTGATCTAGTTTAAATTACATTTCACTGTAGAAAAAGCATAACACACACACAATGATTTTCTTTTCTTTTGTGAACACCGTATATATTATAAAGTGCATTATGTACATATTACATACATATAACTATGTTATCTTGAAATGATGAATTTATAGACTTAATGCGCTAGTATCCCTGTGGGTTTTGAATGTATAAAATAAAAATCGCGCATCGCGGTCATATTATCTACTGTTTGATTAACCAATGCATTAATCACCGACTCTTAATTAACTTTCCCATTATTAACACTTTAAATTAAAAAGTTTTGGTATCGAACATATTTCGTTTTCCCATTTTTCTTCTTATTTTTCTTGTGTTAACGTTAAGACATAATAATTAATAAAAATTTAATTTATTTTATTATGTAATGGGCTCCTGGAGTTAGGGGGTATTTTCTGGTTTTGAAACGAATCTGACTATTTTTTTTGTGTTGTAAAAACACGATCTTGCGACCGATCTACCCTTGTAAGCTTATGTTAATGTGATAGTCAACCAATAAAAATGCTATATATGGCTGCTTTCTTTAAAACATAGCAATGGGCTGGCTGTGTTCAAAATGCACTTAAAGATGGCATACTGTCGCTTACAATAAAAATATCTATAATAATTCCTTAAGGTTTGAAATATTCGTTTATAATTAATTCGTGGGTAAACTAATATTTAAATGTTAGTTTGGGTCCAAACCCCTAACTATTAATACTAATGATTTACGATAGATGGCATGAGGTATGCTTGTGAAATCTAAATCCTCCCAAATGCACTACTTTTAATTGAACCGACGGATTTTTTTAAGTATTACTTTAGTGCCTTTATCGCCGACACCCAAACTCTCTCATATGTGGACTGGATGCTGGATTATAACGCCACTAGATTTTGTACCGGCTCATTTCATAATGTATGTATTGTTTGGTGTCCTTTAACCAGGTATACCATTGGTTTAACTGGTTATTTGCTCTGACAAAGTTGAAATCATTATCGCTATAAATGCTACGGCACATTCCTCGTCTAGCAATAAATCACTGAAAGGCTCCTAAGAAGCATTTGGTAAACATATCACAAAACTTATTAAAAGTTCACACCCAGCATATACGTCCAACTCTATTGCTCGCGGGATGCACCACTAAACAACACGGCAGGATGTTTGTCGTTGACTGACGCCAACGAATTACAAATTCGACCCCCAACTTTAATGATACCTACATCCTCTAAAATTAAGGGATCTCAAACTACTGTTTCGAGAAATTTCTTCAATTGTTTACAAGCATTCCAGCTCAGATGACAAATGTTGACTTAGAATAAACGCTACTACTTTTTTTCGCCTTGCAACAGATCTTCTTGATCTTGTAATGGACATTTTTTGGTCATTTTTTTACAGTGCAATTTCGCTCAATGGAATACAATCGTCGTTTCTTCATTTGTTTACAAGCATTCCAGCTCAGATGACAAATGTTGACTTAGAATAAACGCTACTACTTTTTTTCGCCTTGCAACAGATCTTCTTGATCTTGTAATGGACATTTTTTGGTCATTTTTTTACAGTGCAATTTCGCTCAATGGAATACAATCGTCGTTTCTCTAGCTCTCTGAGATTATTTTCACGTTCGCTTGTATCCTCTCTTTAATCTTTCAAAATAGTCATAGCATTGCGGCAGGTATATTCGACAAAGACATTGTTAGTAATTAATAGAACGTCTTAGCACTTGGTTTTCCGTTCCACCTCCGACTTTGGATCCGGCCACTGTTCTTGTTATTTTTGTAACCAGTCTGGCCCATGTCACCAAACACACAATGTTTTCTTGATTTCACATATAAGTAATCCCATTGAAGCGCAGATTGCTGCATTTTGCTTAGATGGTACGTAACGCTAATTTTCACGTGAGCATTGCTCAATTATGATGGATATTCGGTTGGCCACCATTTCCTCGGGTGTGATGCCAGCCAATCTAATACAATTTTACCATCGCACCATAATACTATTCATGTGATCTTTATTTGGTTCCAGGAACTTTAAATAGAGTTTACTAGCTCCGTTAATAGTAATGCCTCTATTAGCTCTAGCCGTGAAAGATTTTGCTGTTGAATTGGGGCTACTCGTGTTTTGTTTGCAATTAAAGAAACTATGGATTTTTATTTTTAGCATACACAACTGCTGGCTTCGGAAAATCCATGTATCTCAACGTGTTTGCTAAACTTGAGCCATCTAGAAATTCTTTCGATTTGCTTTATCTCATGGCGTATAGTGAGATCCATCTATCGTTTACACTAGGTGGAAATGGATCATCCAATTTTAAGTCTCGTAACTATAAACTTTGGAATAATATCTAAATAGAAATGATTACGGGAGGCAGCCATCCTAACGGGTCGAATATGGTACTATCTTCTGATAGCAATGTTCGTTTGGTATGATTATTACGATTTGTCATCTGTACGGTTAGTACGAGCAGCTTTACAGTTTCGGTCTCGGTAATACTGTTGTCAATACTGCTTAGATCGTTTAATTGATTTAGCATTGTGTTACTTTTTGAGGCCCACTTTCGTAAATTAAATCCTCTTGATCCGAGCAATACTTTTGTCGAAGTTGGTATAACTCGCTTTCCTTGTTGGCTCATGTCATGAAATCGTCAACGAACGTATCCTTTTGATGGACTCAGCAGATTTGGGATACTTTTTTATGTTATTTTGGGCTGGTTCGAATAATCATCTATCGGTATCTGCGAAATCGTATCAAAATTTCAAATAGAGATTATTGAGTATTGGCGCCTGGTATTAATACATCGTTTAGTGAGGTTCCATAGCTGTTCTTTGATGAAGCAATAAATAACTCCCTTAGCTTCGTAGTCGTATTTTTTTTCTTTTAATCACCATGATGAGGAAAAAAATAATCATTTTTGTTGTTTGTTGAATTTGCCTCATATGACCTAAACTTTCATACTCGAGCATAAACTTTTTAAACTGCTCCTTGAATGGTAAATTTCGCCAGAATTTTTCTCCATTTCTTTTAGACGCGGCTCTGTTACAATATAATTAGAACTTAGACTTGTAAGTTTCTCTCTTGTAGGTAATTTGACGACAAATTTGTCATCTTTATTTCTTTGAGTAGTCTGCCGAAACCAATCTTCGAAATATTTTTTCTCGTCAGTTGTTTCCTTGGGAATATTTTCGATTTCCCAAAACTTGTTTAACTTATTTCTGTTCAGTATCAGGAACCGTTGATTTTTATTACCTTCTTTTTAGATGGTACCATCAATTAATTGAAAATCTAGCAAAACATTTTTTTTCCGATTTCCCAAAAGTTAAAAGTAAGTTTTAGCGCGGCAACTGACCACATGCTCTTGGCATTTGAATCATTTCCATATCTAATCGTTTCAGTATTTATATGGTCAACGACTTCACTATCAAAAATATGCTCAAATAATTTAAATGGTCTCAAATGTTCCAACTTTACGGCCAAAGCTTTTACCATTTTTTAGCCAGTGGTATCCAATCGTAGGTTATGAAACATTTGAACCGCTTTTATTTTGGATTTAAAAACTGCTCAAGGGATTTAAATATTTCGGCAGATTCAAATGAAGATTGATCTACGGGTAAACTGGCAAATGGTAAGTCAGTAGATGACAAATTAGTACCTGCATCGGGAGCTGTAAAATCCTTTATAGACTTTCATTTTTTCAATCCAATTGAAAATTTACAAAAATACGTAGATACGTAAATCCTATACGACAGGTTTACATATTAAATAAGTGACCTCTAGTTGGCACTAATTTAGTCATAAATTGTAAATATTAATTTAAAAGTATCGTATTATATTATACCATGTACCAGTTAACCTTTTAGGACTTAGACGTTTTGGCCACCATTCGAAATTCATCAAAATTTAAGAGGAGCAAACAACAAGGCTTCCGTTTCTGATTAGGTTCCCACTAGCACTTATAACAACGGTTCTAGCATATCTGCAACTGTGTTTTAGCTTACATAGCACATGCTGAAAGGATGGACTATAGTTTTTAAACAGCTTTAAGTACAAATATTGTTATTACTAGTGAAAGGAATGAAGGCATTAGATAATCCAAAATTAAACCGCTCAATTAGTGCAAATTAGATGTGTCAGGTAAATTATAGAGAGGATGATACATGTATCGCTACAGGAGGCAATATAAAACCATAAGGACTTATCTTATAACAAATGTGGTTTCCGTAAGACACTATCATCCGTTTACGATATTAAGCTTGTGGTAGTAATGATTGTGGGTGTCAAGTGGAAGTTCCAAACAAATATGGTGCAGTTGTTCCATTGGATGTAGAAACTGCTTTTATCTAGCGACTAGGTTGATGTGTATATTATATGCACCACTAACTTAAATAATCAAGAAAAATAACCCATAATGAGAGGTGAATAACAAAGGTCAGTGCAAGCATCTCCGTAGTAGAACCCCATGTTTAGAGATACGGTGGAATGAATTTATTCCTAGGGCGTTGGAGTCATACAGGATTACCCATCCATCCATGCGGGTAATAATTAAAGGTAGATAAAACGGAAATAGTGCTAATCTTTAGTAGCAACAGGATGGAAAGTATGAGTAACCAACTATAGAGTATAATAATATATAGAGGTGATACTTTTATTTAAAGCCCATTTGGACATCCTAAGGAAAAATCACTTGGAAGATAGAATAATGCCAAACGTAAGGGGCGCTTGCCTGAGTAGTTGTTTTATAACTGTGTTTTGAAGTTGTGCCTATTCTGATATATATCAAACAAATTTGGGCCAGTGTTTCGGAGGATTGTTCAGAGATGTGTAAATGCAACCTACAAAAAGCATCCATTTTTAACGTTTTTAAAGTAATTTGTGCATTCATCACTCTCATATTGGATAATATTGTTGGATAATATTATTGGAAATCCAGCCAGTTAACTTATTTGTTTTGCTGTAGTGATGTGAACAACAACAAAAATCATATTTTAAGCCATCGATTGGCAACCGACATAAAGTAGATTTTTACCTCAGTTAGCTCCGTGAGAGGCATTGATGCTTTTGTGCAATAGTTCAAGCACAAAACCAAATGCTTTGAGGGTGAGAACTGATATTGAGGGTGAGAACTGATACATTGAGGGTGAGAACTGATATTGCAGTGTTTGTGTTTTTTAAGCCTTTGCTTCGGCAAACATAATGCTGAACTATTTAGGGTTGTAGAAGTTAAATGATCATCTTCATTAATTATTTCTTGCATTATATGCTGTCCGAGAAAACGTGGAGGCCCGAGTTGGTCCTTTATATTATTCTAGGAAATCTGAAGATTAGTTGTTCTCTACCCAAAGAAACCACCATTGCCGACATCGACCTTTCGACCTGCTAAATAGTGGTTCTATTTTCAGAGACCGCATCATCATTCGATTTGAATCATTTTATAAATATGACCAAACCATCTGATCTCGAGATTGAAGAGAACTTGGTAGGTTTTATCATAAGCACCTATTGTTTTGATCTCATTGTTTTTAAGACCAATAGAAGAAAAAATTCGTAATAGTTTATGCAAGAGTTATTTAACACCGTTATCATTCAGTTAAACTACATACATTTCATCTGAATAACATACCTTTGCCTGGTTGAACTGACGATACAAGATGTTATCCTATAAGTTGTTTCACTTTTGAGAAAGGTAACATCTTACATGAGTCTAACGAGCATCGGGAAAGACCATCTCCTAGCTATTCACATGAAAGAGTTTCCTGGCATCCTTTAGCAACCTATGAGTATCCTAATCGATTGGCTTGCTGGAATACCATGAATATCTCAAGTTCAGTATTTAGAAAGAATCTCCTTCAGAAAAAAAAACTGGATCAGTGACACCGATTCCGGCCAAATTCTTCTTGGTAGTTGCCTTTAATTTTTTACGCCAGTGGAATGATTCTCTCTAATACTATAGATGAGGCAGTAATTCGTATTCTGGGTGCTTTAGGCATATCTCCACAGTTTGTTTAAACAAAACCGCCTCGATGTTAACACAAAAGTTAGCCGCATGGTCACGAATTGCAATAGACCTAGGTCTGAATATATAATATAGTCCAGTGACTTCTTAAAGAGGTTACGAGAACTGTAAACTTGTTTGAGCTGTTGTACTCTTAAGACTTCAGCGTTCCATCATTCGAGATTTTCCGTCTACAAATTTGCTTGGAGGATCTCCTAGCAAGAAGTGTTTTGTTCTTACATGTGATTGCAATAAACAGACTTTATTCAGTTGCTTGACAACAAGACGACACTCTTCATCAAACTAATAATTTTTGGGTTTAATTTTTACGATACCTAGAGTTGCTTGGGCAGCACTGACAACCGAAGTTATCAAAACGTCCTATAGGGCATTCATATCATCAGAAAGATGGTTGGTTTCCACAATGCTACTGTTTACTATTAAGCTTTTACATCTTCGTTTATCAACCTTTCACAATTGAAACGTAAGTTAAGTTTCCTTGTCGATCCATTACTTGTACGAAAACAGCCATCTTTGCTCTGCCGTGATCAATTGATAATCACTGCAACAAATTTGATAGCCAACCGATAAAATCTCTTATCTTGGATAACCTGGGACTGTTAATAGTTAACGCATGGTTAATTTGACTGAGGTATGTCAATATATCTAAATATTGACAAAGGTATGTCAATATTTCTAAATATATATATTTTTATGAGGAAAGCATGTGCTAGCCTCAGTAAGGTCGTGTGCAATCGCAAAGTACACCATTTTCTCCCCATTATCGGTCGCTAGATCGTTTCGAAAATACGAGTCTATATGTTTTCACAGAAATCAGTTTGAGTCCGGCCAGCTCTAGCATTAAAATCACCAATTACTTTTCTGATGACGTGGATTTTCTTTATTTTTTCTCGGTAGGCTGGCTAGTCACACGCGTAAATTTAGGTTACACATACGATTATCAACTGCTTTAACATCTAAAACAGCCTTTTTTGCTTAAGCCCCACGGAGAAAACCAACAGCAAGATTGTAGAGGGCATCTCCACAATATAAAGAAATGTAAAGTTTTGAGGCACTTGGCCTTCATTTTTTGGCCATCGAGCTTTCTAGAGAGCAACGAGTTCCAAACAGTTCTCTTTTATGACTGATAAAGTGCCATCAATACGTGTGGTTTTGTTATAGCGACTGCACGTGTGACGTACCAATCATAAACTGCGTGTTTGTCTAAGTAGAAAGCAAACTTTGGTGATTTATCACTAAATTGATAGCAGGAAATTATATTTTTTTAAAATGCTGTGGCAAATGATTCAATTGTAAATTCTAATAATTAACGCAAAATGAATTCATCTTTATTTGTGAATCGTCCACGAAAACTGTATTAGTATACTCAAGATGTTAATGTTCGAGTGCCAATCCTAAACTAAGTATCTATGTGAGTTAAAATGATCTCTTTAAAATTTCGGCGGTATCTATTTTTAGTTGGCCTGCTTTGATGAGTCAAAACTGCGGTATAGTGACAAATACCATGTACTTTTATAAGTGATTTTTGGGACATGTTCTCTGACTAAAAAACCGATGTATAGACATACCAAAAAAAATATTCCATGATCAAACAGTTCTAACTGTGGATGAAAGTATGAATGTTTGTATATTGATGACCATATAAAGATAGTAAGATTGAATATGGTGGAATGCAGTTATGACAGCCCGGTAGCATATAGTAATTTCACCATGTAGGATTGACGGCTTAGCGATCCCATATATATTTTACAATATTTGCCCATTGTATACCAGTTAGACTAAATAAAAGTTAAACTAGGTATAGTGACACAATGAAATATCTGAGAAGAGTAAGCTACTTAAATATTTCAATACGTCACAAATCGCATCGAAGGTTAATCTAATTTCAATCCATTACCTGCCAATTAAAAATAAATAAAAAATCAATTTTTTCAACATAATATCTAATTTACATAATATATGTACTCAACTGTCCGATGAAAAAAAAAAACACAAAGCTGTCATAAACTAAATATATCAGCGGGATTAAACCATCACAAACTAATATTGTTTCAACAACAACAGCAACAAAATAACAACAACAAAAAACATTTCAAGGCAATACATCAGCCCAATTAAAAACAAAAATGGATTTTTATAAACCGATTTAATTACCTCAATTGTGTTTAAGACATATTTCGAATCGGAAATTACATCACATCACTTTTTTTCGTTGTTCTTGTATGTATAGTTGTTGTTGTTATAATGTATTGACGACTTTAAGGTCATTTGCACATAACTAATTAAAGTTCTGTACGATTGACTGAAGATTTTTAATCTTTGATTTCCTCACAAATAATCAAGATAACCTTAAAGCAATTATTTTATACCTTAAGATACTTTCTTCCTATTTTATTATTTTTTTTCTGTTTTGTTCATTGAATTCGTTGTACAACAATGACAATAATCGATAAACCAATCACCAACATATAACATATACAAAAAACATTATAATTGAGACTTGAGAAAAGGGCAAATTTAATTAAGAAGATTTAGGGTTAAAAAAAAAACTTTCCACCAAAATCGCGTAATTACGATGTCCATTCTCTTTTCCCATATGTACATATGCACGTTCTCGTTTCGCGTATTATGGACCAGTTTACTTATGTGAAACCATTATTTGTTCATACAAAAAGATTATTTGTGGCCAAACACTTGTTGATGATCTGTTTGTTTCGCATATATGGTTTTGCGTATAGTAAGAGGTGTACATGGAAACAGAGAGCAATGCATCTTAAATGAATTATTTTTGGTGTTTATCTCGCTTAATTTTTTTTTTTTATTTATTAAATAAATCGTACATCGAAATTAAAATAATTGTTTTATAAATTGTCACAATAAATTTATGAGATGTCAATGTAAATAAACGAGCGGTAATTTAAAATTTTTATGTTGGTGTAATCTTCTTTGCCGCACCGAATTGTTATGTGGCACGCTATATGGCGTAATTAAAGTTATTGGTGTCAATATATTGACATAATTATGTATTTATTATGAATTAAATGCTATCAAAAGTATATTTAGTCCATTAGGTTGGCTGTTTGGTCAAAATGTGGAGACCATGATTGTGTCGGAAGGCTATACATTGCTTTACAGTGGAAATGGCAATTTTGGGATTGGTTTTCTTTTAATGGTCCAAGTGAAAAAATTGTTTTGGGTATAAATTGTGACTGTTTTGGATATAATTAAATGTGTGTGCTATACTTTTTCGCATGCGACTTGCCAGCCTGTCAATAATTTCTTTTTCATGCATACGACCTCTTATGCAAGCCCACCTAAAGGTAAAGTCTCATTTTATAGTAACTTGGATATTGCACTTTGCAAACGCGCCCGACCTCACTGTGGCTAGCACATTCTTTCTTCATAAAAATATCGACTTTGAAACATGGACACTCAAAATATCAAAATATAAAAATATAGCATAAAATGGGTTAACTGTAAAAACTGGGTAACTGATATTTAATTTAGGAGCAAAGTGAACCAACTTGAAATATTACCGTTTCTGCATTCTAGTTTACTTTTACTTGTAGATTCCAATACACAAAGTTAGTATGTGCAATTTTTTAAATAAGGCAGTGAACTTGTGCAAATTATCCCATAACACTTCAGATGGAGTTTCGTTGATAAAATGGCACGTTCCCAAAGTCCACTAAAGGTTAGAGTGAAGGAACGATTAAAATATCAGGTAATGGTACATGCAGCGAAACGAGAACAGTTAATATATTTATAATACAATTAGAAAAACTATCAATTAGAAATCGGTCAGCACCAACGAAATTGTTGCCGTTGTCTGAGGGTAATATAAGTCAGTATTTTCTCCTTATTAAATTAACGCATTGCTTTGCAGCAATTCATAGTTCAAAACTAATTCTAAATTTTAGCCTATGATTCGCTATAGCAATAATAAAGGACCAACATGCTTATCTATATTTGAGTTGGATAGTTTTCCTCTTCTACATAGTGTATTCTCTTTGTCATAAAACGGAAGCACTGATTTCAGGTATTTGCTTTTTTGATTCTCTGTACTAATAAAATTATATAAATTATAAAAATGTATCTGCGCGCATCAGTTGAGAACGGCTCAATCTTCTTTTTTGTGTTTTTGCAATTTTCAGATAAAAAACCGGATATGGTTCTTATGAAAGAAAATTTTTACAAGAAAAATCCACCGGATAAGTCGGAAAATTTTGAAAATCGAAAAATGATGTTTTTGTACAGGATTTCGTGCGTATTCGATTCAGATGGTCTTTTAGACGAGAAAATTTGGAAAATCACGATGGACAACTCGGGAACTTCCGGAAAAACATTGAATTTTTTTTTTATATGAAATATTGAACTTTTTGAATGTTTTGATGATTTTGGCGTGAAAAGTCGATGCAAAGCTTGAAAAATCTCAAAAAATCGTGAAATAAATTGATAAAAACACAAAGTTAATGAGAAATATAAGAGATGGCGCTGAGGTGTGATCATTATTGCTACAACCCTGTAGACGTTGACTTAGGCGTTGTGCAATATGACAGGTGTACTTTTCGTATTGTCATTTTCAAATTGCGATCGTGTTTTTCTTACTGCTATTCAATTGGTAATTTGAGCAATAATTCACTATTTTATGATATTCGGATTGTGTGCATTATGTCCAAAAACGGTGCCATTATTACAATCGTATGAAGTTCGGTATAATTTCTACGATTTCAATAATTTTTCCCCAGAAATTTATTGGTGCGTGACAAGTGCGGTTATGAAATTGGATTGCGGATTGAAATGCAAGAGCAGCGCGAAGAATTAAATGAATAGAGCCGCGCACATATTGCAAAAGTTCGCGATGCACGGGCACCATCTCGGGTTCGACAAAACGTAATTCAACGAAGAAGTGTGGTAAATGTCGACTTGAATCGCGCTGTTTTAAATTCTGACTCTACAATCGCTACAAAGATCTTTACTGCGTCAATATTGGTACATTGTCTGCCGTGTGCTGACATTGCCAAGCATTGAAGTTACAAACAGAAGTACCAAGGCTGATGGGTAAGTTAAATGACCGGTTTTGACTTTGCCTCCGGAGCCATTACATACTTATCTCTATGGAGATACAACGTGATCAAGACATTTGCTCGCACATACGCAACATTATACAATCAAGGCTTTACAATGACGTATAGTTTGGAACCGATGTTGTTGTTCATTAATTCGGCTACAATCCCAATTATAAGGTGATGATGTCACAACGTGTTCACCATTTCGATAATGTGAAAGATTGTACTCATCGTATTCAAAATGGCCCTCTATTTTAAAAATTCAAGGGCAAATTTATTAGACTCAAAACTCACCAATGTCACTGTTTCCGCGCCAGCAAGTCAAATTTGTTCATTGCTTGCGATCATCATTGCGACGTATCATCCATCGAACGCATTAGAATTGTGGAATAAATACAAGGACGAGATGAGTGACGATATTTTTCATCGATTTCGCACTGCAACATTGAATTATGAGCTTGAAATAAACGACGAGATACGCAATAAAACGCTGCAACTGTTTGTCGAAATTGGACATGCCAGCACCAATTCGTTCGATGCACGATGCATTTAATCGTGGATTGCAACAAGTACGAATAAATGTCCCGCTTGTTGAATGCAGCAAAAGAACGTTTATGACGCATTTTTAGAGCCAGTTGATTAAGGAAACGACGATATATTCTTCCTCGATGCCCTCGGTGGAACAGGCAAAACCTTTATGATTTCATTGTTTTTGGCCATAATTTGCTCGACATCTCAAATAGCGCTAGCTGTTACATTATTGGGAATTGCAGCCACATTGCTGAACGGCACATTCTGCATTAAACTTGCCGTTGAATACCACACGAATGACAAGCCAGTGTGCTCAATTGACAAAAACTCGGCGATGGCCAAGGTATTGCAAGACTGCAAAATCATCATTTAGGAAGAGTGCACAATGGCACACAAACGATTATTGGAAGCATTTAATCGAATGAGAAGAATATATGAAGTGGCTCAAGACGTTTGGGTAGAGCGATGGTTCTGCTTGTCGGCGATTTCCATCAAACAGTATAAACCTGTTATTCCGAGATCAATAGCTGCAGATAAACTCAACGCATGTCTGAAATCGTCCAACTTGTGGCGCTATGTGAAGAAGTTGCAGTTAACCATGAACATGAGAAACACGTTACAGAATGACTCATCAACTACTAATTTTTCCAAACAACTGTTGGCACTTGGCAATGGTCAAATTCCTGTTGACGTTTCTTCCAGGTTGATTTCGTTTCCCTCGAATTGTTGCATGTTCCCGACGTCGAAGGAAAAGCTTATCACAAAAGTGTTTCCGGACATGCACCGAAATTATATGAATCACGCGGTTGGCTCTGCGATCGTTTGATTTTGGCAGCAAAAAAACAGGATGTAGACAGTCTGAATTACTTGATTCATAACCAAATGGCTGAAGAAATGCATTGTTACATGTTCGTTGACTTTGTGACCAATCAAGACGAGGAGTTTTTCAATACAGTTGATTTGCCGGGAATACCACCGCATAACTTGATGCTCAAGGTCGGATCAGTGAAAATCAAGCTGCGCAATCTGAACCATCCGAGATTGTGTAACAGACCATGATTAGCTGTGAAGAAACTGATGAACAACGTGATTCAAGCTACGATCATCAAGGCCAAATTCAAAGGAGAGGATGTTCTAATTCCGAGAATTTTTCTAAATGAAAAATATGATTTACCATAATTCACTCAATGTACGATATATGCGTGAGTTTGCATCGATTTTTCATTCACTTTTAATTTAATACATTAGTTTTGATTTCGATGAAAAAGCGAATGGAATGTCCACTCAACTCAATTTTCTATTGAGAATTGAGTTGAGTTGGTTGATTTATTTAATATACTTAATATATTGCTTAGTCGTCTTTTCTTCTTTGGTGTACGGCAGTTATTGGCAAATTTATTGATACAAATAATTATTCATTAACACCTTTGTATTAACACCTTTGGACATAAACCCCGAGACGCACAATTTGCTGGGTTTTCTTTGGAAGCAAAACATTTCCATTTATTGCTAAGTATAGCATCAATAATTTTCGACATTATGTTTGCGGCAAACCTGTTAAGATGTTTTTGCATAGTGGTTTTTTGGTTGAAAATTGTTTTACTGACTGACTTTCTAAACCCTCCAAAATCTTATTAATGTCCTATCGATTTCATTTTCGGATTTATCTAAAACTCTAGACCAGTATGCTTAAACATTGGAATTTTTATTTATAAACAATGGCATTTAGCATTTTTTTTGTTGATCCTTTAATTATAAAAAGAAATCAATTAGTTCAATTTGTAATAGTCATTATTAGCAAACACATTGTCACGTACAATGAATTGTTCGACCTCGATGGTATATAAACAGGTAGATTGGCAGATATTGTTGGTAAAACCTACTATGTTGGTTTTCCATCATACCTTCATACTATACTTTCGTTTACCGTTAGAAATGAGTGATCGTGAAAAATTTATTTTTCTGCGTCTATAAGTTGGGTTTTTAGTCGGAAGACACTCGCATGTCTCAATTGATATCCTTACAATTTTTGAATTTTTGGCCTGACACCGGAAGCGACGAAACAATGATTTTATCGCTGGGTTGGCAACAACTAATATCCTTAAAAAATAGTTTCCACAAATTTTAGAAGATTAAATTCACGGTTTTTGTAGTCACTTCTCGGATGAGATATGCTTTCGGCTTCCTATAAAAGTTTTATGTGGATTTATTCGAACTTGCCGCTTTGTAGCTCGAATTTACCAAGTTTTGATTTTATATGTTGCGGTGGATTTTCGATTTTTGAAATTGAATAAAAAACATCGACCAGGTACTTGTAGCAGTATTCTACTGATTACTAATCAGAAGTATTTTAAAGAGATTAATTAGCTTTGGTGTTGCACGATGCTTGGATGCGATGGACCTTGTAGCCTATCAAAAATTGTACGTTGCATGCTATTATTGGCCGAATGGGCGATTACTACCAGTTTATATATTACATAAAATTAGCATATTGTTGTCTGGTAATTTATGATGTATTACATATTTACTTTAGATTTCGAATTTAGTACTGAAACCCATTTTTACAAAAAGTGTTAAATTTGTTGCTTCTAAAGGTAAGATTAATATATCGATGGTAGGTCACCAGCGATATAGTAGGCAGTTTAAATGTCAACCTCATCTGCACGCATTACTCTTTGCCTTAACTTACGAGGCCCTGGTGACCGAGACACGGCGGAATATTTGACCACCAAGAACCTAGTAAATGAAGTTCTTATCTACGACCCTCTACTAACTGGTACTGGTAACGGTTGGTAGATGTATTATTATCAGTAAATTAATGCAATAACTACAACAAATAAAGAAATTTATACCCCAGGTGTTACATTAGGAGAGATGCTGACAAATCCACCCTTTGGTTTAAATATTGCTTAATGAAAATCCACTTTCAAGAAGCTCTAAGTTTACAAAATCATGAACTAAGAAGGAAAGTAAGTAAAATTGAAAAGGTAACGTCACAAAGCAACAAAGTGGTATTGTTTAAAAAGGAACATTAAAAGTCAAAAAGGGCATTACAAGCTAAAGAATTTATGGAGCCTCCTCAGATTAGCAATGACATAGACTCAATTGAAAGATATTTTACTGATGAAGAAGAATTAGTTAGGGATACAGATTGGGTCTTAAAAAAAGAAAGAAAAAGCAATAAAAGTAAAGTGGAGTTACCTCCGGAAAGTGGTGAAACTCAATCGAACATCCTATTAAATATAAATAAAGCTGATATACAACGTAAAACACCTAACGAGAGAGCGCCACCAGCAATTACTATTATTGACATATATAATTATGCCTCTTTGCAAACAATAATGAAATCCGTCACTGATAAAGAAAACAGAATTGCTTTACTTAACAATGATATATGGAAAATTAATAAATCTGACTCTGAGATGTATAGAGCTTTGGCTACAAAGCTAAACACTGAATGGAATGAGTGGTTTACTTATGAAGATAAGAATGATCGCTTAAGTAAAGTTATGGGTAAAGGCTTCCATCCAACTTGTTCAATGGAGGTCATAATATAGAAGATCAAATATAGGCAAGGGTTTAAAAATTGAAAATACAGAAAGAGTTCAAATCACTAAAAGAGGGTTGGTTGCCTTGTTTATGCTTACATTTAATAACAAAGAAAATGTAGGAAATATATACAACATAAAAGTCATCCTTAACATAAGAATCCAAATAGCACCTTTGAGAAAAACTAATGGACAAATTCCTCAATGTAAAAAATGCCAAAGCTATTGTCAACGAAAGCCTAGATGTGTCAGATGTGCAGAAAAACACAGCCAAAGCAAGTCCTTTAAGTAAAAACATTCTCGCAAAATGCATAAACTGTAATGGGTAGCATTCGGCAAATTATAAAGGATGTAAAGAACCCAAGGACCTACAAAAAATAAGAAACCAAGCGCTACAACAAAACCATAGAATATCTGTTGAAAGGAAGCCTCTACTATAAACTTTGAGAAAAGTGAATCTCAAGCAAACATGATAAGCAGTAGAAAAACCTACTCTCAGACAACAACGCAATTCAGTGAAATATAAAGACGGTATCGATACCACAATTATTGAAAAGATTTTGAAATGCATATAGAAACTTTAAACATTCGGCTTGTGAAACAATAAAAATGCAAAAAGGCTTTAAATAGCCGCTTAAATAATCAAGGTATAATGAATAAAATCACTTCCATGATTTACTGATATATGGTAATGAATCAAACACTTAGAATTGTCATTTGGAATCCAAATGGACTAATGCAATATATTCCAGAACTAAAAATATTTTTAAATACAGTAAAAATAGATATATGCCTAATATCTGAAAGCTAAAATACATGGGTGTTGAATTTGCTAAAACACATGGGTGTTGTTGTTATTACTCCATCTATCCGGTAGAAAAAGTGAGAGTATGATAAACTTTGTTTGTGAAAGAAAATATCAAACACCACTAATGAATAAAAGTGGAGAAAAAATTAGCCAAGTAGCCTCTATCAAAGTTCAACTAAATTATGGAAATGTTTCCTCAATTTATTGCCCTCCGCGGTAAAATCTAAATAAAGTGGACATTATCTCGTTGTTTAAATCATTAGGGCTCAATTTAATTATTAGCGGTGATTTTAACGCCAAAAATATGGGAATCAAGACTAACAACCCAAGGAAAGAAGCTTTTTACTGCAATGATCAAGCAACAAAATGCGTATTTTATTCTGAAAGTAAACCAACATACTGGTTTATGGATCCAAATAAAATTCCAGATCTCGTAATGTATGTGAAGTTAGCCCAGAAAATCATCCCAGAAAAAATAAAAAATTTCATCAGGCAACCCTAAAGTTATATATTGTCATCCCAGCCCAGTATTTAATTAAATATAATTAAATTGACAACATAATTATTTCAGACCAAAAATATACAAATTGATCAAACATAATTAATGAGTACAATAAGCATAACATGATAAATATATTCAGAAATAAGACAATTAAAATTCGGCGATAATTTAATATACACATTTGTAAATACATATATATATTGGGCCAAATACTAATGAGCCTATAACGCCAATCACAACGGAAGGATTGACTTGAATTTTTTTTGTTGAGTTGTGGCCTTTATTGCGAGGCGATATCAGTTAGTTTGGTTTCCGGAACTGTTAATTTCTGGGAACCACAAAATAAATACTTCATAGATTGGGCCAAGTACTAATGAGCCTATAACGCCAATCACAACGGAAGGATTGACTTGAATTTGTTTTGTTGAGTTGTGGTTTTCATTGCGAGGCGGTATCAGTTAGTTTGGTTTCCGGAACTCTTAATTTCTGGGAACCACAAAATAAACACTTCATAGATTGGGCCAAGTACTAATGAGCCTATAACGCCAATCACAACGGAAGGATCAACTTGAATTTTTTTTTGTGAGGCCATATCAGTTAGTTTAGTTTCCGGAACTCTAAATCAGCCTTTTATTTGTCAACTCTGGATTTTTTTTCATTGAGTAGGGCCACTGATTACTAATTTTCGTGGTAATTTTCAGAATTTATCTATGACACAGTAAAAATATTACAACGGTTAAATATGTGTACTTTCAAAATTATTCATATGAATCGTCTAAAGTACTAAAGTGGTTGGAAAAATCCAGCCTTCTCATCAATTGAGAGGCTTGGAAAGAAAAGAAATGAAGGATATAATTATTAACAAAACGGCTTCGGAGGTGTTCGAAAACCTGGTAAATAAAGAAGATCCTAAATATCTTGAAAGCTCAATAACCACCATTGTAAAATCATTGAAAGTTTTGCGGAAAGCTCGTTCAGAAAAACTTCAATAAGAAGATAATGATTCTGACGATATTATCGATATTTTAAAAGAATCCCTCTCTAACAATTTAATTCAAAAATTTTTCGTTAAACCATTTTATGTAATTACATATAATCAAACCCAAATAAAATTGTTGGAATTATTACTGAATAATTCCAAAAATTATAACGACGGCGGTGACGTGTCGTTATTTTAATTTGTAGATGGTGTGCAAAGCAAAGATGTAGATGGTGTGCAAAGCAAAGATGTAGATGGTGTGCAAAGCAAAGCTCAGTTTCGATCTGATGAGGAATTTAGTTAAAAATTAATTGTCATCTCATCAGGCCATGGCAACCGAGTGCTTTGTGTAAATGCTTTCTTACGCTCTATATATATTTATTTACAGTGTACATGTAGCGTTAGCGGATTATATGAATGTGCACGAAATATCTGAATAATTGTTTTTGTTTGTGTAGCGAAGTCGCTACAAAATGAAACATTAGTGGCGTATCTGGATGCAACTAGACCCCAAGGTCAGAAACCCATTTAAAACAGAGTCCTCAATTTTATATTACGCTTTGGTTGTACCTGTTACCGTTACGTCAAGTGAATCTTCTGATCAGTTACTGATATGATCAGCTCTAGCCACAATATGGATACGATTGGTAGTTGGCTTAGATCTTATCGTTTTGAAATTGAAAAAAAAATTAAATGTTGGCCAATATTCGAAACAGTTGTCACTGATTTTAGTTTTGCTGGTATAAATGCAGTTTCAGGTGCTTTTAATAAAATGGACATTGTCTAATATTTAAATCTTGCACACGACGTCATTATAACGCAAACTAATAAACCTGATTTGGTAAAGGTGCATCTTTATGTTTCTCATTTAATGCACAATATGACGTCCGATATAAATAAATGTTTTACTAAAACTTTAAAAAACAACAAAGTTCTAAAAGAAATCATGGCTTCAATCTATTTATTAACTGATTTAATTAAAGATATTTGGCGTAACTTGTCGGTAGTCTTAAAAAATAAATATGTAACACCGAATGTTTTAACTAGTTTACAAATAATAGTAGAACATAGTGCATCTATAAAAATTGACATTTCTCTAACTGAAAAAAAGGATATATCTTCATCAAGAAAGTTGAATGATACCATTTATAGGCAAACAAAATTCTATAACGGTTTTTAAAAAAATTCGGATTCAATAATTTTAGCAACTTGCTCAATCGAAACCTATGTAGTAAATTTATATTACAACCCGCTATTCTTAGAAAAGTTTCCACTCTGGTCCAATATTTGTCATGAGAAAACCCAAAGCAATAATCATATAGAAAACTGTTTTGCAACAATAAAAAAGCGAACTAAACGCAGTTTAGCCCTGGAGAAAACTAAAGGATTTGGACCGAAGGAACACATATATTTTAAAAAGAAAATTGTTATGCATTCCAAAAAAGTTTACTAAATAAGGTTTAGAAAAGGATGAAAACACCAGTTATACTACCAGTTGTGCAGAGAAAAATTTGGTAAATATAATGGATGAACTAGAAAATTGGAAGGGACAGCCTGCTAAAGTAGCCCGTTCGAATTTTAATTCAACTACATTGAAGCGCCTTAATAATTTAGAAGACGAAAATAAAAATCTGCAATTATAAAATGCTTAATGGCGAGCAAAAGATACAACCCTTATAACACTCCTAAATGTTCAAAAAATACAAAAAGTATTAAATTACTAAAAACGTCAGATAGGGATCACTTATCCTATTTACGTAACGGTTTTGTTACCGGTGAAAATTATACCCATACATGTGCATTTGATTAATTTATTCAATGCTTAGTTAATTTGGAAAATACTGTTTTTTCAATAGTGGGTGAATATTGTGAATTAATTAACTTTCTTAAACTGGGTAATACGGAAAAAGCATACGAAACGCGCTTTAATAGTTTAACGAAGTTTTACGGGGTAAACGTGAACTGTTCATCAAGTATAACAGAGGTGTCTGAATTTATATTTAAAACAACCAAAGTTTTTAGTATTGAGGCACAAACAAAAATGTATTACCTGCAAAACCACATCAGTAAAAAATTGTATAAAATATATTCCACTCAATTTGAATCAGCTAGACATTTTAGAGCTTCAAAATCTCCAACAATGTATCGGGCCTATAGAATTTTTCTGTCGAAATTGTTATGGACCGATGATCCAACAAAATTTGTTACTAAGCAATGTAATATTTTTATATGTAGAACCATCAGTCAATCCCAATCAACAGGTTACATTAATTAATGTGCCATTAAAGATTAAAATTATATCAGACACTTTCAAATTAAATAGTTTAGTATGTTTTGTACCTAAGTCCAAACACTATATTACTAGTTATTGTTATCGGAATAACCAGAAATACGACGATTTACTGGACAGTTCACCCAAAATAAAGTTTCCCAAAAACCATTATGTTATACCGCATTTCCTCATTTACGTGAAGCAACCATAAATCAAGTAAAACAGTGAAAAATTTAATTAACCGTCTCCATGAAATTTATTTTCAATATATTTGTATGCAAATAAATTATACGTTGTGTAAATAAATAAATAAATAATAAAATAAAAAATACTAAACAATACATTTTAACGCTCATGGGCTCATTAGTATTTGGCCCAATATATGAAGTGTTTATTTTGTGGTTCCCAGAAATTAAGAGTTCCGGAAACCAAACCAACTGATATCGCCTCGCAATAAAGACCACAACTCAACAAAAAAAATTCAAGTCAATCCTTCCGTTGTGATTGGCGTTATAGGCTCATTAGTATTAGTATTTGGCCCAATCTATGAAGTGTTTATTTTGTGGTTCCCAGAAATTGAGAGTTCCGGAAACCAAACTAACTGATATCGCCTTGCAATGAAAACCACAACTCAACAAAAAAAATTCAAGTCAATCCTTCCGTTGTGATTGGCGTTATAGGCTCATTAGTATTTGGCCCAATCTATGAAGTGTTTATTTTGTGGTTCCCAGAAATTAAGAGTTCCGGAAACCAAACCAACTGATATCGCCTTGCAATGAAAACCACAACTCAACAAAAAAAATTCAAGTCAATCCTTCCGTTGTGATTGGCGTTATAGGCTCATTAGTATTAGTATTTGGCCCAATCTATGAAGTGTTTATTTTGTGGTTCCCAGAAATTAAGAGTTCCGGAAACCAAACCAACTGATATCGCCTCGCAATAAAGGCCACAACTCAACAAAAAAAAATTCAAGTCAATCCTTCCGTTGTGATTGGCGTTATAGGCTCATTAGTATTAGTATTTGGCCCAATCTATGAAGTGTTTATTTTGTGGTTCCCAGAAATTAAGAGTTCCGGAAACCAAACCAACTGATATCGCCTCGCAATAAAGGCCACAACTCAACAAAAAAAAATTCAAGTCAATCCTTCCGTTGTGATTGGCGTTATAGGCTCATTAGTATTTGGCCCAATCTATGAAGTTTTTATTTTGTGGTTCCCAGAAATTAAGAGTTCCGGAAACCAAACTAACTGATATCGCCTCGCAATAAAGACCACAACTCAACAAAAAAAATTCAAGTCAATCCTTCTGTTGTGATTGGCGTTATAGGCTCATTAGTACTTGGCCCAATCTATGAAGTATTTATTTTGTGGTTCCCAGAAATTAAGAGTTTCGGAAACCAAACTAACTGATATCGCCTCGCAATAAAGACCACAACTCAACAAAAAAAATTCAAGTCAATCCTTCCGTTGTGATTGGCGTTATAGGCTCATTAGTATTAGTATTTGGCCCAATCTATGAAGTGTTTATTTTGTGGTTCCCAGAAATTGAGAGTTCCGGAAACCAAACTAACTGATATCGCCTTGCAATGAAAACCACAACTCAACAAAAAAAATTCAAGTCAATCCTTCCGTTGTGATTGGCGTTATAGGCTCATTAGTATTTGGCCCAATCTATGAAGTGTTTATTTTGTGGTTCCCAGAAATTAAGAGTTCCGGAAACCAAACCAACTGATATCGCCTTGCAATGAAAACCACAACTCAACAAAAAAAATTCAAGTCAATCCTTCCGTTGTGATTGGCGTTATAGGCTCATTAGTATTAGTATTTGGCCCAATCTATGAAGTGTTTATTTTGTGGTTCCCAGAAATTAAGAGTTCCGGAAACCAAACCAACTGATATCGCCTCGCAATAAAGGCCACAACTCAACAAAAAAAAATTCAAGTCAATCCTTCCGTTGTGATTGGCGTTATAGGCTCATTAGTATTTGGCCCAATCTATGAAGTTTTTATTTTGTGGTTCCCAGAAATTAAGAGTTCCGGAAACCAAACTAACTGATATCGCCTCGCAATGAAAACCAAAACTCAACAAAAAAAATTCAAGTCAATCCTTCCGTTGTGATTGGCGTTATAAGCTCATTAGTATTTGGCCCAATCTATGAAGTGTTTATTTTGTGGTTCCCAGAAATTAAGAGTTCCGGAAACCATACTAACTGGTATCGCCTCGCAATAAAAACCACAACTCAACAAAAAAAATTCAAGTCAATCCTTTTGTTGTGATTGGCGTTATAGGCTCATTAGTACTTGGCCCAATCTATGAAGTGTTTATTTTGTGGTTCCCAGAAATTAAGAGTTCCGGAAACCAAACTAACTGATATCGCCTCGCAATAAAGGCCACAACTCAACAAAAAAAATTCAAGTCAATCCTTCCGTTGTGATTGGCGTTATAGGCTCATTAGTATTTGGCCCAATCTATGAAGTTTTTATTTTGTGGTTCCCAGAAATTGAGAATTCCGGAAACCAAACTAACTGATATCGCCTCGCAATGAAAACCACAACTCAAAAAAAAAAATTCAAGTCAATCCTTCCGTTGTGATTGGAGTTATAGGCTGATTAGTATTTGGCCCAATCTATGAAGTGTTTATTTTGTGGTTCCCAGAAATTAAGAGTTCCGGAAACCAAACTAACTGATATCGCCTTGCAATAAAGACCACAACTCAACAAAAAAAATTCAAGTCAATCCTTCCGTTGTGATTGGCGTTATAGGCTCATTAGTATTAGTATTTGGCCCAATCTATGAAGTGTTTATTTTGTGGTTCCCAGAAATTAAGAGTTCCGGAAACCAAACCAACTGATATCGCCTCGCAATAAAGGCCACAACTCAACAAAAAAAAATTCAAGTCAATCCTTCCGTTGTGATTGGCGTTATAGGCTCATTAGTATTTGGCCCAATCTATGAAGTTTTTATTTTGTGGTTCCCAGAAATTAAGAGTTCCGGAAACCAAACTAACTGATATCGCCTCGCAATGAAAACCACAACTCAACAAAAAAAATTCAAGTCAATCCTTCCGTTGTGATTGGCGTTATAGGCTCATTAGTACTTGGCCCAATCTATGAAGTATTTATTTTGTGGTTCCCAGAAATTAAGAGTTTCGGAAACCAAACTAACTGATATCGCCTCGCAATAAAGACCACAACTCAACAAAAAAAATTCAAGTCAATCCTTCCGTTGTGATTGGCGTTATAGGCTCATTAGTATTAGTATTTGGCCCAATCTATGAAGTGTTTATTTTGTGGTTCCCAGAAATTGAGAGTTCCGGAAACCAAACTAACTGATATCGCCTTGCAATAAAGACCACAACTCAAAAAAAAAAATTCAAGTCAATCCTTCCGTTGTGATTGGCGTTATAGGCTCATTAGTATTTGGCCCAATATATATATGTATTTACAAATGTGTATATTAAATTATCGCCGAATTTTAATTGTCTTATTTCTGAATATATTTATCATGTTATGCTTATTGTACTCATTAATTATGTTTGATCAATTTGTATATTTTTGGTCTGAAATAATTATGTTGTCAATTTAATTATATTTAATTAAATACTGGGCTGGGATGACAATATATAACTTTAGGGTTGCCTGATGAAATTTTTTATTTTTTCTGGGATGATTTTCTGGGCTAACTTCACATACGTGATCTCGTATATTTTATATAACAAACGTGTATTGAAATCAAAAAATTACGTATCCATAGAAGACAGTGAAGGACTATCGTCAGAACACTGTTCTATAATCATGCCTCTCAGCGCAACGATTGGTAAGAAAAAGTCTTTGCATATATTAACAAACAATAAAACAAAAATGGAAACTGTTCCAGAAACTAGTCAGTGACCAATCTTCAAACTCTAGCACATATTAACTTCTCTTTGCACGGAAAAAAATAATTCTATTAAAATCACTATGCCATTTTAGTAAACTTTTTTTAGTTATATTCATTAAAATTTAATGACTGTAATTATATTTTTTGTGATATGCACAAATCTGAGTTTAGTGATTTTCTTGTAATTTTAAATTTGCATTAAAGTATGTTTGTTAAAAGTTTAATAAGAATTTTGTTGTAAATAACCAAAAAATTTTGAGAATTTAACTAAAATAATTAGTCTAATGATTTTTATACAAGATATACTCTTTGCGATTTTAATAAAAGTGACAATGAAGTTAAGTAAGTAAAAATATTAGTTCTAATACCCTGTAGTGGTTATCATTTATTAATATTTTGCTTTATTGATCTTCACCCATCAATTAGTATTTTCCATTATATGATTTGTGAAAATCACAAACTCTTTAATAATTATCTTTATTTCTAAGCATTTTTTTTTTTATTTTGTCCGCTTTGAATTGACTTTTCATTCCATATGAATTAATTCGGAAGGTGCGAACAAAGTATTTTTATAGTAAACAAGTATTTTAAAACGTTTTTTTATAAAAATATCTTTAGCCAGTAGTACATAAACTAACAGATCTAACAAAAAACAAGTAAGTACAAGATTATGCAATATACTGTGGAATATATTTTAATTAGTAAGAAATTAAGAAAAATGTATCTTAGAAACCACACAATGTTTGATTTCTATAGAAGCCTTTTTTTTTTAAAAAACAAACTTTTAGCCACGGAATTATGAAAAAAGAATAAAGTGATTTTTATGTTAACTTTTACACTTTTTCCCTTAAACATTCAGTGATTATTTCGCAATATGCAATGATGTTGGAAGTAAGCTGGGTGATGTAGTAAATGGAGCACAAAATGAGGAGAAGCAGTTAAAAGTAGTGTCGGTTAATTTAATTTCAGGTAATTTACATAAGTAATTTTGAACTTAACATTTATTATAGAAGTGAAAATACAACAGAATTTCTTAATTTAACAATTTTATATTTCTAGCTGGGAAATACGCCTAAATGTTCTCTCTGCTACTCGCAAATTACACTAAAAATCCACTGAGAGAAAAATTAATACAGTGATAGGACAAAATAAAGAGCCAAATGTTCTTTAAAAGCATGCCAAATTTGTAAAGCATGCCACAAAGTAAAACGATACTCAACTATCTAAGTAAAAAATAAAACTTTTAACCACTAAAATAAGAAGAATCAATTCATAATTACCCTATTGGCCTTACTAGACAAAAAGATACCGATTATTCCCTCTGGAAAGCAACAAAAAATATCTGCCCTTAAATGTGATGATGGAACTTGGGCTAGAAGCACCAACAAAAAAGCTGATTGGGTTACATCATACCTTGGAGATACATTCAGACCTCTCCCAAGACAAATTGCAGATGAAAACATAACATTATTTATCAAATCGACAGCCAAAGTATAAAACGTGTATCTTTACAAAAGATAAAAGTGGAAATCAGTAAAAGTCGAAGCTGAAAAAAATCTCCTGGCTATGCTCTAATTACAGGATAAATAGTTAAAGCACTACATGAAAAAGGGTAACGAAAGCTACTTCTAATAATAAATTGTAGCGTTCAGATTAAACTATGTTCCACACCAATGGAAAGTGGAAGGATTGATAATGATATCAAAACCAAGCAAACCATTTAACGACCAAAAATCGTATAGGATGATTTCTTTACTTCCAACTATTTTTAAATTATTCGAAAATTTGCTGCTTGAGGCTCAAATTAACCATAGAACAAAGAGATTTGATTCTTCCCTACGAATTCGGTTTCAGAGAAAAACATTCGACTATATAACAAGTCCACAGATTCACAGACATAATTGAAGATGCGCCGAAAAACAAAAAAATTGTGCAATTATTTAGAACCGAGCAATTGGCGCAGTGGTTAAAGCTGCGGTGTTTGGGACGGGAGGTACCGGGTTCGAATCCCAACGGGGGAGGGTTGCAAAAGGGATTTTTCATCACTTGATTACGATCGGTGATGACGATGAACACAACTATGACCCCCCGTTGGAGTGCAGAATTCATGGGCCGAACCATCGTTCATGCCAGTACAGGCTGGCTGATCAATGCAATGTGCAGATGGATATTTGAAACGCGAACCTGTATTCGCGCGTCCTCGATTTGGCTAGTAATGGCGTAAAGTAGGACGTTAATTAACCGCGAAAGAGTTGGGTGAGCTTCGGCCCCAAAACAGATTGCATAGAAATAAACAAACAAACAAACAAACAAACAAACAATTATTTAGAGTAAAATATGAAGATCAATACTCCTCATTGACGAAATTATCAGCAGAAGTACCACAAGGTAATATGTGTTTTGTTCTTATTTAAGGAGCACATCAAAAAAATTACGTCTGCAGTTCAATCGCCAATTTAATCATAACACATGCAAACAAATAATCTTAAGGAGGCTCAGTACTTGGTGTTTCATGGCATTCGTTTGTGTGACATTCTTAGGTTTCTATAATGACAAATCTTAAAATTTCTATTTCAAAACCACACATACACACAAAAATGTAAATAAAGAAAGATGTTGGCGCTGAAAATTGCTTCAACATAAAAAAAAAACATTACAACAAACAACAAAAATAAATTATCTTCAACTGTAAAATTTATTTAATTTTTTTTTTTGTTTGTTAGTTAATGAATAAATTAAAATTTTGTATTTATTTTAAAAAGTAAAATTGATTTAAGATTATTTACGTGTACATATTATAACGACATACAGCAAGCTCCAATTTTAGATTGCACGATTTTTTGGTAACGACAAAATAATTTTAATTTAAAAATGAATTAATTAAAACATTTTTTTTTTGTTTTTATAAATATACATGCAACTTTATTTATTTTATCTCGCGATACTAATGTTTTATCACTGTATTTTAGGGTGACAGATCTTTTTTAGATATAATATATATATATGTACAAGAATTATGGCGGCGTCAAACTAATTGATAGTCGCGATGGTGGTATGTTGTATATGTTGCATATATATATTTTCAACCAACAAAAATAGAAATCGATTATGTTCGATTAGATAAAATTATAACGTATAAGCACTGCGGGTGTTATATATTTTATACAACAAATATCAAAAACCACAACAACGATTATATTGTCTCTCATTTCCTGCTTAATATTTTCTCTAAGTAGTTTATAGGTAGTCATAATAAGATCATTATACATTTTTTTTATTTTTTTTAACCGCGTTATACAAAATAAATCATTCAGCCATGTTCGGTATCATTTATTGGTTTAATCGAAAATATTTATCCCAAAACTATAAACTTTTACTTTTCACTTACCGCGTGCGCAAGAGAGCAAGAAATAGATTAGATAAATGAAAATACAAAAAAGTCTTAATTATTTGATTAAGAATTGAAAAACCGAAATCAATCATTTGTTTCATTAATCAAAAAAAAAAATTATTATTATTTTGTTACAATTGTAACAATCGCGAGAGGGTAATAAATTTTAAAATCTTACACCATAAATTATAAATTTTATCTTAATTGTCATGTTTTAAGAAAGTTTATGGTATGCGCGTCCGACATTCTACTTATAAATTGAGCTTAATGAAAGCTTATAAATTCTAAATGGAAATTGAGTTAACAAAATGTTGTGGAATTTTTTATATTTCCTTTAGTACTCTAAAACCATTTTTCCTATAGAATTCGCTCTGTAATTTTACCAGATAACCGCATTAACATTTAATTTTCAACAGAACTACTTCATGACGGTACTTGGAATGTCATAAGTTATTTAATAATTATTTAAGCTCCAAAGGAATATTTTAATTGTGTTTGCTGTCTTTATTAAAGCATAAGACAGTTTTGTGATCAAAACCGAGGTCAAAGGAAGATTAAAATTATTTTGATTAATACTAAAGTACCATCATCCAGAAATTCATTAAGCCAATAAACTGTCACATTTGCACCAAATAATATAATCATAAATTAATTATTACTAACAAATTAAGACGATTAAAATTAATTAATTACCACATAACCAAAGACTTATTATGTTTTTTTATAGAGTTGATTTAGAATTTACGATTATTACATTTTATGATTTTAAAAATTTATAATTTTTATAATTATTACCATAGGCATAAAATTAATTATTTTATAAAAATATGGCTTACAAATAAATCATACTTCATTATTATTAATTATTTAATTAAATATATTATGTACTTATTTATGTAAATATTTTACAAAAAATTCAAAAAAAAAAAAAAATTTGCATTTAATTAAAAATTGAAAAACAAAAAAAAAAAATTTAATTATAAAATTTATTTCTTAAATAAATTCTTAAGACATATAAAATTTATAAATTTTTTTTTAACTTTCACAAAACGTTAATTTATAAAGTGAATATACTCTCTCGTTTATCTCGTATGAGAGATGTCAATTGTAGTCTACATCAAAATCATCTGAATATGTTGTAAAAATAAAAAAATAAAAATGTATCCAACATAATTAAATTATTTATTTTTTTTTAAGTCATAATTCTTACATTATTATTTAAAATACATAAATAATAAATGCAAAAGAGGTATTTTTAGGGTTTTCCTAATGGAATGTCCGAATTTTGTAGAACGTTCTTCAGGTGAACCAATTGCGAATATTCACCCCAGATTTAAATGTTTCTGAGATGGAAATAAGGGTAATTCCCGAATTTGAAAAAAACTAAATTTAAAATATTAATTTCAGTGCTTTGGTCGTCGCCATAATAAACGTCCAAAACTCATCAAAAAAGGAGGCAGTACAATTTTCGTTTGGGAAATCTTTTGTGTAAAGATTAAGGCACTTTTACAATACAACTTTATACATCCCATCAATTAATCCCAAAAAGGTGAGCAATGAAAATACACCCAGTTTTAAACGCTGAACATAGAAGAAGCATCTAACCAAAGAATGAGCGATGGAAGAAAAGAAAATTTTTTGAATTGGGGAATATACTTACAGAATCCTAGAAAAGATACAAATAGTAGGAAAAAGCTTAGCAAAAGATAGAGCAGCTCTTCCACCGTAAACTTTATCACAGCAGTAAAATCTGCCAAAATCAGAGAAGGTACAATGCAACTACCACCATAGAATAAAAATATGTTTGGCTACTTTCCGAATTAAATTAACAGTTTTCATTCAAATGCGATTAAATTTTTCAATTTTAATTTTTTTCTTTATAGGTTGGGAGTGGATGGCATCTCTGCAGAGAAGTTTATTCAAAATAGTTTGGTTGATGATCATACAAAAACAGAGACCGATATTGAGTATTGAAAATACAGTAGACTAATAGGCCACTTAAAAATTCCGAGACTTAACTAAGAATTCTACTTATACTTATATTCTTTTTCGCAAAAGCCCACAAAATTGCAAGATCTTTAGCAAGAAGATTTTCACTTTAAAACACTTGTAAATTAGTTTGCAACATTGATCTAAAAATCCAAGTTGAATTTTTGCACTATATAGCTAGATACAATTTAGTGAGTTAAGTACGTAGTTGAGATAATAACTCATAATGTTCACATGCAATAACATGGTTGATTGAAGATGATATATCTCGAACAGAAGATATTATCGAATTGTTTTTGGCCTAATTTCTCGATAAGATGAAATTTTCTGAAATTTATGGTGTCGTTTTAAATCCCATGATCCCTAGGAGCGCAACCTTGTGCAACCTTAACATTCTCAACAAAATATTTATAAATCTCCTTAATTCTTCGAAAGGTTTTCATTTTAAATAGTCGGGGATAAAAATGAGGTAGTTGGACTGCCAACGATTGGATAAATACTTCAAATGCATGCCTATAACAGGTGGTAAAAATTCTCCTGGTAATTTTATTGATTTCCATAGACCAATTCAGCTGCTGAACAATTTAAATCCTTTTTGACTGTAGTGCGAGTTCCTAGGAGTACTATATATGAATTTCATTGCACCAATTTTATATGTTGCGCTATATCACTAGAGAAACTTTAAATCTTTAGTAAAAACGCTCTAGAACTCATTTCGATCGGGGATAATAGGCTGTTTTGAGAATTCTATGCGATCCCAAAATTTTTATTAATTCTGAAAACAATTTTGACTCAAACTAAGATCTGTTGTAATAATTAGTGGGATACTAAGACGAAAAATAAATTTTCTCGCTACAGTGCTAGCTGACATATCAAGGAGGGGATAAATTTCATACCGTCTCATAAATCTGTCCCAAATTATTAATTTACATAAATATTTATTTGATTGTGATAATTGACCAACCAAATCCAAGCAGATATGTTCAAATCGAACACTAGGAAATTTAAAAGTGCTGATTCCGGATCGATATGATAACCTCCTCTATATTGTTGACAATATAAAAACGACTTTGACCATTCGTTGGGTTTTTCATTCAAATCTGACAGAATCAATCGAATTCCAGGATAAAACAACCCATGTAGCATGTCAAACACATCTCTACGAGTTGGCTTACAAAAAGACGATACTTAGCAGTATACATTTTATCTGTGGACATTTTATTCTTAACAAGCCACCTGCGATAATGTTATCATTCCCATATACTCTCAATCTAGTATCTAAAATGTTTGAGCAAACTATCACTCTTCAGATGAAGGAGATATTGCACTTTTAGAAATGGTTTGTCGCAAAAATTCTACCAAAAATGCAATCTCGATCTTCTTTTTCTTCATTATATGTGATTCGCGACTAAAATATCGTCAATGATAGACAAAGCCAAATTCTTGTTTTCAAATCACTGTATTGGGATCCTTAGGAATGTTTTAGATTACGTGACTCCTTTAGATTACGAGAAAAACTGTGTAAGTGTGTGATTTAGTACCTATCTGGTGTTGCCACGTTTATTTTGTTTATCAATTCATCATTTTTGCATGATGGATTTTGCCTTAATCCTATATTTGCGGAATAAAAATTGTTATTGGAAAATCATTTAAACTGACATACTGGATGACGCTTCGAAAATTTTGTCAGCTACATCAGTGAGTTCTAAAATGTTTTTACAATCTAACATTGATAACTGAAAATTATTTACGCTGCCAAAGGCTTTAAATCAAATATTCACTAAAAGTACTAGATGAACATGCTAACTGATATTGACAATGTGGAGCGAAGTTTTAAAACTTCCATACGTATGTAGTATCGTATTTTGATTGCTCATACATACATCATGCAGATACAGCACGCAGATACCTTGTAAGAGTCATGTGATGTAAAATTGCAACCAAAGGATCAAAATTTTAACTACACGGATTCTCTGATGCGAGTTCGTGTAATCCGCCACCATCAATACTAAAGTCAAAACTAAATCTTGGTTTATCAACACCAACATAGTGTGTGCCAATTAAACAAGGGTCCATCCCATGGCTAGAATTTTATGGAGTGGTGTTATTGTCAAGCTAAATGAAGACAGTGCTTTCAAGTTGCACAGATAGATGTTGTCAGTTGGAATCTTTATGGAATCGAAACAAAACTTAAGTGTTTATCTTAAGTATTGTTTCGATTCCATAAAGAATCATCAAGGCATTGATTACTGATAATTCATACCAAGTAGTTGCATACAGTGCCGTCGTTTATGGTATTCACGTTGAAGGCATTCATTGATAGTGTGTGTACTTGATACAAGCGTCAGAACCCTAATAAACTATTGAAAGATCTAACCACAGCACGAGTGAACTTCAAAGACGTTTTCAACCAAGCGGGGATTAATCATCACTGTCAGAATCTAATTTTGGTAGACTAAATAAATTCGCAGTCCGATCAATCAAGCATCATCTACAACGCGTATTACATTTTTTTCATGCTCAGTTTCGAAAAGATGTCAATTTGTTCTAACGCTAATCGAAGTGGTTCTAAATTCACGGCCGTTGTGTTCCGTGTCAGCAGGATCAGATGACATAATTATATACTTATTACTTCTGCTCATTTTATCTTGGATCTTTCATCACCGTAACCTCTCGATCACGATCTTATTCAAATTAATAAAAACCATCTGACTAAATGGAGGTAGATCCAGCCGTATTAATACGTATTAATACGTGACGAGATAACTTCACCAACAAATGGTTCATTAGCTACAAACACATCTCAGTGAAGATGAACCGGCATATTCCAGCGCCCAAAGCACACATGCAGTTTCATTAATTTTAATTTTCCATTTTAAAAAATATTTGTTAATGACAACAAAGCCGTTTTTTAAACTATTTTCAATCACCAAAGGATCATTATTTTTGTCATCCTCAAATTGAGCCAATGTTTGACGATTAAGGAATTTCTGTAAATAAATTTACGATTTGATAAATAACATAAAGTAAAATAAGTTTAAAATAAGTTTATAGGTCAGTTTACAGTGTGGGCACTGAAATAAAAGTTTTTTTATCTAATCTTATAGTATTAAAGGCAGACCACTCAAGCTACTCGTAATGCAACAACTGTAACTTGTAAAGTACTCTCATCCTGAATCTGCCACCCGAATAATATAAGGCAGTTTTTTAGACCACGTTTACATTTTCCCTGCAAAGTACTTGCAATGGCATTTTTGATAGATTTAACCAAATTTTTGTAGCTTCATTAGTTGCGGATAAACCAGGGCTTAATACCATGGCAAATCAGGCATCATTATCCAATACTATGTAATCGGGATTTCTAAACTTGTGAAATATTTTGATAATTTTTTAATTGTAAACCCTTTCGTAGGACTTTTCATTATGAACGCCTCAACCCATTTAAATTTTGAATTCACTATTACCAGTAAATATAAATTACGATATCAGTTCATCTTACCGTCATAGTTACCAGCAGAGTTGTCGAGTAGCCCTTGTAATGTCTTCGTTACTGCTTTTACCTCTGGTGTTGGGAGATGTTTGCATAATGAACGAATAATCTACACAAGTTTATGTATTGACTGGTTATTATTCACATAAGGCTCGCAAGTTCCACAAGTTCCCCAATCTTCAATTGAAATTTAAAGCAGAAGTTTTACCATGGTTCTGTCAGTAAGCCATCTATCATGTTGGTGGGTTTTACTATTCCTATTTTGTTTCCCTCCAGGTTATGTTTATTTTTCACCGTTTATTTTGGTATATATAACTTTTTGATCCCCTGCAGTAATATCTCCCCTTTCTTCTGTAATGAAAAAACTCTCTCCCTTTACTGCTGCATCTTCACCAGTAGCTGTCCTCAGGTTGTAACATACAACATTCTCGTCCGTTTTTGAGGTACTTTGATATGATTACTTTTTGGAAACTCCAGTGCTCAATGTCGTACCTGATTTCATCCAAACTATTTAAGTCCTTGCTGAGTTTGGCAATTAAAACAGTGACTCTTGAAAATTTTCTCATTTTTCTAATTTACGCCTTGCAAAGGCCAGTTCTGGAAGAACCTAATTTTTCAGATCTTTGTTCATGAGGCGAATTAATCTCCCTCGCCATCTTCTTTGTGGTCGCCTATTTTTTTTTTGGTTGTTTTTCTCGGTTGTCGCGATGTTTTTGGTTGTTTTTCTCGACTAACAAACTGCTTCGTACTTTTGTACCGGTTCCTGTTTTTTTACAATTTCTGATAAAATGAGCAGGTTTTTGACATTTGAAACATTTTGACCAGGAATGGACCTTTACATATACTACTTTGGAAGCTTAGGGTGATTTTTCTGATAGTGGCATCAGTCGTGGTCTATATCTGCGCAATATATTTTTTACGTCTAGTTTCCGCAACTAAACGAAATCGGTCACTAAGGTGACTTTAACTATACTTCGTACTCCAATGATGATTCTAACATTTCGTTCATAGATTTTCTTTGTTCAGTTTTTTTAAGACGAAGTCTGATCTGTTACCTGATTACGATCGATGATGATGATAAACACAATTATGCTCCTGTTGTAATGCAAAATTTATGGGGCAAACTATCGTCCATGTCAGTACAGGCTGGTATGGAGCAATGCATTGCGCAGATGGATATTTTATATTAAAAACGCGAACATGTATTCGTGCGTCCTCGATTTGACTCTCTTTAGCGTAAAGTATAGGACGTTAAAATAACCCTCTTTCATTTACATATTGCAGACATTCTTACAGCTACTGATTACTGTGCTGCAACTGCTTTTTGCATAGCTCCTGCAGGTCGCATTCTGTGTATTGCAACTCCAACTTCTTCAAGATATGGTTGTTTGTTGCTCATTTCTGAGGTTTAATAACATTAGGCTGTTCTTGAGCAGTCGTCTCATTGTATTGTTTTGAGGAATGAAATCAGCAAAGTCATTTGTAGTGGTTGTGAAACAACAGGAATTTGGCGTGTTAAAGTGATTCTAGTTTGATGAAATCCCTTTGCTGCGAAATGATTAACTTGGTAGCAACGATGCGGGTACAATAAAACTGGAAAACCCCATACATCTTTAAGACAGCATGTAAGATTTTTTGTTTGTCTTATTATTATTGTGTACTCCATGCAATAATAATTTATTATTTATTTACTACAACAACAACAAAATAATAATTGTTGTATTAAAAAAAAATTGATTCCCATTATTAAAATGAATCAATCTTCAAGAACTTAATTGAATATTTACAGAAGACATTGAAAACGACATCGTATTAAAAAAAAAAAAAATTTTGTTCCGGCAATCAAGTCACAAAAAATTCAACAATTTTCTTTTATATGTAACAACATTATGAAGCAGACCAAACCAATTTAATTTTCGTGATTATTAAAGTAATATACGTGATTTAAGAAAATAATATAATAAGATCGTCTTCTGTCGATTGTTGATCTCGATGACATCTTAAGGAATTGAAAATGAAAAACTTTCATGGCATTTTTTTTTTTTAGTTTTCATTTTTGAATTTGTCGTTTGCTTTGCATGTATATATACACAAAAATGAAAACAATGTTATCTTTATACGTAATTTCGACAACAACGCCGACGATGACGACGTTTTTCAAAATGCACGAAAACTGTTTACTATATACATCTACTATATGCTGCAATGGAAAACGAATTTAACTTAAAAATTCACTTGACGGTTTGTTTGTTTCGTTTTTGTTTTTTAATAATCTTTAAATTGCGCGGAATCGTAATAATAATAATAAAGGCAAAAGAAAATATTTGTTTTTGTATATTTTCTTCTGTTACAGCTGCTGCTGCTTTACCAAATTACATAAGACTCGTGCATTTTTAAGATACGTAATAGAAAGTAGAAATTTACTTTAGTTTTGTAATGTGTCGGTTTTAAGTTGCTTAATCCACCGTTTGGAGTGTAAGATATAGAATTGGTCAATTTATTTTTAATTGTGTGAATTGTTTGTTGAACTAGACACCATCGAAGTAATCCGTTGTAGTTTAAAAAAACACTCAAAAACTGAACATTTTTTTACAAGTGTTAAAATTCTTTAGTTAAAGATAGAACTTTAAGGGGGTTCTGAAATTACTATCGGCTTAACTATGATCATAGTGTTTCGACTTTCGGTTGAATATTGTAATTTATCAAGTAAAAATGCACTCGTAAGCTAACTGCACAAAAAAGTAACCATTAATTATCGAAACATATAAAAAAAAGTTTAGTAAGGTGCAAGAATGATATTGGCTCATGTAATCTGTATTTGGCATAAAACGGTAAAAATTCGGTTCTTCTTTAAAACCCGCCAAATTAAAGAACGCAAAATACTAAAAGTAATAGATTTGTAGGCAAAACTATCAACCAGCCTTAAGATTTGTTGAAATTATTTACTAAAGTAATTTTTGGTTGGTGCTACAACTTTAGCATCTAATTCATGGGAACTTACAAATATTTTGCAAGAAATTGCTATGAAAGCAAAAACAGTATTAGATCTCCTGTAATTTTGTAAATTTATGTCTTCTAAATTAAAATACTCCCATGCGTTCTTTTCTAAACGAATTAAGAAAAATGAAGATATAATCGCAAGATATAATCTGGTGGAAAAAGTGCCTAATATTTGTAGCCATTGTATATACATTTCAATTACCAATTCTAAGCTTCATGACTTCACGTAAATGTCGGGTTCTACAAATGTTTTGGTGATTCCTATTTGACCGATTATTATTCTATTAGTGTGATCTTTGTTTTAGTTGTTCAACTGCCACCTTCCACAGGAAAAGGGTATTGTGGTGAAATTATAAGAGCATTTGGCTCTTTTCTACGTTTTTTATGCTAGTTAGGTTAGCTTATAAATTATATGCTTATATTATAAGGTTTCATTCATATTCGGGTTAAAAAAATTATCAATCACTGCATTCAACAGAACAGGAAGCCGTTACTCCAATCGCTCAGCCTGCGGAACATTTTTTTTAAATGGAATACGCTTTCTCTTATTTTGCTGGAACATCAGAAAAGCGATCAAGCTGCAATTTTAGTTTTTGGTCTATAGCCCTTAGACTATCACAAGATTTCTTTAAAACCATCTACAATAATCTGATAGAAGAGATAATGTTTAAAGGCCTTCTGCAGCTATGCGCAATTTAATTTTTGCTGATATTTGTGACTTTCGAGTTAGGCCACCCACTGATATTTTTATTTAAGATTCTAGAAAGTAAAAAAAAATGAAAAAAAAATGAATCAAGTTATGAGTGTTTCCTGCTTTCATTTCCATCCACGTTTAGACACATTTTTTGTTATTAGTACCACAGTTTTTTGCCTAGTCTTCTGAATTTCCTTTCCACTTGCAGGTTCTAATCCAATGACATAATAGTTTTATCACTTAGAAGTTTCCTTGGTGTGTAACCATAATTTATTTTGATGTTTGATGTAGTATTCGGAGCATTTCAATTTCAAACCGTTGAATGCACTTATCTTTATATTGCATTTATGTTGTAAGATCAGAAACAGCGTTGGCTAAAAAATTCTTTAAATTGTAGTATATTTCATATTGATTGTCTTTGTACGGGACTTTGTTTCCGGCATCCCGCTTTAAATGGGACATTGGTGAATTTAGTCGAGCAACAATGATCGTTTTATGCGACACACAGTGTGAGATTGGCGAAGTTTAACATTGTACCTTTTTTCGGAGATTATGAGATGTGCCCTTATTCTGGTATGTATACGTCAGTGCGGTGCATAATTATTCAAACCTGTCTAGTGCGAATAAGTTACAATTACTAAAAAGATTATTGCGTGGTGAAGCTGCTGTACTTCTTTGACACAACACTACCACAGGTCAAAATTATGAAGAAGCCTGGGAGAAACTGCAGCAACGTTATAACGAACCGAAGCCGATAATTTCATAATTGAAACCACGTTACATTGCCAATTACAAAAAACTGCGTCGACTTAAAATCAAGCAGATGAAACATAACGAGGCTTACGATTTGTCAATAGCGAAGTAGAATAGAGTGATCGAAGTAGAAATATCTGCACTATTTGACTACACAATTTTTTCAAATCATGCAACTACCAGCAATAAAGCCAATCAGTCCGCAACATTAATATATCAAAAGACGACAAAGAATTCAAACCAAGTAAAATCATCACAAACATATCCATCAACGATATAATCACAAAAAGTTCAAGCAATACATCCATCACCTACTCCTACTTTTCTACCCATTTCTATCATTTTTGGTCATTTACGCAGACAGATAACACAAGCTCGAGTACTTTTAGATTCAGGCTCGAAATGTTAATTTGTAACATAAGCCTTATTACGTTACCTAAGCCTACACAGAACCAAATCCACACATCAAAGTTTACGGCTTTGCAGGTTTACCCGGGCGGATTATACTTGGGCTAAAACACGAATCGGAATTTAATCTTGAATCAATTCTAATTACATTGTCACAATTACGGCTGAGATCATGAAAAAAATTTAAACAACGATTCCTGAGGATATCATTCGACTGCCACCCACTGACAAACTGAATGAGATAGAATTGACTGTTTCAACCATTTCTTCGATTTAATTGAGAATTAAAAATTACTCATATCAAAAAATGTTTGACTATTGAAGAACCACCATCGATCAGGACTGTATTTATGATAGAATCAAACCTGCCAAAATTGTATGCGTCTACAACATAGAAAAGTAGAAATTGCCAATGGATAGTACGTTTACCACTAAAGGAACTTCGAACATGTCTTGGAAACTTATACGTAACTGCAAGGACTCGAATTTGGATATGAAACGTAAATTTGCACGGGACCTAGCATACTGTAATCAATACCTTGACTTTATCTACTATTAATTCATACTGGATTTATGATATCAGTTCCACTATCCCAGCGGCTTTAAGATGACAACCAAAAGTTTTATTTACCGCAACATGGTGTAAAGAAATTAGGCAGCAGTACAACAAAACTCCTTGTCGTTTTTGATGCTTCGTGTCGGTCATCATAGTTTACCTCATTAAACGATGTCTTACACGTACGTCAAAAATTACAAACCGATTTATATTCCATTTTGTTAAGTTTCAAACAACACCAAATTGGGTTTGTGGTTGACATTGAAAAAAGATACTGCCCAATTAAATTTAATTAATCCTCTTGTGCAGCTCAATAGATGAGGCAATACAAGTTTATCAATTACAAACTGTTACATATGGCCTAGAGTGTTCTCCGTACCTGACAATTCGGACTTTGTTGATCTCGTTTAATAGTTGATCTCGAATCGATTCATCATGGTGGTCCCACCAAAACGTTTGTAACCAATTGTTTGGCATTTACTATAACACATCATTGAATCCATTATCGGACCTACTTGTTTATGGCATAATTTATTTAAACTTCTACATGCTTCTCGAATTATTAAAATTTTGACTTTAAATTGAATAGCGTAAAATATTGGTTGAGACTAAAAAAGGATATAATGTGCTAATTCAAATTTTTGTTGCTAATTATTCAATATTTGTATTAGATTTTAATTTCATTAAAAATTCGGTAACCTTTCCTAAATTTTGAAAGTGTGTTTTACTTTCCTAATGATTACTTAAATGCTTGGTTAAATGTTGCCAGTTACCAAAACCACTTTCACCACATTTAAAACATCAAATATTTTGCAAGAAAATTAAACTCAGGATTTTTACCTATGGAGGGCAATAACAAGTCTCATTCAACTCGTTCATTATTTGGTAAATGTCTCGTAAAATAAGCGTATAATAACTTTCTTCCGGAATTATCCCTTGGATAAGCAACCATGACATTATGATCTACCGTGGCTACATATCCTATTAAACAAACTGGATAATATTTAGAAACGCTAATATTTTAGTCCCAGAAAAATGTAAAATTTTTTCCAATTTTCGGAAGATTTCCATCTTTGATTACGAGCTTATACGTACAGGTTCAAAGCTAGATGTCATCAATTTAAACGTAAGCATCACACTTTGTTGCACTGAGAAGAAGAAGTGGTAGAAAGTTTAAAAAATTGGTCGTCAGTAGAAAGTAAGTTCTACTACTCAAATATTAGCACTGTCAAATATTATACAGTAACTGGAAGTAAAAGATTACAGCTAAATAATCGATTGCTTGCAGAAGAAACATCACTGGTTTGGTTTGGAACAAATAGAAAATGCTGCATATTGATGCATAATCACTCGCCTTTTGAGAGGTCAAATCAGTACCAATAAAGCTGCAAAATTGTAAAATTCTATTTTGTGCAATAAATAAAAGAAGCGCAGAGGGAAAATTTATAGTTGAGTGGCCATTTTCTGAGTTCTCCTAGTAAAATTATTTTTATGTGACAATCATAGCAGAAAGTAAAAGAACAAAAAATCATTTCAAAAATTCTTCACACTACGGGATTTAACATGAGAAAGTGGTTTTCAAATAATGAAGAAATTCGTCAGGCCATATTTTGTGAAACATATAATATGTGAAGACAGTTGCTGGAAATTCGCAAAGTACGAAGGTTGCCACACTCATGGTAATAGAATGAAGTCCCCCAAAACCATAAAGTTCATAATGGTCACACATCTAAAAGCAACTAAGCCAAAAGTATAGCACCCATTAGACAATTAACTATTCCTTGATGGGAATTACCTAAATAGATCTTGATTAAAAAACTGTGGTTGATTGTTTTAAACGCGATGAGCTTTAGTATTGAAAGTATGACGCTGTCGATAGACCCAATAATCATTCTTGATTATAGATACCTGCGCATCTTCGTAAACAACCAACCTTCATCGCCAATTAGACATCAGCATGAGCCTTCGTGGTTGCCGAACTGGTTGTATACGACTTTAATTAATAAGAGGAAGTTAAGACATTTGCTTTCAAGGTAGCATGAAAAACTGCGTATAATCCAAGATATTATTAAAAGGTTTTGGAGTTTCTATTAAATGTTAAAAAGTTTGGCATTGCTGCTATGATTTTCGCGAAATTGTCGAGTGTCTAGCAGACGAAGCAACTGCCAATATACAATGTCATTAATCTTAAAATGTTTAATCCATTTATCGATTTGGGGCTTCCGTGTTGGACGCATAATAAAGAAACCAGCAAAACCGTATATAATACAAATATACAAATGAAATGTGTGTAGCAAAAACCAACACTTTCCGGTTGCATCTCATGGGTGATCTCCAGAAAAGTCAGCTACGCGTAACTGCTAAAAGGTATGAAATAAAGGCGAATGAAAACAAAGAAAGTATCATTAAATATGGAACCAATGCAGCTCGTTTGCGTCAGAATTAGCTATCAATGAAAATTATTAAACATGGAAGTGGTATATAGTCTGAAAAAACGGCTGAGGAAGCATACGATGTATATTATTACTTTTGGGGCCCAATACTGGAAAATAGATATTACTTTAAATTATGATCAAAATCCTGTTATTCAAAATAACTTGTGTCTCATCTAATTAAGAGTACCTGTTATTGCGTATCTTACTATTCCCAATCATCGCAAATTAGACTATATAAATTATTCCGATGTATTTTTTCGATTGCTTAAAGACTTATGCTGGAATAGAATTATGCTGGATTCCAGACCACTTAATGTATACTTCACAACATGTTTCATAATATTTAGAAAGAAAAATGATTCGCTGAGGAATCATACTCAGCGAAAAAAACAGGATCAGAGATTAATTGATTCCGATCAATCCTATCTTGGTACTCACTTACAATTTTCTTCAGATAAATGATTTTTCCAATATAACCCAAACTATTGGAGTTTATCATTCTTCGGGCGGAAGAATTAATATGCAATGTCATTTAAACGAACATTATTTCATTAAAGTTTCACCAGAGTAAAGTTTTTCGTTGAAGGTGACTAAACGAGTAGATCGCAAAATATATCAATTTAATTATTTTTATTTTATTTATTTATTTATTTATTTGTTTATTTATTTATTTATTTATTTATTTACTTTAAATCAATACAAAAAGAGAGAAACTTTCAAACAAATAATAACTATGATATAAAATATAATAATAATTATATTATTCATATAATCGAAAATTATACCTGTATCGAATAAGAAAAAATTTGCAAGTTCCTGTGACCGACTAAACAATTTGAATCAATTTGAAGGAATCAACGTTCAATACCGACGTTCAATTTAACGTCAATAAATAAGCAATTAACATTACGACATTCTTTAGTATTCTTAGTATTGAGCATTCTCAATACTAAGTTCTATTCGAAGTCCATATTGATGTTGAGAAATAAAATATATTTATAAAATATATTATTTTATCCAAATAAGACAGAACTCGAGATTTGACACACTTCTCTAAAATTTTGGAAAAAACTGATAATAGTGATATAGGTTGACAATTAGAAAAATTTTTTAAACTAAGTGTTTCAGCTATACAATTGATTTAGTATACCCCATTTTGATTTAAGTAAAAATATGATCAATATATGTCATACTATCGGTTGTGATTCTAATAGGTTGATTAATGACTCATGTCCTAACGAAACCATCTGTTGGTTTCACAGCCTGAAAATGTAAACTTAAGTTAAAGATTTTATTTAATTATCTAGATATGTAACTTAGCTTTATGTCAAAATAATGTTGTTCACTCTTCTTAAATTACAAATTATTTTCTAATTTGACATTCTAAATGTCATTATTGTATATATGTTAAGTTCGAATTTTAGTACATAATTAATTTTTTCGATTATGTACGAGTATATGGTTTGAATCTCGAATTATATTTTATAAATTAATATTATTATAAATTTTATGACAGTTTTGAGTTGACGACATAATTTATAATTGACAACTTTTTTTTTCTCGTCTTATCGCTCGCGCCATAAACATCTATATACTCAAAATTAAAATAAATTGTTCGTCATAATAAAAATAAAAATAAAAATTGTTCATCATCACAACTTAGTTTGATTACCTTATTCCGGAATTACTCGGGAAATTTTTTGCATCTTGTTGCTGTATCAAACCAACAAACGCGTTGGCGTATCAATTAGCGACCGCATCCCGACATATTGGTCCTTCGAGCCGGATATTTGTGATCACAAGCAGTATACCACTAAACCAAATTTTAAACCGCATGCTCAGATAAGTAAAAATTTGTTTTTTTTTTTTGGTGATATATGTGCAAACTAAAGGAGAAAATCAAGTGTCTGCCTTGCATTTAAACCTAATAAGTGAACAATCAATAAACGAACGAGTTTTATTTAAAGTGAAGTAAACGAGTGTTTTAAAGTGAAATAAGAGTCAAATTCAGTAAAGTCAACTCGATAATAGTTATACCATTCGTATTTTATTTCATCATGGCCGATTTAGCTGGTTTGCGAAAACGAAGGGGCATGAACAAAGGAAAGCTGACCAACATCATTAAGTTCGCACACGAAGCCGATTGCGATGTTGCATTGGAGCAATTAAATGTGCGTCTAAGTCGGGTAGAGAATTTAATGAAGGAGTTCACCGATATAGAGAGCGCAATGCTTCTAATTGATGCCAATGAACCATGCGATACAGTGTATGAGGAAAATTACTACAACGCAGTCGCAAAACTTAATGCTCTCATTCGTGAGAAACAGCTAAATGCTGGAAACGGAGGTTTTATATTAGACACATCTCAAAATGCGACTCAAATTGGCAGTCGTTCGGATGTAAAACTACCCAAAATTCAGATTCCGCCCTTCTCAGGCGAATATTCCGAATGGCAGTCTTTCTTCGATTTATACACCACCACCATCCATGAATGTCCGTCGTTAAACGCGGTACAAAAATTGCAATACCTCAAGGGTCTATTACGGGGAGAGGCCGCAGTATTATTACGACACATAAACGTAACGGAGAACAACTATATTGGGGCCCTTAACAAGTTGAAAGAAAGATACGACCGAAAAAACCACATAATAAATTCTTTTATTCGCACCTTCATAGAACAATCTCCAATTCACACGTCTAACGCAAATCAAATCAAGAAGATAATGGACACGTCGGACGAGGTCATTCGCGGGCTGAAGGCATTAGGGGATGATGCGGAATCCCGGGACCCGTGGCTTATTTATATTTTAATGGGCAAGCTTGATGATAAATCACGGGCACTTTGGGCAGAAGCGGCCACCGATATGGACGACCCAAAGTTTTCCGATTTCTTAAAATTTCTCTCAAGACGAATTGATACGTTAGAATGCCTAAACGTATCATTAAAACGCCCAAACTTCAAGCACGATATAAGGGGGCACGTATCTACTAGGGAACCTATAGCATTGGAATCAAACGTGGCTGCCCAAAAGCCACAATTTCAGTGTGCTATATGTCAAGATCCCGACCATTCGTTATTTGAATGTAAAGATTTTCATTCCTTAGATGCTAAAGGACGAGTAGAGTTTGCAAAGCAAAATAAGCGTTGTAATAACTGCCTGAGTAGCAAACATCCGATATTTAAATGTCCATCCCGCCGAAGATGTCGAAAATGCGGTAGAAAGCATCATACATTGCTTCACCAAGAAGAATTAATGGGAAACACGGTTCCAGCTTTGGAAAGTATAACGTCTGCCATAGCAGCCACCAAGTTATCACCAAACACGCATACTACAGCGTTACTTCCCACAGCTATGATCAAGGTACTTAATGTATCCGGACAACTCGTATCCTGTCGTGCACTATTAGACTCAGGATCTCAGGCAAGTTTCATCACGGAAGCTTGCGCTCAACGTCTTCGCATCAGAAAGCGAAACTCGCGAATTCTTATAAGCGGTTTGGGCCAATCCAGCTCATTAAGATCCAAAGGCATAACCACCTTAACTATTTGTCCAGAGTTCAGCCCAGAATTTCAGATAGATGCGCTAGTCATGATGAAAATTACCAGCAAGTTACCGCATCAAAATTTAGACGTCGGAAGTATTACGGTGGGTAAACAAATCAAGTTGGCCGATCCATATTTCCATAAAAGGGATGATATAGATATCCTAATTGGCGCCGATCATTTTTTTAACGTTCTACTGGATGGTCAAATTAAAACCGCCCCAACCGAACCTATCCTGCAAAACACTATTTTTGGTTGGATAGTTCAGGTCGAGTCAGTGAAACGCCAGATGCTCATGTTGCTTCGATGATATCTGTAACAAGAGAAGTGGAAAATCTAGTCGATATAGACAAAAGTTTGAGGCGGTTCTGGGAGTTGGATTCCGTGGACGAACCAAAATCTCTTCTATCTTCAGAAGAAAATTTCTGCGAAACCCATTTTCAAAGTAATGTGAAGCGAAGTCAAGAAGGTCGTTTTATTGTACGGCTTCCATTCAAGGAATCACCAAGTAGTTTGGGTAAATCGTTACCTGCAGCCATACAGCGATTGCGAGGACTAGAGCGCCGGTTTGAGCGTGATCCAGATTTGGCCAAATCATATCATGCATTTCTACTCGAATATCAGCAGTTACATCATATGTCCGAGATTACGTCCGAAGAGATTTCCGAACATGGATTCTACTTGCCACATCACGGGGTAACAAAAGCCACAGGTTCAACGAAGAAACTACGAGTAGTGTTCGATGGCTCATCTAAAACTAGCACCGGGGTTTCACTAAACGATTGCTTGGCCGTTGGACCTACCTTACAATCGTCATTATTCGCAATCATTTTACGATTCCGTGAGCATAAGGTGGTTTTTTCGGCGGACGTTCAAAAAATGTACCGTCAGGTGTTAATACACCCAGAAGATGCGCAGTTTCAAAAAATTCTTTGGAGAACGGATCCGTCTAAACCAATAAGGCATTTCAAACTAAACACGGTAACCTACGGATTATCCTCCTCTTCATTTTTGGCCATTAAAGCTACCCAGCAAGCAGCGGAAGAAAACAAAACGACAGCGCCCCTTGTAACCAACGTCATCTTAAAAAGTATGTACGTAGATGACGTCATGATCGGAATGGATGAGCAGGAGGGGTTATTACAGCTTCAGACAAGCCTCACTGCAGTACTATCACAGTATGGGTTTCAGCTCGGGAAATGGAAATCAAACTGTGCACGAATATTGTCTAATGCTCACACGGACAATAATGAGTCTCATCTCAAAGAGCTTGAAGATCATGCTCAGGAAACCGAGAATGCCTCAAAGGTTTTGGGCGTTGCATGGAATGCTAAAACGGATCGGTTTATATTTACGTCCAGTCTACCGGACAACGTAAAGTTCACAAAAAGGACCGTGCTATCCGAAGCTAGTCGCATCTTTGACCCGCTCGGCTGGATATCTCCAGTAGTCATCACCACCAAGATCTTCCTTCAAACGTTATGGGGTGAAAAATTGGGGTGGGATGATCCACTTCCTTATAATAAAAGAGTGCAGTGGGAAAAAATACGAAGTAATTTAAAGAATATTGCAATTATTTCTATTCCCAGGTTCATACAGACGAATAAGGCATGCCAGGTTGATGTACACGGCTTCTGTGATGCCAGTCAGATGGCATATGCAGCAGTGATATTTTTTAAAGTCACAAATAGCGATGGTAACACATTTGTAAATATGGTTGCGTCCAAAACAAAGGTCGCTCCGATCAAACAGCAAACTTTGCCTCGGCTAGAGTTATGCGCCGCAGTTTTATTAACCCGCCTGACTGAAGTCGTTCTGCGAGAAACACAATCCCATTTCTGCCAGATCTTCGCTTGGACCGACTCAAAAATAGTCCTAGATTGGCTGGGAAGTCACCCAAGACGTTGGAACACATTTGTTGGTAACCGCACAGCGACAATATTGTCCTCCATTCCCCGACAACATTGGGGTCACGTACCTACAGCTGAAAATCCTGCGGATTGCGCCACCCGGGGTCTATCTCCCCCTGAACTCATGTCACACAAACTATGGTGGATGGGTCCTGCATGGTTGCATAAGTCTCCAGAAAGTTGGCCGCCTCAAAGTACATACCATACTGATATAGAAGAAAGGAGCAAGAAGGTCGTCGCATTCGTTTCCAGTTTGAGTGCACGTAATGAATGGTATGACGTCATCATCGCTAAATATTCCTCCTTCCGCAAATTGCAGCGAGTGTTGGGATATATATTTCGATACATTAATAATAGTGCCAAGGTAAAGGAATCGAGACTAAGTGGCATTTATCTACGACGCGAGGAACTCTTTCATGCCTTGTGTACTCTCTGTCATAACGAGCAGATTCAATATTATCACGAAGATATATCTTCCCTGCAATCCACTGGAGAAGTAACCAAAAATAGTGGTCTGAAATCACTGAATCCGTTTGTGGACGACATCGGAATACTTCGCGTTGGAGGAAGGTTACAAAACAGCCTCGCACCGCATTCCACAAAGCATCCAATCATTTTGCCGTATAAGTCAAAAATAACGTCATTGATTTTGACTGATATACATCAGGATAATAAGCACGCTGGACCATCTCTGTTGTTAGCCATTGCCAGACAAGAGTTTTGGATACCTAATGGTAAAGTTAAAGCCAAACAAATTGTTAATCGCTGCGTCACATGCAGTAAATTCAAAGCCCAATGTCAACAACAGTTGATGGGTAACTTGCCAAGGTCAAGGGTTGAGCTCATACGTCCTTTCTTAAGAACTGGAGTCGATTATGCTGGGCCTATTCAAATACATTTAATTAAAGGGCGAGGTCAAAGGACATACAAGGCTTACGTATGCCTTTTCATATGCTTAAGTACCAAAGCTGTACATCTTGAACTGGTCAGTGACTTGTCCAGTGACGCCTTTCTTGGAGCCTTAAAAAGATTCACGGCACGACGAGGCGTGTGCCAAGAGCTCAACAGCGATAACGGGACAAATTTCGTCGGCGCAGAAGCTAAATTAAACAAAGAATTCGCGACGCTAATTAAAAATTCCAATAATTTATCTGATTTCTTTTCCAGGCACAGAATTACCTGGAAATTCATTCCTCCAAGTGCACCACATTTTGGTGGCATCTGGGAGGCGGCCATAAAATCCTGTAAATTTCATCTTAAACGAGTGATAGGCCAAACAATATTAACCCTGGAAGAAATCAACACGCTCTTAGCGGAAATAGAAGGCATTTTAAATTCCAGACCCTTATGCCGCTTGAACGACACAGATGTAGATCCTCTGACGCCATCACATTTTTTGCTTGGGCACCCCACAACCAAAATACCTGAAATAGATTTAACACACGTTAAGATGTCACACCTCACTAGATGGCAAGCAGTTCAACAGATAAGCCAGCATTTTTGGAGAAGATGGTCTATTGAATACCTTACCTCATTACAACAACGTTCTAAATGGCGCTTCAAAAATGAGCCTATAAAGATTGGAGATATTGTCACAGTCAAGGAAAACAATCTACCCGTCAACCTATGGCTGTTAGGGAGAGTTATTAATCTCCATCCTGGATCTGATGGCATCATACGAGTTGTTACTATAAAAACCAAAAGTAACGAAATAAAGCGGCCAGTGCATAAGTTATGTATTCTACCAGTGGCACCTGACACGATGGAATAAAACTTAAACTATTTCCATGCATCTACCTATTTTATTTATTTTTCAATAATTTCTTGTACAATCTTCATCAGCAGCAACCATACGCACTTGAAACAACCAGAGATAATAAATTCATCCCATAAATTGAATTAGACAATTCAAGGCCGGCGGTATGTTGGTTTCACAGCCTGAAAATGTAAACTTAAGTTAAAGATTTTATTTAATTATCTAGATATGTAACTTAGCTTTATGTCAAAATAATGTTGTTCACTCTTCTTAAATTACAAATTATTTTCTAATTTGACATTCTAAATGTCATTATTGTATATATGTTAAGTTCGAATTTTAGTACATAATTAATTTTTTCGATTATGTACGAGTATATGGTTTGAATCTCGAATTATATTTTATAAATTAATATTATTATAAATTTTATGACAGTTTTGAGTTGACGACATAATTTATAATTGACAACTTTTTTTTTCTCGTCTTATCGCTCGCGCCATAAACATCTATATACTCAAAATTAAAATAAATTGTTCGTCATAATAAAAATAAAAATAAAAATTGTTCATCATCACAACTTAGTTTGATTACCTTATTCCGGAATTACTCGGGAAATTTTTTGCATCTTGTTGCTGTATCAAACCAACAAACGCGTTGGCGTATCAATTAGCGACCGCATCCCGACACCATCATTGAAAAATATTTACATTCTTGCGGATCTAAGTGATCTATATTTAGAATTTTTATGTTCATGTCTAAAATAGCAATTACATTTTTAGAATTTATCTGTTTCAGGTAATTCTGAAATTCAAGAATAAAAACTTCAACAGAACAAGAATGTAAACCATACACACATACCGCGGAGAAGAATATTTGACCGATTGTAAAATTCACTCGAGGTATATCAGAAGGCTCTAAATGAGGACGAATACTGAATACCGTTTCTAACATATGCTAAAATACACCACCAGATCTTTAGTCGTTATCCAATTAATTAAATTGTAAAAATTAATTTCACTACTATCAATCCATAGTTCAGTCAAAAAAATAATATGCGGTTTTATATTGAAAGATGACAACTGAGCAAATAAACTTAAACTGTTAGTGCTAAGACTTCGAATATTTTGATGAACGATCCAGCTTGTTTTTGGCAAACTACAAGATAAATCTTATAAATTATTATTAAGATCTTGAAAAGATATATTACAGAAAAATTTAGACTCATATAAGTTTTAATTTTATTTATATTATACGTATCTGAAATCATTTCAAGAACATTTGAGCAATTAACTTTTAATAATTTTGATCCTTCACTTTGCCTCATAAAATTATTCACATTACGGATCCAAACATATTTCAATTTAAGCTCTAGTTTCAAGCCTTTTGCATCGTAAAACGAACTTCCGCTTGCTACCACTTAAACTTTGGTTGATGTAAACGTTCCTTCCGATCGGCAAACCAGCTTTTTCGACATCAAATTTTTCTGCAACATAATATTCTGCTTTACCGGCTTCTGCTGGTGGACAAGTTTGTGTCGTAAATGTTTTATTTTTACTGATTTTTTCGTAACAATACGATTTTTCGGCCAAAAAAAAATTAGTTTTCAACGTAGTCGCCTTTTAGCTCGATACGCTAAGTCCAACGTTTTTCTAATTTTTTGATCTCTTCCGAATAATACGATTTCTCCAAACCTTTAAAGTAGGAGTTTATCGCATCGATGATCTCATTACAGCCGAATTTCTTTTCGCCGAGGCCTTTCATCAAGTTTGGAACCAGGAAATAGTCGCAGGGGCTAAGTCTGAAGAATAAGGTGGATGTGGAAGCAATCCGAAGCGTAATTCCTGGATTTTGGCCATGGCAACTACACACGTATGCACCCGTGCATTGTCTTGATGGAAGATAACTTTTTTCTTCGCCAAATGCGGTCGATTTTCTATAAAACCACCGTTTAAACGGTTCAATAAATTGCAGTAATATTCGCCGTTGACTGTTGAAGGTAATCGATTTGAATTATCCGGTGTTCATCCCAAAAAACTGTGGCCATGACCTTGTTGGCCGATAAAACCGCCTTAGCCTTCTTTGGCGAAGATTCACAAGTAGAAATACACTGTTTAGACTGTTCTTTGGTCTCCGGTGTAAAGTGATGGATCCATGTTTTATCCATAGTTATGAAACGACGCAAAAATTCCTTTTTATTTCGCTTGAACATCGCTAAACCTGCCTCTGAAGTTGTCACATTTTTGATCGATGGTAAGCAAACGAGGCACAAAACGCGCGGATAGCTTTTTCATATTCAAATGTTCGTGTAATATATTGGGCACTATTGTGTTTCAATGGCTTTCAAAAGTGAAGTAAATGACAGATCTGTCTGAAAATTTTAATTTGGTATTCCCGCCATATGATGGATGTACCACCACAAGACATCTTGGATTGGCGATAATGGTGCCATCTGTTGTAATTTTACCAGACTTACCATTCCGCCGTCATAATCAATATCAGCCTGGTTGACACTATAGTCTATACTCTTTTTAAGAATATCGATTTATCAGTATTTTCATTTGGTAATACTGGAATTCCATGAATCTCTAGTGCATTTTGTTGAATCATTTGCTGTAGCTAATCAATTTTTTACTCCAGAGAACATATTTAATATTTTAATGTTATATTTTCCGTTATTATAGTGTCAATCTTTTCTACCTAGTGGTTCAACCAATCTTGTTTCCATTCTATATTTTCATTATGTGCGGAAAATATAGACTTAATTTTACTTAAATCTGAACAAATCTTTTCGAGAGTATTACTCTCTAAGACTTAGAGGGAGTGACACCCAACTCTTTCGTGGTTACTTTCTAACGTCCTACCTTACGCCGTTACCAGGCAAATCGGCGACGCACGAATACAGGTTCGCTTTGAATATATCTGCACATAGCATTGCTGCAGGCAGCTTTGTACTAGCATGGATGTTGGTACGGCCCATGGATTCTGCACTAAAACAGGGGGTCATCGTCATCACCAATCGAAATCAGATGATTAAATCCCCTTTTGCAACCCTTCCCTGTTGGGTTTGAACCCGGACACCTCCCAAGCTAAGAACCGCAGCTGTAACCACTGCGTCATTTTTAACTATAACTTTAATACCAAAAATAGATTATATTAAAAAATATTTAACTTTTAAATGTAATTTTTAATTTTAAATTTTTTACTAGATGTTGACCCCTCAACAAACACAATGCGAATGAAGTTAATATATCTGCAGTGTTCTAATGGAGGAGGGTTGAAAAATAGATTTTTCATCACTTGATGACGATCGGTGATGACGATGAACAAAACTATGTTCTCCTATTGGAGTGCATAATATTTGGGCTGAACCATACATGTCAGTAGAGGCTGGTATAGGAGCAATGCAATATGCAGATGGATATTCAAAGTGAACCTGTTGACCCTCGATTTGGCTACGGCGTAAAGTAGGACGTATAAATGTATAAATTAACCGAGAAAGAGTTAGATGAGGCTGGGCTCCAGAAAAGATTGGATGGGATAAACACAATATATATATATATATATATATATATATATATATATATATATATATATATATATATATATATATATATATAACATATATATAACATATATATATATATATATATATATATATATATATATATATATATATATATATATATATATAACATATATATATATATATATATATATATATATATATATATATATATATATATATATATATATATATATATATTTCTCCACTTGTTCGTACTTTGAATGTGTAGTTCATACTCCAAAATAAATATCGATACGACCATAACGATTAAAATCCAAAAAAAAAAATACATAAATAAAAAAAAGCAACAATAAAGTTATTGGTGTAAAAACCTTAACATTTAACCACCAAAAGCAACACTTAATCAAAAGAAGATGTTGAGTTGCATGAATGTAGTTTTATCCAAGTTTATTTATATATACAACTGTGTATATTCTTATGTACACAGACGATTTATTACCACACCAAAAATATCGAAGATGACATAAATTTTTCAGTTATAAATTACAAAACACTTTATGGATGTGGCGAATATTTATTATACACTGTACACGTATATTTTTCCATTCAGATCAATTTCTTTAAGCATTTAACGAATAAATCAAGATTAAAATGTTATGCTGTTAATGTGACATGATATGTTGATTTTTTGCCCATATCCTGGAAATTTATTCCATTGAAGCATTTGTTTTTCCACCCAAAACAACAATCATAATCAATTAAATTCCAAATTGGATCGGCCACTCGACTAAAATGACTCAGAACCTGCGATAATTTATATAAGATCATCACAAACACCTACGATCATGTTTTTTCTTTGTTGTGGTCGGTTGATCTTGTCAAGTGAAAATTTATATAAATTTATTTGCCATGATCTTAATTGGTTCATGAATTGGATTATATATAAATAAACCATAAATGACTAAAAAAGTGAAAGGATCGTGTAAAGAAGAAACGCACGTCTTATAAATTATCCATGTATATTTGGTCACATTCAAAATGTCAAAATGTGTGTCGGTAGGTCTTTTATACAAAACACGTATTCACGCACGAAATTTAGTTTTTGTCACGATTACGATTTTATATATTAGGAATTAGGTATATATAAAAAAAACGATTGAAGAATTTACGTTAAATTAGAGATTACACACACTCTCGTTTGGATACATATATAAATATGTTAAAACCAAAAGACGACAATTTGTGAGAATTTTTTTTAATTTGACCTAGTCTTAAGTGTACATATATACATTTAGAGATGTTTTGAAATATTTTAAAACACGAATGAATTTAAAAAAAAATTACGATCGCCATTGCAATGTTATGAAATCGAGAAATTGGCACTTAAAAAATCAATTTTCCTTCGGGATATAATTTTTTATATTATCTAGAGCAAACCTCCCGTTTTGCACAGGTAGTAATTTGCATCCATTTTTTACCGAAAAAAAACAAAGTTCCACCTATTTTGTTACGATAATCGTTTAAAATTAATTTTTTCAATATTTTTTTTAAAGATTAACCATTTATAACAATAAAACTGTTTTAAACCCCTTAAAGGATTAAACAATTATAATTAATTGAGCACAAAACTGCACACACCCAAAAATTGTTTTTCACTTAAGTCGAAAAAATATAAATTGGTTGATGGAGATTGTTGTAATATTCGACATAATGATGGTGGAAACGTTTTCAATTTGATATTATTATGCGCGACAAGTATATGTATATTTATAGGAGAGGGTCGGGTTGAATTGTCCCGATATTACAGATGTTAAAAAAACTAGTGAATTGCTTTTAAAATCAAATAAATAAATTATTATATGCTGACATTAAGATTGACAATATTATTGGCACCAGTCTAATTTATGGAGGCTACGAAGAAAAATAATGAAAACAAATGCATGGTTAAATTTCCATTGAAGCCAAACTGCTGTTATCTGGACGAAAGTTGGTATCAGATTCTGAGCTAGAATAGAATATATTACAAAGTTAATATAATAATAATCAATTAACCAGTATGGCAACAAAAGGTTGTGTAAAATGTTTACTGACCCAAACAAATAAAGCTCCAAATGGAAGCAAAGTGTCCAAAAAACTATTAATTGGCATTTCATACCTCCTCTAGCATCACTTTTTTATGGCTTCAAATGTTGTATATCTGTTAAAAATAAACAAACAAAAAAAGAAGCTGGAACAACAAACCAGGCATTCAAAAATATCAATTTTAATGTGTTCAATCGATGTAATCCTTAATTTAATCCTCAATGCCTAAGTATTCCAGAAGCTTTTCAAAAACATGTGGGATGAGGTACAATTTTGGGTCAATATATACTTTTGGAAGAAAATCTACTATAAATAGCTAAAGCAACGACAAATGTTGACAAATGAAGCAGATGGCCACATTTGAGTTGTCACTATAAACATGAATTTTACTTATAAAAGTCCACTGACTAATGGTGAAGAGACTAATAGCCAGATATGGCAGGTACCGGGAAAATCAAATACTTGAGGCGGCCAAAAACTATAGCACACCCAAGCTAAGGTAGCACTACATACACTGATGTTATCAAGTAACCATTAATAACTCCCAATCTGAGGTAGTAATCAAAGCTCTAAACGAGTCTAGACAAGAAAACAAAGAATTAAATAAAGCCATTCAATGGATGCAGCACAACATATACAACTTCTTGTAGAATAAATTAAATCCTTAAACATAACCTAAAGATGGACTACCATACTGGTCCTGATGTTCCATTCGAAATAAAACTCCTAAACCAGGAAAACAACAACAAAGAAACGAAAGGTGGTATTTCAATCGAGTACCACCACCAACCAATATCACACATGTCGATAAATTTAGCATTTTTCAAGCGTTATTGAAAGAAGTGACAGAAGAGGAGTACAAGCTTGTATCGCCAAACAACAACGTCTGGAGGGTAATTATGCCTGATCCAATGGACTTCTTCAGCATCTTCCAGAGTAAGAAATCTTTGAATACTTAAAAAATTGATATATACTTAATAGCAGAGAACCATTACACTAGGAAGTCTTATGTAAAAATAAAAAGTTACTCTTGCTACCATTCTATAAACCCAGCAGAAAGAACTAGGGGTGGAGCAACTATCTTCATCAGAGAAAACTTCAAACACTTCGAAGATGTTAAACTCGAGATAGAGACAATGCAAATTTAATCACTTAGCGCGCATGTAAATAATTACAAGAAGCTGCGGGTGGCTGCGATACAACTTAAAAAAGGATGATAACCTCTCAATTCTCAAAATGATTGGGTCAAATTTCATCATACGAGCAGACTTCAATTCCAAACATACGCATTGGGGTTCAAAACTAATATCACCTAAACGTAGGAGTTATTATAGAAGCTGGACATCAAATAATCTGCGGATTTCATTCTAGTGGTATTACTACTTATTGGCCAACGGACACACACAAAATACCAGACGTGAAACAATAATTGAAAGAGAAAAGTCACCTAGGTTAACAAACGGGAAGACCAATTTGGAAATTTACGCACAAAAACATCTTCGTTGATTGAGCAAATTATTGATATTCATGTCAAAAACCAAACACATCTTGAAAGAGAAGTAGAGCTGCTCATAAACAATATTTCGATCGTAGCATGGGAAAGCACTCCGTTTGCCAAAAATAAACCTCACAAGAAAGAAACATATACACAGGATTTAATAAGAAATCTGGTCAGAAAAATGAGGTAAGCTTGCAAAGTCTGGCATCGAAATCGAGCACCAGAGAACAAAACTGTCTTCAAAAACATCTGCTCAAAAACAAGCTGCAGATGTTAATACAAGAAACCGAAGCAGCATGCTTCTACAAATATTTAATAAGTCTCTCTGTAGCCACAAAGAAAGGGATTCATTTTTATGGAAAGCTATAAAAGGACTGAAAAAAAAACAAAAGATCAGATGCTACCAATCAAAAAAGCAGATGGTCTTGGGCCAAAAGCTCCAAAGGTGAAGCTGATTTTTTGTTGGACATCTGAAAGAAACGGTTAAACTTTTGACTGATGAAAATACCTTTCTCACGTAAAAAGAAGACGAGTTAGACATGCCACCAGTTACAATGAAAGAACTCAAAAATGAAAGCAAACATAACCAAAATGCAAAAACAGCTCCGGGAAACGATCTTATTACATGAAAAGTTATTCAAAAGTTACCAGAAAAATGTCTTAAGAAGTAGCCACACATAATTAACGCTGTATTTAGAATGAAATACAGCAGTGGAAAAAAGCAGAATTTATTATGATACCAAATCCTAATAAGCCACCTAATGAGAAAACGTTTTACGTACGTATATCTGTATTACCAACAATGTCCAAACTCTAATTCAGAACTTCAAAGAAAACGTAGCTGAAAGTATATCAAATAATCGGAAAACCTCAAGGCATTCATTAAATTCCAAAAGATTCGGCAGGTATACACAAGACAGCCAAAACAACAACATTTTCACTGTTGGAGTTTGTATATATGGCTTGCGGTTTATAAAATGCCGGACAGAAACTCCAGTAGATTGTTCGATTGAGACTTGCTTCGGAGAATACACATAGCACCTTCGTAAGGGCCTTCAAATATTTTCAACGACCTCGTCTTTTTTAACTTCCTTACAAAATGTTTACTCCACGTGCGGAAAAACCCCAGATTGTTTTGCAGAGCCTAATAAAGGAAACGTAGGGAACAATCAAAGCAGAACTATATGGGCATCGGAAACTAAAGAAGCATCCATCAAATGTAAGGATCAAATGAGACCTTATTTGTATACATCCAGTATATGTAATTCTCTTTTTATCATTAAAACATGTGATACAACAACTGGATTACGCAATTGATGCAGTTGTGCACTACACTGTTAATGGGCAGATTCAACTATTGGGTAATTATACAATAAGAAATTGATAGAAACTAATAACGATCGGGAACGCTGGTCTATTTTCAGAGCATTTCCTTTGCCATTTCAATAACATGCTTGAAAGTCGCAATGCCACCATACAAACGGATCACAAGTTCTTGATATACAGTGAGATAGAGAGTTAAGATACAAAAGGCAGCTTTTAGTTAACTTACATCACATATAGGGAAGAAACAATCTCACAGCATATTTGTTATCACGAATTGAGACATTCAAAACATTACCACTGTTAATAATGTTAACGCGAGGCTAGTGCCATGATCTCCGGATGTATTGCTAGCTTTAAAACACCTCAAAGAATTCATGATTGAGGAAATAAATTAAAATCACATATTTTTGCAGAATCAAATGCCGTCATTTTGGCAAAAAACATTTGCGAACTCCAACAAACTATTCGCAATCAAAAGAAATGATAGAAAGATTTAATCGGACGATAAAATCTGCTATAATATGTTGACAAAATAACGACTGGGTCGCCCAGCTAACCATCGTTCTTCTTGGTCTATATGTGCAGCACACGCAAGTATGATACCGGTGCAACTCCTGCTGAAATGTCCTATAGGATAAGTCTTTGATTATCCGATGAGAATCTTGCCGAAAACACGTCACCCTAGACTGATCTCGTCCAAGTTTTGAAAAAAATATGAGATCATTGCATCCAACTACCATAACACATCGCAAAATGTCTTCTAGCATCCAGTGCTACGCAATACTAAAATCGTTTAAGTTTGAAATGACGCGGTACGATTACCATTATCCCACGTACGATGGTTCATAACTCATTAAAAAAACAACATTACAAATATTTCGTTCTAGAGGCAAATTGTATTGAAAAACTAATGGTATAGAAAAACTATTCAGTGATTCGAATAAAATCCGCATATATGTTTTGAAGGGTAATCAAATAATTGCATCATCAGTTGAAGCAGTACAAAATCTAAAGCTAAACAACCGAGCCCGCTAAAATCATCCAAAGTTGCCAATTTTGGACAATAGTGACACTTAAACGATTTAGACGAAGACTTTGGTCTAGCAGCGAAGTAGTGTAGCGACATCTGTACTCTGCATCTAGGTCTTTTATATACTTGAAAGTATAAAGCCTTTTATACTACTACATCATAGTGACATCTATACTAAAGAGAAGGTAAGAAAAGAGTGATCATTATATTGAACTTGGCCAACTTCATTAAAACTATTTTGATTTTTCAGCCAAAAAAACAGTTTAAATTTAGAGGAACCAGATGGTGCACAGCCATCATCCCCAATAGTATAAGAAAAAGTAATAGTGAAAATTTAGATAAAAAAAATTCAAATTCAATAATTCGTTATTTCATATTAAACCAGGAAAATTCATTTTTAAGATGAACGACCAAGAAAAAGGATACGTAGTTTGTTAGTTGCCAATGTTTCGATTAGAAGCAAAATTGACGAGCCACACTTATTGGGCAATCAAGTTACCCTATTTATGAGGGAGTTTAAATTGCAAGAGTAGTGCGCCGCCCAGTTATACTTTACAGATTATATGAACAACATAATTAAAATAAATAAATTATCATTAATTTTTTTATTTTGAAACTATTTATATACACAATCCCACTGCCAATCCATTTGTCATAAAATGTTCAGCTAGTACAATACGCACTTCAGTCGCAGCAAAAGAACAATTATAACTATACACTGCATAGAAATTTGTGGTAAAATTTCCGAATTATTTTGCGAATCACCAGGAACAGTTATGCTTCGATCAGCACTGTCTCAAACTACAAATCGTCTTGGACAATACTTCCTTTGATGCGGTAGATGTTTCTCATCTTGTATAAGGCAAAAGTTGTGTAGGCATACGGTTACCTGTACAATTTTGTCTGCTGTATTGATGGAGGTCTCCAAGCATGATCCTCCATCTAGCTGTATATATTCCAATGGTATTTTAAATTACCAGTTGAGCTCGTGATTGTTTTTAATTAAATATTTCTTTTTCAAAATCCAATTTTCCACTAGATTTTTCAGGGTGTTGTGTGACTAGCCGCGATTTCAAGCCAAATGTCTCGACACCAACTAGGTAGTATGGCAAAATTGGCCCATCTTCAAAAAATTTGGCATCTTCCGGTATATTCATCGTGTTAATGAAGAATCTTTTGCCTTTTGTCGGATTTTAAAAAAACACCACCGTCACTCTGGCGACCTTGAGCTATAAAACGATACCTATATTCGCATATGGTTGATGGCTATGATTATAAAAAATAATTTTTATAATTATAAAAATCCGAACCGAAATCGGGTAGTGCTTTTTAATTAATATTAATAAATATCATATTTGAGTGCGTTATTCTTATTCAATTTACTACTAATTAAAGTAAAATTAATAAAAAAATAATGTATTAAAGTACAATAATCAGAATGTGTTTTCCATCTACAGATCCTATGCAGTTTAGAAAATCCCATCTTTGATCAAATCCTTCTGCAACTGCTAAATAATCTTCCTATTTAAGTTCTGGTAGCACTTTCGGTTTAAGTTGGTTATAAATTACATCCAAAGTTTCGAAAATTATATGGTAAACTGTGCTTTTGCCAATTTGGAATTTATATTGATATTGAGCGTTGGCTATCACCACTAGCCAAGTATCTACAAAAATTGTAATCTCAGCAATAATTTTTCATTTAATAGTTATAAGGTTTATAGACAATTGAAACGTTGTGTCTTGTTTTGCAATATGTGGACCTACTATTCCCAATAAAATATTGAAAGATACTGGATTCATCCTCGTATTGTTAATAAATGACTCATGGTCATTCAAACGCATTTATGCCAATAAATTTTGATCTCCTTTCAGCTACAATAAAAATTGGTTGCACCCACATTTCAAAAACTTTTTTTTTCTGTGGTTGTAACATTTTTAGCAACGTTGCTACAAATTACGATAGCCACTGCCGCCGTGCTAATATTTACAACATCTTCGTCATCCATTTTTCAATTATTTTTTTAAATCAATATTCCCAAATAAAACAATTTAGTTAATTCGTTTAAGCACACTCGAAATTCACTTGAAAATACCGCAAGGCAAATGTCTTAAATAATTTATCAAGAAACGTCAAAATTATTTACTAATTCTCAGATACTCGCAAAACCAAACCAAAATTTCCCTTTGCGAGTATTCGCAATCCATCCTAGTGAAAATCATAAGTTAATGACATTGGTAATATATTTTCAATTGACTTGGGTTTATTAACACCCTAATCACCTTTACACAATTGTAGAATTTAATCGCTAACTTTGTGTTTTTCGGTTTGTGTAAATCAGACAACTTTTATAACAATTCTGTTATCCAGTTTTAACTAATTTAATTGTTATTGTTAATATGTAAAGGTTAACATTTACTTAGGGTATAATAAAAAATACACTGACCAATCAATCGGAAGAAAAATAATAATATATCACTTGACTAAAGTTCCAGCAAATTTAACTCAGGGTTGTCTAACGTTAAAATTTGCGACTCTAGATGCAATTTTAAATGTTAATTATACGCAAGTTTAAAATTCGATGACAGTATTTATTGCTATGGACAATTTCTAACATTTATGTGTCTTTTATTGTACCTTGAAAAATTACCAAACCATCATTTGGGCCATCATTTTAAGCCTGTTTATTAACTTCGATAGTTACAAGAAATTTAAGCAAATACACACCCATATTACGTAGCTAAAATTTAAAGTTAATCTTACTTTTCGCAATTAAACATAACAATTTAAATTTAAAAGCATTCGCCATAACACGTCGGTGTATTTGCAATGAAAACTAAAATATGAGAAGTGCATATTCTCAAAATGTATCTTAAGTATAATTATATACCAGTATCTTCTAGTTTCATGTATCAACTTGCCCTTGTATTCCCTATTTGTGCATATTGATATAATGATATATATATATATATATATATATATATATATATATATATATATATATATATATATATATATATATATAAACATTTAGCTACTGGGTTTCAATTATATAAATGCACAAAATATAAAAAAAATTAACTTTCCCAAGATCTTCCGGCATTTGAATGATTACATACACTTAATACTCAAATTGATTATGTCATATGCATCCTTGTGCTATAGCCTAATTTCGTGTGTAGGTTTCTGTTCAAAACGAAAACTACTGACAAAAATTGAAATCATATTTGAACTGAGAAAAGTACAATATATAAGCCGATTATCATCACATCATATATTCTGTCAATTAAGATCAAGACATAAATAATTATCAACCTACTGTCTTGAATTCTTCATATATAAATTAATAAAGTCACGGCTAATGACATTGACTTGCCGCGCGCAATCAATAAACTTACCGTTTTACATTTTATTCGATCATCGGTTACAATACATATATTTATGTAATGAAAAATGTTTAATTATTATTTTTTTTTTCTAATTTTGTGGTCAACTGAAAATTAGAAAAATAATTAGATTTCACTGGCATTACATTTGTAATATTATTATGATAAATCAATAACCACAAAAATAATTGACCGAAATCGGACAATCGATTTTAAATATTTTTTTTAAATATTTAGAACATAATTTCCATGCTAATGAGTTTCGTTCGATTGCATAACAAAATGAAAGAGTTGGCATACAATTTGTGTAGAGTAGGAAACGAACCTGAAAATTTGCAACACAACATAATATTATATGAATAAATTAAATTTTACTGCAAGTGATAAGTTGATGTATATCATTTATGGTGCGTTTTGAAACTTTAGACATTTTGACAACATAAATGGTTAAAATTGCAACTGCCAAAATATTTTGGTTTAGTGCAGTGAGAATATATATATATATATATTTATCAGATTGCTTTTCGAACCATGTAATTATTATTTTACGTAATCTGCATGTTTTCCTAAATCCTTAATAAGTGTGAATATAGGGTTTCTGATTTTTTACTTTTTCAATTAAATAACAACGAATGAATATGTCGGGGTTTCAGTATTATGTATTCGGTTAAGCCATAAATCGATATCAATCAATTATAGATAAAATTAAACACGTATGTGAAGTTAACTCGAAATCCCACCTGAAAAAATGTTGCGCAACAAAAACAGTTATGTTTCTTGACTAAATAAGAAATAATTATACTTAGCCCGAAAAATAATATATAATAAAGTACTAAACCATACCGATTTTTTTTCATTTATATCTAAAATACATACATATATTGTATTTAGTTATTTGATTCATCTACATAATTTTTAAATTAATCTAAAGCCATTACCATATCACCATATGATGGGGATTAGGGTGATTGTTTACGCCAATAGGCAATGTTCTACAATTGCGGGTTTGGTCGCTACAGTTGTGGCTTAGATTGGTGTAAATTGATGGCAGGATCCTAGAAGGCCTAACTGGAAAAATTTTTGGGGAAGTGTTAGTACAATTCTTACAAACTAATGGTTTGAAGCCCCCAGCCACAGAGAAGGGGCCAGATTTCCTGGTGGAGGAAATCACAAACGCCTGTAACTTGTCTTGGACACTTTTTGCCCCAAGAGAATACCTAAGGGGTAGCAGAAACCGGTATAGTGGTCCAGGGATTTGGGAATCTTTTGTATAGGGTGTAGAAAAGCATTCAACAGAGCAAAAATCTCTAAAAAAGCTCAAGATTGGAACTCCGATAAGGAGCACCTTAAAAAGTATAAAAAGGAATTAAGGAAGGCGCGGAGGAGATCTTTGAGACTATTCTGTGATAAAATGGAAGGTATTTCGGAGATCTCGCACCTCAGGAAAATCTCATCTACGAGCCCAACGAGCCCTAGCTAGTTAATTAAACCAAATGGGCTGTGGACAACGTCTAGTGGGGAATCATTGGCGCTCCTGTTGTAAACCCATTTCCCAGGTAGCGTGGATGTGTCGACGGAGCTTGGTAGGAATAGGGAAAAATTATCGTCGGAGTTCCCGGAGGAAATCGTGTGCAAAAACCGGATCTTATAGACACGAAACGGCTTTAGACCCTATAAATCGGCAGGCTTTGACGGTATCATTCCAGTGGAATTGCAAAAACACTCGTCGAGCATTCTCCCATGGCTGGAGGTGAACTTCAAAGGATGTTTAAAGCTGAATTATATTCCTAGGAAATGGGCGGAGGTTAAAGTGATTTTTTTTCCGAAAACGGGGAAGAATTCACAGGCCTACTCAAAGAACATAAGACCTATTACTCTATCATCCTTTCTGTTGAAAAAATTGGTAAGACTGATTGACGTTTATATACGTGCAAAAATAAAACCCAGTAATTGCGAGACTTCTCAGTATGCGTACTGGAAAGGGAGATCTGTGGACATCTGTGGCTCTGCATTCCCTGGTGCGAACAATTGAGAAATCAATCCACTCCATAGAGTACTGTATGGTAGCCTTCCTTAATATAGAGGGCGCCTTTAACAATGTCAGGACGGCGGCAGTTCAGGAAGGACTATCTTTCTTAGATGTGTACTACCCCTTAAGGAAGTTGAAAAATAGATGCTAGAATGCATGATAGTTAACGTGGATATAAGGGAATCCACCATTAGGAGACGAGTAGTTAGAAGAATTTCGTAAGGTGGTGTCCTATCACCTCTTCTCTGGAACATAGTAATCAATGGATTACTTGTTAAACTGGAGAGGGAAGGAATAGGAGTGATAGCGTATGCAGATGACGTAGCGATCGTGATTTCGGGTAGGTACCTAAGTACGATTACGGAAGTCATGCAACTCACGCTGTTAATCATTACAAAGTGGACCATCAAATATGGGGCTGGGTATAAATCCATCCAAAACAGAGCTTGTACTCTTCACCTAGAAATATAAAATCCCGATAGTCGCTCCTCCTACCTTAAAAGGCAATGCACTGTCCTTTACTGATAAAGCAAGATTTCTGGGCATAATTTTGGACAGTAGGCTAAATTGGAAGCCCAATATTTTAGAGAGAGTAAAGAAGTCTACCATGGCTCTGTATACTCATGTAGGAATACCGTTGGTAGGAGATGGGGTCTAAAACCAGAGCTGGTACACTGATTCTTCACCGCTGTAGTCAGACCGGTTCTGATATATGGGATAAGTGTGTGGTGGCCAGCACTAGACAAGAAAAATATGATAGAGAAAGTACAAAGAAAGGCTTGCTTGCTTATAAGCGGGACACTGAGGACAACCCCTACACGTGCTCTGGAGGCTATGCTCTACCTTTTTTTTGCCGACAGCTTTGATAAGCAGAGAGTGGCCTACTACAAAGTCGGAGCTGGAGTTTATTGTGACAAAATAAATGTGAATATACCCGTTCGTCTTCCAGATCACTGCAGTGTGTACCAGGCAAAGGAGGTAGCGATTGAGGAAGCGCTGACTTGGTTGATGCATAATGTCATATCCTCAAGAGATATAATAATATATGTGGACGGCAATCAAGTCGCTGGTTTCATCAAGTGAAACACTATTCCAGAAAACATTGATTATGCAGCCATAGCAGATGGACCGACCAAGTGAAGATCTTCGAGACATTTTATGTAGCAATACAACGCTTAAATTTCAACAAGTACCTATTACTTTCAACTCCAATAAACTCATTTATTGTGATGTATCAACATATATTAATGCTCGAAGATTATATCCAAATTTCATGACTTTATTCAATCATAACATACTAAGTGACGCTTAGTGACGACATTTAAGTGAATTTTTTGCAATTTTCAAAACAATGGAAAAAAGAGTATCGTGTGTGGATAAACATAGTTTTTTGGCGGGAAAAATCACCAGTTAAGCTTAGATTTGGGTTGAAATGTTTTGGACTCCGTTACGGTTAAAACCGGCCATTTGCTTTGGTTGTCCAAATAAGGTAGAGTGACTCAATAAATCATGAAGCATGTCCTAAAAATAGTGATGAAAGGTCGAAAATAGAAACTGTTGGAAATAGTTAAGATCATATAAATATCAATTAATATACTATAATTATCCATTATAGTGGGTTCAATATTTTGTACTAAAGTTTAGCCATGAAATAAGGCTTTTTCCAAATGGGCGCTGCATTTGTCTCAATGTAACAAAAACAAGAAGGCATCGATGATTTAGAACGCTGTTTAGCTGTTTCCTCGAAATAAAAAGGATTTTTTTGGTTGGTTTTTGAAAATGAAGTAGAGAGTATAGGTATAGTGAAAGACGAACAAAGCATCCAAAGTTGTAACGTTCTACCACCAAGGTTAGGTGCTCTGTATACTTGGGAATGCACACGACAAAATAATCATTGTCTACTTCGAAAATGGAAAAACCGTTAGTAGCAAATATGACACGGCATTATTGAAAAACCAGCCGCCATATATGGCTTCGAATTGCAGATCTAATTACTAGCTGATTCCAGAGGTTCATAGATATGTTTAGAACTATATCACTGATTAAAATCAACGGTAGAAATATTTTTTGCATCGCTCCTCTTATCGTTTTCAAAACATCCAATAAGTACCAATAAAATAATCATGCAAAAAAGCTTGTAGTATAATAAACACACGCAATCGTCCTCACCAATTTTAATGAATACTTTTTGAAAAAACTTCGGGGTTACCAAATACGGTAAGCTTTTTGGACGATATAGTAATTTCAGCTAAGTGAATCGTTAAAAAATCTCCAGCTTACTTTTTGAACTTCTATATCCCTAACGATTAAATTACAGTTGTTTAAAGTGCATTCTCAATAATGATCAGCGTTTTTAATGATTGACGTAAAATACCTTGGAGATTTAATATTGTAGGATAGAACTCAGCTATCACATCAATATTTGACAACAATATTTTTAAGGTCTGGACTACTCCACATATTGGGTGCAGTAAATGACTGCTATTGCAGCAGATATTGGAACACTATATATAATGGATATCAACGTAATGTAGTTCGAGAGCATTTCAAAAGACCTATTCTACAGCCAGTCAGTCCATCTTTTTTCAATTGTTTAGAATTTATATTAGGCATCCTTTTTAACCACATTGCCAAATAAGCTTCTAATTCTTGCTTGAGATGAACAAAATCTTTAGAAATTCCGAGCTTAAAATCGTGCCACAGTTAAAAATGGTCAGCAGAATGATTGTAAAAAATAAAAGTCACAAACGATAATTCAAAATAGCTTGGTATATTTACTGATAATATGAATGGAAAGCGGCTGTTTTGGTTCTATATTTAAAAAAAGGAGATGGTTCAAAATTTCAAAGATCGCGATTCGCAGAATAGCTCTTCTTTGAACAACATACAAATTACTGTCTTACATAATATTTAAGAGAATCACTCCACTAGGCGAGGAAATTATACATGACTACCAAGGAGGATTTCATTTGAATCGGTCAGTCATACTGATTACGTTTTTTTGCTGCAGATTATTCTTTTTATATAGTACGAAACATCTCTTGACGTACAAATGAGAGTACTGCAGTCACAATGTTGTGTCAAAGTTGAGAACAGACTATCATGAATTTTTGGTACGATAAGAAAATATTCGGCCCCCGGTACTCCTTAATCTTATGTTAGAATTTAACATTCGTAAAAGTGAATTACCTCAGTACAACTTATTGCTCCATCAATCCAACTATAGGTTCTGGCATATGCAGATGATATCTGTGTAATTGGACTGAATGATAACGATTTTAAAGAACTACTGGATACATTTGTACGATTTACTGCTTTCGTTGATTTCAAAATCAATGAGTCTAAAACCAAATATATGGTCTATGAGACCAACCTCGTCAAGATGCAATGCATTTTAGTATTGTAATGACCGCACATTTAAAGGAGTGTGAAGTTTCCAGTACCTTGCGCGTTATGATTACTGTGTATGGGAGAAGATATTAAAGCGCGTATTGTCACTGCGGTTACCGTGCCTTGTATGCCTTACGCAGGAAAAGATGAGTATGAAAGACGGTTAATTACAGTTAAGTGAAGAATTATGCGCTTGATGTATGGCCTCTAACGTGACGCAGACGACACTTACACTCAACGAGACCAGGATTTTAATGAAAATTCCAGATTTCATTAAATAAATTAAAGAACATCGAGTACGCAGGTTTAGTCACGTTCTGCAAGCCGATTCTAAAGCAGATTTGAAGGGTCGTTGTTGGCGACGATGACTCCTTAGGGTAAAGAGAACGACTTATCATCTTCGCATTATCTAGAAAAATACGAAGAACAAGCTTGGGGTTGAATCCGATGGAAACAAAATGTTGATGCGGTATGGGCCAGCAATGACCTGTAGAAACCGAATATTATTATTACATGATTATATTTGCTGTTGCTGCTTGAGCAAAACAATTGCCTTGGTTATGGCAATTTTACCCCATTTCTTATTCTCAAAATTATAAAATTAGAAGTATGTGCATAAACGGATTACTCTGATTCCGTTGAAAATAATGATTTAACTGTTGAATACGGAACAGTTGTTTAACACAACAATCATTCCTCCAGATTTTATTGAAAATTTATGTCCGGTCCATTTTTGGTGTAAATAGCTAACTGAAAAATTTTCAGTTGCGAGTATATCATTAAGTTTGGAATTGTTGAAGATTTTACAAAAACATTTCGAAAAAACTCACACAAAAAGCAAGCAAAATATTGCACAAACAGTTGAGGGTTCCAAAGTGTGTATTAAAGCTATACTGATCCGCACAAAGCAATTAGTAAGACGTCATTGTTGGTGATTTGTGATTGATCTCGTTTTCTAAAATGCCAGCAAGTATTGTAAAATTTGCCAGGAGATTTCATCTTTTAAATTCAAAATGAACATTCAAGTTGATCTGCACCTTAACATCCGTGCAAGCTAATCCGTAAATATTTCATAGGGTATTTTAAAATTCCGAAAGATAGGAGGTCTCAAACTAAAATCAATCATTGAAAAAGTAAGCGTTGGATGTAGGTTTTTAACTGAATAAACCAATCTCAGTACTGTAGGAAAATTACAGTCAATTTATTTTATATATATATATATATATATATATATATATATATATATATATATATATATATATATTATATATATATATATATATATATATATATATATATATATATATATATATATATATATATATATATATATATATATATATATATCCTAAATAAATTAGCTGTAATTCCAAAACATCTGATGATGTGTGCATCAGCTTATGAGTCCTCTATATAGAAAAACACCAAAAGCAACGACAAATTGACCGGAAATTATTATGTTTTGGCAGAAATTTTGGCAATGACGGAAAATGGTAGTCTGGAAGATAAAAGCAAATAATGACAAATACATTGACTGGTCAATTTAACTGGTCTACTTCATCAATATTGACTTTATTGTTTTAAATCAAGTTTCTTAGAATAACGAGTACCAATCAGTATTTTGATGAGATAAAGTCCAAACCTACTGTATACGTAATAATATACTCATAAACGTTACCCCTACTCTTTATTGTTAAATATTGGATATATTACTTATATAAATAAATTTACCGGGATACATGTTTTTATAGCCACCATAATTTAGCAATATTGTAACAGCCTAATTAAAGTTAAATCGGACAAATTTTACACTCCATAAATTAACAACAAAAAACACAACCAATCATTTCAACTGTACGAAAATTGCACACAAAGCGGTGCACAGCAGGAGGAATACGAATTTTTTTTTTATTCATTTTATTAACTTAACATATAGCTATATATTTTACCAAGTTTTGTTGTTGTTTTCTTATATTTATTAAGTAAATTAAAATTTGGTTAACCATATAGCTAAAGTTCAGTTTTTCATCTTTCTATCGTGAATCCATACAAAATTTAATTAACTAAACTACAATTAAAACTATAAACTCTAACTAAAATCAATGACCTTGATATAATAATTATTATTAATAATTAAGTCTATCTACAAAAGACTTCATTTAAAAAATAAAAATAAAAAAAGCGACGAACCCGAAATTTCTTGCACAAAAATATAATAAAATTTAATTTAATTACTTCCTAATTACAATATAACAATTTACTTTAAACTTTCTTAAAGTTAACTTTTTTATTTGTTATATAGGATTTACTATCAAAACAAAAAACGAATGCAGTTAGAGTAAAGTTGAATAGTAAAACAAAAAAATTGTATATAGCTCTAAAATGCAGACTCGTGCGCAGCTCGCGTGCTGTCTATTTCTCTGATGTCGCTATTTTTATTCTTTGGAATAATTTTTTTGTTTTGTTTTCGTTTCTTTCAATAAAACAAAACAAAACTTTATATAAGAAATAACATTTCAACACAAAAGAAATCCAATTACAATTTTTTTTATGTATACAGTATTTGTGGTTTTCGTCTTAAGAGTATCTATCTCTCGATATATGTGAAGAATTCCTTTAATAGACAAAAAAAAAATTCTGTTAAGACAAAAAAATAAAAAAAATCGAAAACACAATGTATAGGTAAATTATGTTTCTTGTATGTATATGCTGTCATGAAAATGGGTTGGTTGAAAATTTTCTTTGATATCGATACATTTTACTTTTTTCCGTTTGTCTATTGTTTGTGTTGTTGGTTTCTTTCTACATATACAATTTATACTTTGGCTGTTCTAAATTTCGTGTCTTAAATTTATTTTCTTATATATTCAAGACAATTATATTTCGTGTTGTTGTTGCTGCTTTTTCATTCGATTTTTTTTATAGTCAATTTAGGGTCGCAAAATATGAGATGATGGGTCAATCGAAAGGAATTTCTTTCCAATATTGTGTTTTTATAAAAAGACATCTGTGCAAATATATAAGCTGTTATAGAGTAAAAAATTTTATAGTTTGATTCCATCGTGGCTGGAAAACTATAGTATACTAAATCAGTGCACGTGATCAATTATACACTCTGTGTTAAATATATGTTTATATTCCTATGTCTTCTAACATAAGTCTACGACTATATAAACATTTATGTAATGGACATTTTCTCTTGGATTAATTAATTAAAAACGTTTTAATTGTGCCCTAAATCTATAATTAGACGATATAATGATTTGTGAGCTCCTGTGGTTGAAGGGTTTATTTTTTTCTTGGGAATATGTAAGAGAATACTTTAATGAATATTTAGGAAGTTTGAGGATGGTGCTTAATTGTTGAGGAAGGACACAGGCTAGCAATGGCCTGTAAAATCCGACTAATTATAAATAGTTATATGTATTTGTAGAAAAAATCATATTATCTTAGTTTACAATTATTAACAACAGTTTTAACTTTTATCAGTTCTAATTGGTTATTAATGCTGACGTTTTAAATTTATTACTTGTACTTTTAAATATCGAACAGATAAAAGACGGAAAACTATTAATTAATGTCACAATATGTTACTCATTAAATCATATTTTAACATTTATAGTTAATCTTTAGCAAAGAACATTTGGAATTTACAGTAATATTTCATGTGGTTTAGAAGCAAATGTCACTTAATGATAGAAATTTTTCTTTTGATCTACGTGGCATTTACCTTTTACCATTTACTTTCTTTCATTGCGAAAACTAGAGAAAATTTGCAAAGGTAAAAGGACCGTAAATGTTCTTTATTGCATTTTTATCGAGAGACTTTTTGGCTATTTGGAGGTGTGGCCAGTCCAACAAACATTGGTTTGCACATAATTCGGTTATGGGTATTATTTATACATAATTTTTAAAGGAGAGTATAAAACTTGGGACAGTGGCACGGTAAGCCAGTGTTTTAGCCATCACTGTATACATTTGGTGTCATATTTGAAGGACTGATGTTCTCTGTAATTTTAGGCTACCACACATAGATCATTGTCATTGATTTCATACAAACAACCCATGGGTGGGCCGTTTAAACTACATAATTTTCTAGGCCAAATTTTCCTTCATCAGCTTGAAGATCACCTCTGCTAGAACACCTGGATATTTTAGTGATTGGTCTGCATTATACTTTCTCTTCTGTTTCAATTGCATACACTACCGTGTTAGCCAATTGACTAAGGGCATCTACGATAGCATTTCACTTCTCTTGACTATTGAGAACTACACAAGATCAGTTTAGTGGGGTTAAATTTCTACTGGGTAGTAGAGCACGTTCATCTGATTTTGTCACAAAGAAAATGATGCTGATACCTTTTATTTTTGGTAGGACAAAGATCAAAGGATGCGATTCGTTATTCGAGGAAGACCGAAAACTTAGCCCTCACCTTCATCAAATAGTGGCTCAAATATTTTGATTGATTGGCATATAGAGCGATGATAACAACGACGTCAAAATATGGAATGACCCCTGAAATTTCATGAAACCAATTATTTTGTAGGCACTTCTTTTCAAAGTCTTTTTTTGTGTATTGCATCAACAATGAATTACTAGCAGTGGTAGACGTAACAAATAGGTTATTATAGAAATTGAAGGTGTGCAAGTACGGAAATCGCTGTGTTTGTAAAAATTAATCTCTGGGACACTGGGACTGCAGGATTGAATACTTAGTGTTTTTAAAAAAAAATTGTCTTTCTATTTCATTTATATGCATGGTGGGTCTACTATGGTCTCAGCCTTTTTTTACCACTAGAAAGTGTCTCTTTGTTATCGAAACAGCGTGGTTTACTAACAGAAGGTATTTCTTGTTAATGGACTATCTTTCAATTAGACTGAGAAAATATATTTAATGACCAGTAAAGCTTAATTTTTGTTATTTTTTGTCATTTATCTCAAATTTTTGGGATTTTTTTTTTTTTTAATTAACATTTTGGATAACTCCCTTAATGGCTTACGTCATGACAACATGGTGAGCTAAAAGTCAGAATGAATGTAATTTACAATAAACATTACATTTATCACGTATGTAGCCAGTTTCAATTTATTTTGATTTCCCAGAGAGGTGACTCTCTTGAAAAAATCAAGATTTAAAATAGTTAGTTCTACATCTGAGTATATCTAAGGTGAAGCTATGTTTGTTAGACCCAAAACGACTGGCGCAGCTCTGCTGACCAACGCCGCTGGTATTAGAGGTCTAATTTCATAAGAACAGTTATCAAAATTATATTTTGCGTCTACTTTTCGTCTGTGCTCTAATGAGTCAATTGATAAAGCAATATTTTTGTCGTTAATTATATGAATAACTCTATTTTGAATTCTATCAAGATATTTGAAATTCGATTTTGGAGCACCACCCCAAACAAACGAATTAAATTCCATAATGGGCCTAGCATAAGCCTTGGATAATTTAAGAACTTCTATAGAGGTAAAATAAAATTTACAGCGTCTAATGAAACCCAAATACTGACTATTCCAAGAAAGATCATTCAAAATGTCCAAACCCAACATTCTAATAAAGGATAGAGGAATTAATAGGTCAATTGTAAGGCCGTTTATTATGGGTGGAACATAATCTTGAATGTTTTTTTGTAAAAAAAAACAAACTTGGAACTTCTGTGGATAAAATTCTACCATATTAGATTTACCCCATTCAATGACCTTCTAAATGCAAGTAAGAAGTGAAGTATTCATAATTTGACGAGAGCATGTTAAATGGGAATAATGGCAGTCCTTTTGGCTCTTAAGCACAATAGAAGCAGACACTGTAGTATCATCAGCAATGAAGTGGATATCACATGATGCCAATGTAAAAATATCATTGATATAATCAAAAATAAAGTAGGTGACAAAGATGAACCTTGCGGTACACCAGCATTGATTTCATACAAATCGGATCACATTTCTTAGGAACAACTTGAATATTTGCTGTTTTCCCCATAGAGGAAAAATGCCAAGGTTCGACTTTGACAATTTAAACAATTTGGCAAAAGGTTTAGGTAGAGATAAATGACAGTTTTTTAGGACAAATGATGGTAATCCACCAGGCCTAGTGGCTTTATATGGGCTGAGAGTTCTAAGAACTTTTAAAACAACGAGATCGAAAATAAATGCTGGTAGGAATTGGTTAGGGAGAAAAGGGAGGGTCGATGTGGAAGCAAACTGAGACGCTAATAAATTTACCTTTGCAATAGTTATTATTATAAAACAATAAGGAAAAAGATGATGTTGTACTTCTAAAATTCCTTTTTACCAAGCTAGCAAAAGACCAAAAAGTTCGGTTGTTGGATTTAGAATCTAATACATTTCGTATTTGATTGCGAATTTTTAGATCATGGTTTAATTTAGACCTGATTATGATAGCATTAGATTTAGTACGGGCTATTCTAAATTTGATGAGATTTTCATTGTAAGGATTACTGAGATAAACTAAATGTCCACATTTTTTCTCGGAGATAGCGGACTTACAATTTGCATTAAACCATTGAGTTTTGTGCGTTTTATTCCTACGTGTTTTCCAAATTTGTTGTACTTCGGTTAGGAATGGTGTATCCCAAGAACATGTGTGCTAAACTTTATCTTATGTTTAAACTGTAGCTGCCAGATTTGATAATTTCTTTACTTTTATTGCATGCCAGCGTGTTTAGCCAATGTTTATCATCTGCGTAAACCAGAATGAACTAATTTGGTATTATTTTTACTCTCTAAATATTCAAGTTGCTGTTCTTGAGCTTTTGAAGGCCAACCGTAACTTACGTTGTTACTTATATAGTAGCTTCTTTCGAAATTCGCCAGTTGGTATGCAATCGTAACATGCTTCGAAGAATTATTTCTATTTTTAGAAATAATTTTAAAAGGTTCGATTTTTTGCTTTGCCTTCTAGTATATTTATGTGGGTTCTGTCATTGGACTTTGCTTCTGAACAGGATTGATTTAGATTTTTTAGTTCATTATGTTGGCTCCAACAATTAGGTTTGATTATCCTCGCTTAGCTGAGTAAACATTTTAAAGAAGGATCGGTAGTTTAGTCTATCTCTTTCTTATTTGTAAGATTTGCGCTATAGTATGTCCAACCAAAGGAGTTAAAAAATCGTAAAATTATTATTGCTTGAGTTTTTTCTAATTTTCAATTCTTATCCGGATACGATATAAACATAAGGTAGGTATTAGTGTTGTTCGGTTGGTTATTTATCCTAACGTGCATTATTATAACCATTTCTTAATGTTGTATCCTTTCACTTCCTGATGTTCCCAAGCGGTCACACAAATTTATACTTCCCTCCTTTTTTTTGCACCTCGGCACTTACTAAACAGTATTAGTTAATAATATTTTTCATACAAATATTTGAATTTCAAAACCATTTAAGGGTAATCCATTTTTTCTCATTATTATTCCTTTACATAGCAGAATTATTGTCTTCTACAGCAACGACATTTTGTCCCAGTTTTAACTTGTGGCACACAGGTTAATTGGAAGGTTTTCCCCTCATTCAAACAGGAACTAACAAAATAAAAATTTACAGAACATGTCATCGCACTCGTAAAACATAACATATTAATTTTTTTGTGCATGTTAATCTTTCCAAGCATTTTTTTTTTACATTTACTATGCTTTGTATACTTGTATACGAATATTTAACATAACCAAAAATAAAACACATAATTAGCCCTTTGGAAAACCACAACAAAAGCAACGACAAAAAATCAATAAATCCACAGCATAATTTTATGTAAAACAAATCATTAAAACGATAAAATTGGTAACCAACGTAAATAATATCGTGGATCCCAATCATCATCAAGATGATGATGATCGTATATATATAATATAAGAAGTATACATATTATTTATAAGATCATTAAGAGATCCAATATAATGAAAACGAATTAAAAACATGTACGGGGCTACATCACAAAAAAACAAAAACGAATTAAAGGTACAAAAATTAACTTTATGAAAGTTATATATATGTTGAGATGAAAATCCGCGAGCTGAATCACCAAAAAAAATCAAAAATGTATATTTAATTTTTGGGAAGATGTCGTTTTTTTTTAATTTTTTTTTATTGCATTACAGAATTTCTTGATTTTTATAATTGGAAATAATGATAACTCCTCTCACTTTGTGTAAGGAGGAATTTGGTTTTTATGTTTTATTCACTGGTATATAAGAGTTATGTCTTACACATGTATGACAAAAGCAATTATATTATATGTTATAACAAGAACTTCTTTTGTTGCCATACAATTTTGGAGTATCAATTTTCATCAAAAAATGTAAATAAAATGAAAGTTGTATTTGCTATGAATTGATATGTTTATAATTATAATGAGGAGTCAATTTATATATATATATATATATATATATATATATATATATATATATATATATATATATATATATATATATATATATATATATATATATATATATATATATATATATATATATAGCTATATATATTGCATAGTCCATATATTAATTTATTAAAAATTAATATTTATTACATTATACTACAGTTACGCAATATGCACCCCTATTCCCAGACATGTGATAATTATCACATTTTGGTATTCTCTTAGTTGATTCAAGTAATGTTTATCGATTCGTGTGTTACAAAACTTGAAATCATATTTTTTCATTACTTATCACCCCAATTACCGCAGTCGTATCACATCATTTTATGCGACTATGATCACATCACACCTTTTTTCCTATTCTCTTAGTCGTATCTTTCGCCTAGTATCACTTCATATGACTAGTATCACTTCATTTATTCAAGTGATAGAAAAGCAAGATGGAGGAGCGTAAAATGTAATTTTTTTTTATTATTATTTAACTTTAAATATAAAATTTATAAATAAAATTTTAAATAAAAATTGTATTTATTTATTTAATTGTATTTTATTAATTTGTGTTAAAAAATTGGTGTATAATATTTAAATTTTTTTTTAGTAAGAAAATTACAATCTGCAAACAGTTTGAGATGCTGGCAAGCCTAATGGTAAAAAATCCCGAAGTAGCAAGAGGGTTTATGAGTTTCGGGGGCATTAAAGGGGAGTATAATAATAAATGGAAAGGCTGCATTGATAAACTAAATAGTATCGGCCCTCCAGTGCGGAATACGGCAGAGTGGCAAAAGGTAAATAATTTTTTGCATGATAATATTAAGATTTTTTAATGATAATAATTTTTATTGTTTTAGGTATGGAATGAATACAAAAACCAAACAAAAATGAACTTGGGGCATAATAAAAAAGAACTAGTAGCCACAGGTGGCGGGTGCAACAAATTACATACGTTCTCTAATTTAGAAGAAAGTGTAATATACATTCTTTTACTTAGAGAAGTATCTAAGGTATCCAGACCAACTTACGGTTTACGACCTTAACTAATAGCCGCCCCAAATAATGTATCAGAATTCTATTGTGTTGATGTACCCGAAAGGTTCGAGTGTGTGGATTTGGCAGCGGAGGAAAATTACTAAGACCCAGCAAGTGCAGAAGAGGAACCAGCCGAAACGCAGTTAGTTGATTTATCAACGGAAATAATCCGGTAATTTCTACAAAAACAAGCAAAAAACAAAAAAAAGGTGAAGATGAGAGGAAGCGATTGCTGGAAATTCAAACAAGCTATAAAGAAAATGGAATGGCACAGCAAAGAGACGGCACGTTACACAAGAAAAATGTATGATCAAAAACTAAAAAAATTTGAAATGTATAAAAAAAATACATTTGAGAAAATGAAGTGGAAGCAACAACAACTGGAACTGAAACTACGAGCGATGGACTGTAAGGAGAGAAAGTTCGCTCCTTAAGAAAAAATGGAAACAACAATGTGATATTTATTTTGTATTTACATAACGTTTTTTTTTTATTTTATGTTACATTTTATGAATTAACTGAATTGAATTTTTTAATTTATATTTTTACAGGCTGTTATATTATATTATTATTTTTAAATTGTGATCCAAATAAAAAGTTTAACTATTTATTAACATATGGAGTTCATGATTTGTAGTTTTATTTGCTCCCCAGCATTTGTTTATGTGTCGCTTTCTACCGGTACTAATATCTCGTCATTTACAGGTACAGTGGCAGGTGTTTCTGCATTAACCTTATACATAATACATAGATAATGTGAGGCACAACATACGTTTATAATCTGTCTCGTTATATCCGGTAAATAATGGAGTTGTCTTTTGCCTAAAATACATCGGAAACGGTTTTTGAGTACTCCTATAGTCCTTTCTATAATATTCCGGGATTTTGTATGTTTGTCGTTAAAAGTTTTCTTCTTCGAGTCACTATCTTGTTGTGTAGATCAAAATGGCACGATCAGATAGGGCTTAAGTGCGTATCCAGCATCACCTATAAGAAATAAAATGTTTCATTTACAGTTACGAAACCCTCAATTTATAATTAATGTTACCTAAAAGCCATGTTTTTGCGTTAACATTATTAAAATTTTGTTGAAGTTGAGTGTCTATAGTTCAATTGAATTGAAGATGTACGAATCATGACAAGATCCAGGATGATTTACGTCAACATATCGTATTAACATATGGTGATCGCATACCTAAAATAAAACACAGTTATACAAATATAACTACAAATAATTACACTTACAAGCATCACGTTTAAGCTAAAGAATCCCTTGCGGTTGTATATAAATGTCTTTCATTTTTGGACGGTGCAACAATGCGAATATGTGATCCGTCGATACAACCTGTTATTCCAGGAAAACCATACTTTTCAAAAAATGCCAACTTTATTTTGGTTCTTTCTTTGTCGTTTGATGGAAATTTTATAGTCTCCTGGCACAATTTATTTTCAAGGAAATCTATAATCTGCTGGAAATTTTCTGAAAATGTTGGTTGTGCTATTACCACTATATATTCATTGCCAGCCCCCGTTCGATAGCTTCCTTTCGCGAAGAAGCACATTGTTGCAGCTAGCTTTAGTGTCGGTAAAACCAATGATGACCTTACCGTTGGTTTTAATTTCGCTTCCACTTTAGCCAATAAATATTTAAATGCTGGCTTGTTTAATCTAAAAAATTTTAGAAACCTAGAAGTAAAAATGTGTAAGCTAATTCACTAATAATACAACTTCAAATTGATTACACTTACAGAAAGTCTGGCATTTCAAGAGGATTACATTTATCCCGTAATAATTTACGTTGTACAGCTACACTCGGAACATTTTCCTCGTCATCACTATTCTCCTCACTATCATAAAACAATTCTATACTCATCCATATACTACTAATTTAATTTGAGAACCGGCTTGGCTTGGGTTGACAAAACAATTAAAATTTAAAGTATTTTTTATGATTTTTGACATTTACATTTGGCAAATTTAAGCTATTTTTGAAAAATTTTGAGCAATTATTAGAGTTGCCAGATGTATTTTAGTTCCAGTCGCCACCGCTTCATACGACTATAAAGGTGAGTTCCCAACATAGGAAGATAGGAAGGAAGTAAGGATATAGTACCATAGTAATGACTAAAGAAGTTTTTGCTCAAAATAATTTAATGTCGTTATAATTGTCAAATCGTTAATATTTTTTATTTGCTGTGATAATAGTGTGATTCAAGTGAGTTTATTATTGTGTTCTGAACCTTGTGTCATTTTAACTAAATCTTGTAATTTCTATCAAATTTAATTTGTGTTTCTTTTTTTACCGTGGTTTAGTTAATAATTCATTCAATTTTTTAATTATAATAGTTTTAATTTGTGCGTGATACGTAATTCCTACATTGTATCTTATTTGTGTTTAATTTTATTTTGTGGTAAACACAAATTTATAAAATTTATTAAAATTATCACTAAGCACAAAAAAATGTATGTATTAATCACAACAAAACACATATATTTAAAAACAAAAATAATTTAATATGGCGCACATTCAAAATTTGTAGCTGACCAAAATAGAAATTATTTGAAAATGAGCAAACCTGTTGCTAATAATAAATATTTTCATTTCTTTTAGTTGGTAATTCTGTGAAATTTTTTGCTCTTTATTGAATTTATTTCAACTCGAGTATGGAACTAATAGGAGGGGCTTATTCATTTACAATGATTTGGTTGGTAGAGAGTTCGGGAGCAATACTATGGAAGTTTCCTTCCTATGTTGGGAACTCACCTTAAGTCTAGGTTTCGACAAAAAAGTTAGTTGTTACTCTTGGTTTCGACCGAGAAATCGGTTGTTTTTTTTATAAAGGGAAATATTTTAATTTTTTTATGTATGCGTATTAAAATTCTATGTATTAGAATCATAAATTTAAATATTTGAATTTTAACGTTGATTTATTTCATAAAAATTTATAGTAAATGATTGCAAATCTAAAATATTTAAAGTTTAATAAAAAATAAATGGCTTTTAGTGTTTTTAAAAAATAAATAACTTTTATTTAAATTTGAATCGCAACAAAAATACATGATAATGATATTTTTCATATAAATGAAGGGTTGTTCATAAAATTTCCTAGAGGAAATTTTATATTTTAGAACCAATGTAAAAAAAAACAAAAGCAAAAGTTCTCTTCATTAGTACAAATCGGTTTTTTTTTTCTACAGATCGGTTGTTTTTTGTTTGCATACTATCCGTGTGAGGTGCGATGTAAAAAAAACAACCAACTTTTTGGTGGAAACGTACACTAAGAATATGAATTTTTACGTGATTATTTGCCGTATCACGTCACATGAAGCGACTAATAATTCCACATCACATGAAGTGATGCGACTAAGAGAATAGGGGTGTTAAACTAAAATTTTCGATTTTTTTTAATTTTTTTTTTAATTTAAGATAAATTATTTTGGTTTGCTTTTAAATTTATATTTAAACATATTTAAAATAATATTTTTAATATTAAATTTATTTAAAAGAAAATAGATAACATCAAGCTTAGTATGGAATTTGTCATAAAATAAAATTATGCTTACCGAGCAATTGGCGCAGTGGTTAAAGCTGCGGTGTTTGGGGCGGGAGGTACCAGGTTCGAATCCCAACGACGTGTGGTGACGGCGTAAGATAGGACGTTAAAAATTAACTGTGAAAGAGTTGGGAGAGCTTCGGCCCCAGAACAGATTGCAGAGTTAAGAAACAAAACAAAAAAAAAATGTAAATAAATAAAATTATCAATTTAATAAAAAAAAATTAAAGTAATCAAATTTTACGTAGAAGTTAATTAATAAATATAATAAAATTAACAATTATTTTCCATTAAAACTACAAACAAAAAAGATATGCTCGAAGAGAAACCTCCTTCTAGCAGGGACAAGGAGGTGGAAAGAGACGCTTATAAGAAATTAATCAAAAAGTTTTAGTAAACTGCGCTAATTCTGCAGCGGTCACCGTTAGAACTGTTGTAGACGCACTTTTATCGATGCTCAAACCAATGTATGTGAAGTTAGCCCGAAAACTAGCCCGAAAATATTTTTGGATTGTGTCTTTGCTAAAGCTAGTTATAATTTCGATGTGTCCCGAAATTGGTGTATACACCAAAGTAACAAACCAACTTCTGGCATCAGCCGATATGCTTGGAAATCCCTGTGATATCGGCCACATGTTATGAAATGACCAAGATTAATATTTTTTCGAATAGTGTTTATAGAATATTTTGTAAAGACCATAAATGGAGCTCATGTGGCAAGAGGGCTATATAGATTGAATTAAGGATACACCAAAGTAACTTCTGGCATCAGCCGATATGTTTGGAAACATGTCTTGTGAACATGTCCTGTTGTCCTGTGAAGCTGGTTCCATAACGAAATATCAAAATAAGTATATGAAAACTACTCTTGCTTAAATTTACAATATTTATCAATTACATAAAAAACAATTTCGTTTTAATTTTAATTTGGCATTTCAACGTTTTGATGACTTGGTATTTTTTTCGGGATGGATACTACTAAAACACGTTTTATTACCAAGATTTCGGGACAGATCGAAATTATAACTAAATTTAGCAAAGACACCATCCAAAAATATTTTCGGGCTAGTTTTCGGGCTAAGTTCACATACATCTCAAACAAGTGGTTTAAGGTGATCTAAAACTTCAAAAAATTGTACCTTCCGCTGTTGATAAACTGGATTAAACCTGGCTAATTTTGAAGTCGATGAAGAACGCACGACCAGCTGGAATCCCACCAGAGGCTGACAGAACTTTATCAGAACTACATCTGAATTAGACAGCTTTAAAAAAAAACTAAAACAAGACATTATACCAACATCGTAGACTATGCTTTGTCTGTTGGACACTTTCAGTAAATTTTTTGAGATTTCTTTTATAAACTTTTATTTTGTGTTTTAAATCTATGCAATTTTTCCTGGAGCCAAACCTCTCCCAACTCTTTCACGGTTAAAATAACGACCAACTTTTTGCCATCACCAGCCAAATTGAGGACACCCAGCAGCTGAAGTCATGTAATTTTTGTGGTCCTGGTTATTGCATGGAGAAAGAGAGACGCGTAGCTTTTTAAGTTTGTAAGAGTCTGTTATTGATGAGAATTTTTGACTTTTCTCCAATATATATATATATGTATGTATATATATATATATATATATATATATATATATATATATATATATATATATATATATATATATATATATATATATATATATATATATATATATATATATATATATATATATATATATATATATATATATATATATATATATATATATATATATATATATATATATATATATATATATATATATATATATATATATATATATATATATATATATATATATATATATATATATATATATATATATATATATATATATATATATATATATATATATATATATATATATATATATATATATATATATATATATATATATATATATATATATATATATATATATATATATATATATATATATATATATATATATATATATATATATATAGCGATTCATACTTTAATTATAATTAATTATTTGAAATTAAAATTACAAAAAATTTAAAATTCTCGTGACACAGAAATTAGATAGATGTGTGCGACAATTTTTTTTGTGTTAAGCAATATTATGATGGGTGGGTTTGTTTCATCTAAATATATTGAGCAATTATTTACATACAGATTCATCTAATTTTGTAATTTATATAATTCGTTGGATTTAATGCACCCATCAATCAAACTGATGCCACTGAACGTGTACAAGATGCTACCGCAGATTTTTATTAAGGAATATGATATACAAATATAGTCGTGTATATATATACAATTTAAATATATTTACATTCAATATATCATTCCGACGAGCAAAACCGCACAAACATATAAATTCTGATCTAATCAACACGATTATCACCAGCAAATCATTTATCAAATTCAACCAAACGATAAATTACATAAAAAAAAAATTTCAACTTCTTTTGATGTAAATCTTGTATGGTATTTTTCTAATATAATTTATCATTTAGACAAAATTGTATGTATATATGGAGATAGAGCATAAGATACATGCCTTTGATCTTCTTCGTTTTTTTTATTTCAAATAAATGTCTAAGTACATTTTCATTTCTTTCCATCTTTCGTATATAGCTATATATGTTATATTGATTAAAATCTCGTAAAGGTTCATTTTTAATTTACATATATGTTAGTTACACTCGACTATCAATTTTATAGATTTCTTGATTTACTTTTTTTTTAAGCCTTGTCACATCACATCTATATATACGAGTAATTAATGGTATTCAAAAAAATATTTAGAAATTATTCGAAGTCTTTTGATTAGATTAGACTTATAGATATTGTATGGTGTCGATGTACGATAATATAGTGGACACTAATTTTAAAATTAATGATTGACTTGAAGAGCATGCATTATATATATTTCGTCAGTTAGTTCATCAACCTTTGCATACAAGAGTTACTTTATGGTTTAAACGCACGAGATTAAGGCATCTCAGTGGAGGTCAATATTATGAACGACATCTATAAATCAAAGGTTTACAAAAAGATATTGGGTTTTGGTAAATAATTTGCCTTCACAATTTAAATAGTGCTTAATAGTGCTTATGAACAAAAAAAAGTAAGCGACTTGTGCTAAAAAATTTCAAAAAAAAATAAAAAAATAAAAATAACAATGAGCTTTACAGCAAACCGCAAAAGGAACCTAATGAACCACAAAAAGCTAAAAGGAATATTAGCACAAAGCCTGCGGCAATCAATAAACTAGTGGTTTGCTTAATTGAGTGGCACTCTCTAAAGATCTTTAGAAGCTAAACTGCAATATACATAAAAAGCAAATAAATGCAGTTATTTAAGTGTAATTTGTAACATAACAGATTGGCCACAGTGTAATTTTATTAAACATTGAACTATCATCAAATATAAGATGCCGTTGAAAGTTTTGCAAGCATACTCTAACCGAAGTTGGATTGCAGGTGATGTCCTCGCGCAACTTATTACGGGGCACAAAGTGAGACTGCTGATAATCAACAAGCAGTTTAGAAGACTGTCGGATACTTTAATTACAACTGTACTAGTGGATCCTAGAGTGAAAAAGGGAAATTTAATCATATTTACCAACACTGCTATATAACCAGGAAAAAAATATTTCCGTAAAATGAAAGAAGATGGCTGAAGAAAATTGGCAAAGTGGCACCATGCCCATTGATTAGTGCCAGTGATACACAAAGAATTCTTGACAATAAGTTTCCTACTCACCCAGATAGGGAAGTAACAAGACATGTAGCTAAAAATAGTGATAAATCGCAGTTTACAGAGGAGGAATTTCTAAATGCTTTTTCTTCTATAAAAACATGAAAACACCGGATTTGGATGGAGTATCGACCGAGGTCCTTAAAATAAATGCACAAAACTGTCTATGAGTTATTATAGGTATTTGTAAGAGGAAATAATATTCATTGTATAGCATGCAGATATCTCCCACTGCTTATCAAAGCTGGAAATCTAGAAAGACTTCTAAAACAAAGACTTACTGTAGTAGTATCAAGAAGAAAGAAGATTTATTTTTTAAACAATGAGGGCCCAGAAGTAATCGCTCTACTTAATCAATGTAAGATGTTATTTAAGATGTGGAAAAATAAAGCTCATGAATTGATAACCAGCTGAATATTTGGATGCATTTAATTCGACACGCTGGTCAAACACAATTTATATTACTACGTATGTTAGAAGCTAAATGATAGAATTTTACTCTTCAATACTACTGATGAACTCTGCAAAAAAAAAAGTAATGGCTGGTGCCACACAAGGATCAGGTCTACCGCCATTGCAAAAAACAATGTCAATTACTTGGGTATATGAGGAAGGACATAATATAATTAACTTACTGGTGTCAAATATAGCATGTATATGAAAAAACGATAAGGCAACTAAAGTCCTCACCAATTTGATAGAGAATATTGAAGGTCCTAAACAAGACAAACGAGTACGTCTTGTTTCAGTCACGCAGTCTTTAATGCTTTACACATGTGAAGTATGGGCTGAAGCAAAGTGGATGAAAAACAGCAGGTGGCAGCTATTCAAAGGCCAGAAGCTCCAAGAGTCACGTGTTTATATAAAACAGTCTCAGAACAATCGCAAGTAATCGCTCGTGCAAAAATTATATCGAAAGACCTTTTAGCTACGGAAAAAACTAAAGGGTACACAGGCTAAACAAGAAATGAAACAAGTGCTGAGAGCTAATACCATCTCGCTGTGGCAGAAGTGGCGGGCACAAAACAAAAAAAGTTAGGTGGACTGCAAGGATGATATAATTATAATCTTCTTAGATAAATAGAACTATGTGGTTCTTGAGAGAAAAACTATTACTTAACGCAGTTCACGAGTATTCATGGCTATTTTGGAGACCACCTGGAAAAAGATCGCACTGTTGGAAAAAGATCGAAGCATATTTCCAAGATGAGCTTTTTTCGTTATTTGTGCCGAGGACTAATGGACTTTGGATCACGATGCTCGTTTGCTACAGAAGACAACAATAAGTGCTCAGCAAATATGTTTACCATGCCACCGTACTTAACTTACCGTCGTTGGGTTAGGGTAAACCAATGCTAGAATTTGTCGAGAATTTATGAAAATGTTAGCTTCATCAAGATGAAATGGAGACATTACCATGAATTTAAAGTGCTATATCATTTCCAAACTGACTTCTAAAATACCAAAGATGGAATCATTTGGAAAATCTACCGTTGGCTGACCCAACATTTCATACAACAGGTATTATTGATACATTAATTGGAAGCCACTATTATTTCCATATTATAGGTAACAAAAGGATATCACGAAACACCGTTTGGTTGGATGATTGCAGGAACAGTAGATAACATGAACATGGAGCTGTCAAGTACTACTAGTTTATATGCCGAGGGCAACCTAGATAACTAGAAATTTTGGGAACTACATGAAATTTCTTTGTCTTTGTTTTTTTTCAATCTTTGTTAACCAATGAAAATACTAGGTGCGAAAAACATTATCAGAGCCTGTACAGTAATTGATGGTTCGTTGTTGAACTACCTTTTAGAATCGAAAATCCGACATTTAGAAAAACTATATGTGGCACATTGAAACGTTGGGAAACGATAGAGACCATATTTAAGAAAGATACAAAATTTAGTTGGGCCTACCTTATATCAACCACTAGTTAGCATTCTACTAAAACTTCGGACATTATAAGTCGTTTTTTCGGCTGACATATAAAAAATGTATCGACAGATATCAATCGATTCCATAAGGCTACTGATTTTGAGCGTATTTTATTGAGCAATGACCCAGGTTAGGCTGTTTTACATTATAGATTACAAATGGTAACCTATTGCACATTAGCTGCACCAATTCTCGAGACTAAAACAATCCAAGTAAAAGGCAATGAATTGCTCAAAACTGACCTAGATGCAGCAAATGTGATCTTAAACAATTTTTACGTAGATGATTTAATGGCTGGATCCTGTAATATTAATGAGGCACATCGCTTGCAAGATAAGATCTTAAAATTTTTACTGTCTGGTTTAAACTCCGAAGATGGGCTTCAAATACAACCGAGCTGCTAGGCCACAATAAAGATGATGACAAGGAATAGGTCCACATAGACATAAATAACGATTCTACCTCTCTCAAACTTTTCGGAATTCAATGACATCCTTTAAAGGATGAATTCAGGCTTAACGTATGTTGCGTAGATTATTTGTAGAACCATAACCAAGAGAAATATATTTTCAGTTATACAGCCTGAATATTTCATCCTTTGGGAAGGCTTGTACCTGTTGTCACAAATTGAAAAATAATATTTCAAAAACTATGGCTATTAAAATTGGATTGGGACGACGAAATTCCATTATCGATAGATGAAGGTTAGTTAAAGTTGAAGAATGAAATGTCATGTTTGCAAAGCTCGAGGATTCCAAGATAGTTATTGGCAATAAACAATAAATTAGTGCTCCATGAATTTGCAGATGCAATGAAGAAAGCATATGCCACTGTAGTCTATTGTCAAACAATAGATGAATCTGGAAATATTAATATCAGATTAATGCGCGACTGCTAAAACAAAAGTTGCCTCTGTTAATCAAGTATCAATTCCTCTATTGAAATTATGTGCCGCTGTATTGTTAAATAAATTGATTATGATGGCAAAAGATACATTGGGAGGCGAAATTGAAATTATCGCTTGGATGGATTCAACAATCGAACTTTCATGGCTAGCATCTCATCCAAGAAGATGGAAAATTTTCATTGCTAATCAAACAGCAATTAGGAGATATACTGGAGAAAAATCATGTCCTATAATATAATGGATATATCAACAACATTATTTACTTTTGATATTCTCTCTCTAATTAGTAAAGATGTTCGACATTTGGCAAAATTAAACATATCATCGGATGGATCAAGCTCTATTACCATAACCTTCGACATGTGACAATCCAGCAATCTGCCGATGTATTAACTATAGAAAAAATTATCGCTGGTACAAATTTTATGGCAATGGTTCCAACTTCATCGGAGATAAGAACATTTTAACAGAATTGTACTATTTTATAAAAAATAATTCTAATGAAATTTCCTCAATTTTAGCAACAGACTTGATCAAATGGCATCTTATGCCTAGTGCAGCACCATCGTTTGGCGAGTTATGGGGGCGGTAGTTAAATCGCTAAAATATCATTTAAGAAAAGTGATGGGTAACATAGTGTATACTTTCGATGATTTAATAACGTCAGCTGTACAGATTGAAGGCATACAAATCTACTGACCAATATGTGTGGCATCAACCGACGACATCGAATTCTCTACACAAGGTCACTTTTTAATTAGTAGACCAATTACCCAATTACCAGAACAGAATCTGAAGGATACTCCATCGTCACATCTCGCTAAATGGCAGCATTTACAAAAGGAATTGCATCACCTTTGATGGAAATGGAGCACGGAATATCTGACATCTTTACATAGACGAGCTAAATTGTCATAATGGATATAGATAAAAAAGTAATCATCATTGGAAGATCAGAGCCCAAGATAAAAGAAGTTAAATAAAATTATATACAGTCCAATCTAGTAAGTTTTTTGTGATAATAAAAAATAACTGGACTGTATATTCGGTCTTATCAAAATTTGAAAGCTGGGTAGTTTTAATCTAGTCAGTATCTTTTTCAATATTCTGATAAGCCTAAGAAATTCAACAACAGGCGTGATAAAATCGAAGACCTCTGTGTGATCAGCAAAAGATTTCAGCCAAGTATCTTTCAACAAAGGTGAATCTAATATCGACAATATTTACTTGTGATTGGTTATACACTAGAAAAAAGTAAAAGAAAACTGTAGGTCAAATGATCACGGAGTGATCCTCTATACTTCAAATTATGTAAGAGCATATAATTAATATTGCTAATTTTAAATTGCTAATTTTTTAAAAAAACCCTAGGAATGATGGATAACAATCACTTTAATGGACAAATTACTAAAAAGTAAACTTTACTAAAAAAGGCGACGAATAAACTAAGGTTGGCTCGTTGGACAGTCTAAGCGCAGCTATACAAAAATATTGTTTAAAAATTAGAAAAAATAAAGATGGTTACCGTCAAAATTTAACCAGACTATCTCGCTTATAAACACACCTTAGAAGGTTTTTTACTATTTGCAACGAGGATAAAAATATTTTTGGAAATACCGATGCAGTACTCGACACTTGGAAGGCCAAGGTGTATATTGCTCTAATTTACTCAATGTTTTAAAAGTACCATATGCTTTGTTTAAATGTTCTTGAATATAGACTGCTGAGGTATGTATAGAGGACCCAACCAATGAAAAATTCAAACTTGCCGTGCCTCTACAAAAAAACCCAGTTCGACCAGGGTTGATTGCATTAACTTTTTTGATAATCAAATAGGGGATAGTTTTTGGAAAGAAGCCGAATTATGCCCTTTTCTTAAAACAAGAGATTCCCTTGACGGATTATATTGTTTATGAGTAACTGCAAAGAGAGATTTCGTTCTAATCTGTCCGTCACTGACCTGGTTTTTTCACTGGGAATGATTCTTTCTAAATACTACTTTCTAAATATTATGAAATACCTCGTGACGTACATCAGGTGCTGTTGGGTTTCTAATTGCAATTAGCTATGACAAAGGTGGATATTCAAAGCAAACCTGTATTCACTCGTCCTCAATTTGGCTGATGATGGGGTAAAGTAGAACAATAAATAAACCTGGAAAGATTTGGGTGAGCTTCGGCCCAGAAAAGATTACAAGGCTTAAACAAAATAAAAAAATTAAAAATAATCGGTGATAAGTTTCCACTCGAAAAGAATAAAGCTGAGCTTTCGATATTTCTTTGAAACAAGTTTGGGTGCTGTCTGCTTTTGGGTTCTTTTCCACTCCTTCTTCTGTTTTGTTATTTTTCGATATTAGAATACAAAATAATATTTCTCTAAATAATGAAATTTTCGGGATTTGATGATTTGATAAATACGTACTAGCACCCTCATATCCTTTAGCATGATTGCATATTACTGCTGTGTTTGTTGCATTTATCATTATTTTTAAAGGATAGGGCATTGATTTTGTTTATCGTTCATTTCACTTCCTTGCCATTTTGCTGCTTTTATTTTAGGACGAATCCATCCTTTACTGGAAAAGAAGCCGTTTTCCTGCGTAATGCCCAATACACAGGTGGCAGATTTATCCCTTTTAAAACGCTTTTAAAAGCGTTTTAAAAAAGATAAATTAGCGGAGTTACTCTTTAAATTTCTCAAAATGGTCGACTAATTTGGAGTACTGATCTGAGTAAGCGGGCCGTTAACTCCTGATCACTAACAACGAAGGAACACCTTTGCTATTCGTTTGTAATTGGATTCTAAAATTTTTTAGAATCCAATAACTGTGTCGTAAGGTTGCAACGGTCACTTGTACCTTACTTTGTTTTAACGTTTGATGAAAATATATTATAATTATGATCTTTTTATGATATCTTCCAAATCCAGTAATGGATATAATTGGTTGAAATTACTGTCTTTTCTCAGTGGTTTATTATTTTTGAGATTCCGGATTTCCTCACAGAAATAGCTAGCTTTTGTTATTTTAATCAACTGCATCTCTCCTTTTTTAATTCTTGCGGCGACGGTGTTCTGAGACTTATTTTTATTGCTTTAGATTTCCCTAAATAATGGAATATGCTCGGCAAATAACTTCATTATGGCTTTCCATAATTCGGTTGATGCTTGTATTTTTTGAAATCTAAGATGCGTTGATTTTTCCACTCTGGTAGTTTTCACCAAAGTGTATGCTAAAGATGTGGTTTTTGTCCATCTTCTTGATACAAAATCTGCAGAATTTTCAGCAATTTGGATATGATAATACACTGAGACTAGGATGTAGAAATCTGTATTAGCTACGAATGTATTCCATCTTTGTGGTTTGCCTTAAATCTCTGTTAATTCTATGAAACAGTCCGTTCATGAATGCATCGCTAATCAAAGGCATCGCTAATCAATAAAAAGATTAGCTTACTTGAAAAATGGAAACTAGAAGCAAAGCTCGGGAAAAACATTTGGTGAAAGTGGATATTAGATTACCTTCCCACATTACAGTCTAGTCGTAAAATAACAACAACTAAAACCAACATTAAATAAGAGAGAGTAAAGTTTGATAAAAGAGACGAATCTTCTCTTGCGCAATGAATATTAGGCAGGGTACCGAATACTTTCTCTGTCCTAGAATAAAAGGAGCTAAATAACTAAATTCATACGCGCTAACCATTAAAAATTAGAAAATTATCAAACACAACTCTTGTGTGCAATTAAATTACCATAAAGTACGAGTTGAAAGTTAACCGTGAAAGAGTTGGGAGAGCTTACAGCCCAACTATTAAGATTAAATTTCTTATATAAACAATTAGTTAGATTTTTGATTTTTGTTAGAAACACCCTGTATAAAGATGTGTTGTTACTCAATTAAAATAACATTAATTTAATTAGTGCGATTACACAAAACACATAAATTATATTTACATATCTAACCGCTCGAACCTCTTCTTAAATCCAAGTTAACGATTTAGTTTTTATTATAACAACAACGTGAATTAGATTTAGGCCATTCAAAATACACAGTTGGAGTATATAAGATTTATGGTAATATTGTGTCATCTTAGATGAACGAATATAAGAATACGAAATAAATTAAAAGTTTAATAAAATGTAAGCCATAAATTTTAAATTTTTTATCTACGTCTAAAGCAATAATAGAGTAATTAAAAGTGTATCTAATGTGCATATAGAAGAAGCATAACTATTTAACTTAACACCTTAGATGGTACAAAAAAAACGAGATCTGCACAAAAAACTAAGACATTTACATAATTTTAATGTGATAATTAAATTAAATAATTAGTCTACTTATTAAAAAAAAACTTTTAAAAACTTTTAATTGCAAATAATTTACAAATCGACATATTATATGTGTATATATGTACTATCATATATACCATTATTATATGCCCGTGTTGTACTCGTATACAGTTTTATTTTATGCACGAGTATGTTTATGTATAATTAGTCAACATATTTAAATACGTCGTCTCGTATAATTTATGGGTTTTGTGCAATGCGTTGATGTAATAATCGGATCGATTAAATTTGTCGCGTTTTGACATAGAAAATTTATGTTCAACGTTTTTTTTTTTGTCTTAATCGTATGTAAGGTATTTAAATTTTACGGGACCCCCTCGAGCTACGCGTACTTCTTGATCGTATCTATATATAAATGCTGGACTAATTTTATGTATATTTTCGTATTGCGTGATGACATCACAGTTGTGGTTATTAATATAGAGTCAACTTAATAATTAACCGAGATATAAAAATAAAAGACCACACCCAAATTTCTACTAAAGACAAAAGATGAAATAAATATTATCACTAACACTTTTTGCCGTTGGCACTTGGCGAAACACACTAAATATCATTTTTAATAAAAACACTTGTTTTATATTTCGCAAACACAAAATTTTATTTTATTAAATAAAACTCAATTAATTTCGATTTGTTAAGTAATCATCAGGAGTTAAACTACTAAAGGTTACATACAAAAATCATGGTAAAAAAAAAAAAAAAAAAAAAAAAAAAACCTATGTGTAATAAAAAAGATGATTATTATGGAAACGGAAAGCCCTAAAAAAAAGAAAAGGAGGTAAACAAATTATTAAATTTATTATTTGAAAATAAGCCCACACCGCTTATTTTATTTAAAGGGGGAACTGACCTAAAATAGGAAATTAATATAAACAGGTGGTCCAGGTAGAATTGAACAAAGCGACGGTTAAATTTGTTTTTACTTTTTTCCCTTTTACTAAATTTATGTCGGACGGTTATGAAATAAAGCGGGATCTGAGAGTGGGGAAAACCGAATTTCTCTTTGTTCGTTAAGGATATTTTGATTGAAAAATATTGCTTTCCGAATTTCATAGGATTCTAGAGTATCTAACCGCTTACCCTTCCCTTGAATATGTAGAACATCTAAGCTATTTATTGAAGAAGAATGATTTTCTAGAACTAAATGATTATGAAATGACGACTCTTTCAACCCTGACAAATGTTCGTTTACTCTAATTTTGAATTTACGCCCTGTTTGTCCTATATAGCTGAAGCTACAGTCATTACAACAAATCCTATAGACACCTGACTTTGAAAGTAAATCTGTTTTTGGAATATTATTAAAAATAAGTTTTTTAATAGTGTTTATATTGTAAAATGCAAAATTAATATCACTAAATTGAGAAACAATGTTACTTAATCTCTGGCTAGTTTTCCCTATATACTCAAGCCGACGCCAATTTTTGGAAGTTGTATATTCTACGGGGTAGATGCTTTTAAGCGATTTCTTTTTAAGTTTTTTTGTTAATAACTTAGATATGGTTTTAACTGGATATCCGTTGTTAGTTGCTATTTTCATGATGGTATTAAGTTCTTTATTGTAATTAGTGTTAGTCATTGGAACATTAATTAGTCTTTCAATAAAAGAGTGAAAGGCTGACATTTTAATGTTATAAGGATGGTTTGATGAATTAGGAATAATGGCGTCCGTATAGGTAGGTTTACGATAGATACTAAAATCTAAAGAAGAATTAATTCGAGTTAAAGTTATATCTAAAAAATTGATTGAGTTGTTCTTCTCAACTTCTAGCGTAAAATCTATGGTGGGAAATTGAGAATTTAACCAAATGAGAAAAGAATTCAATAATCTATCAGTTCCATTCCAAAGGCATAAAACATCATCCACATATCTATGCCAAAAAATTATATGCCGGAAATGTGGATTCGAAGATGAAAGAATTTTCCTCTCGAAAAAATTCATGAAAATCTCGGCTAGCAAAGGTGATAAGGGTGAGCCCATGGGTAAACCGTCTGAGAATTTATAGAATTTGTCGTTTGAACAAAAATAATTTTGTTCGATACAAGTATCGAAAATACACTTCAATTCCTCACGAATAGAGATATCTAAAACATCGTGGTCAATATGGTTATAAACAACTTTGGTTAAAACATTGATTGGAATGGAAGTAAACAGGCTGACTACATCAAACGAAATTAATTTTGAATGTAAGGGAAGGTTTATATTTTTGATTCGGTCAATTAATTGAACAGAGTTTTTGACCGAAAATTCAGAATTAAAATTAGTATATTGATTGAAAAAGTTAATGAAACCCCCACACAGCTTATAAGCAGGAGCATTACAATACGAAACTATCGGTCTTATTGGTATATCCTCTTTATGAATTTTAGGGAGTCCATAAAGAATAGGAGCTGATGGATTCATAACTGAATATTTCCAACCAAAATTACCAAAGATGTTATTACATTTATTAATGCATTTACTGACCGATAGTTTAAAAGAAGATGTAGGATCTTTTTTAAGCTCAACCGCTTTACTAACTGTAATAAAATCATAGATTTTACTAGTATAGTCAGCATTCGAGATAATAGTAATCGTATTACCTTTGTCGGCCTTACAAGCTATAAGGTTAGAATCATTTAACTTTTTCTTTATGGATTTAATGGTATTTAAGGTAAATTTAGAAGAAAAAGAAGAAGGGGAAGAAAAGTAATCTTTCATACCTTTTTTAATCTGCAAAGCACATGTTGCTTTTAGCTGGATGGATTCCGACATCAATGCTGTTTCTGCATCCACGGCAAGATTTTCAAAAGTCCGCAAGTTGTTGGTCACCGATGGAGCAAAATTTATCCCTTTACTCAATAGTTGAACTTCATTATCATTGAAAGGAACAGAAGATACATTTTTAAAGCGTGGATGAAATTGGTAATCCTCAGAGCCTAATTCACTATTAAGAGCAGGTTGTAGTTGCTGAGGATGACTTCTTTTCCGCAATTTATCAATCTTCACCTTCTGTCTCAAATATTGAGAATGTGACAATTCGGCAACATCTGCACGAACCTTTCCATCCAAAGTGTCAAATTCAGCAGCATGTAGACGTGCTGCTAACTCTGTGTGAACCACTTTTAGATGCATATTAAGATTATTTCTCGTGGAGTACCAGCTACGAAGCACGTTATCTCTCCAACTGCAGCGTGCTTGAAAAATGGCTTTTTTCCCCTCAACTGAACTGGTGTTGGATTTGATGAATGTGAAATTCGGCAGCACATTAAATTTTTTACATAGACTCAAGAACCAAATATGATTATTACTACCACTGATTCTTACAAGCAACCTTCTGTAGAAAACGGCGAGGGTGGCTAAATCTGCCAATTTAATATCACTAGCGGTGTGGGCTTATTTTCAAATAATAAATTTAATAATTTGTTTACCTCCTTTTCTTTTTTTTAGGGCTTTCCGTTTCCATAATAATCATCTTTTTTATTACACATAGGTTTTTTTTTTTTTTTTTTTTTTTTTACCATGATTTTTGTATGTAACCTTTAGTAGTTTAACTCCTGATGATGACTTAACAAGTCGAAATTAATTGAGTTTTATTTAATAAAATAAAATTTTGTGTTTGCGAAATATAAAACAAGTGTTTTTATTAAAAATGAGAAATAAATATTGTTCCGTGGAGCACATATATTCCACGATTACAATCACTGATCAAATTGGATCAAAAATCAATCATAGTATGACGAAGTTATACTCAATCTACTTGCTGGGAGAGGTCTCAACCTCAGAAATGGAACAGTAACTACCAAGCGATACTAAATGATTTTTCTGATAATTTATAGGAATCGAGTCTTTATTCAAATAAAATTGGATAAATTACACTACCATTACTATGGTATTTTCTAAGGTGTATTGATATACTGACAATGTTTCTCCAAAATGTCATAGAGGAACTGGATATTAGTCAACAGACGTATTATTTTGAATAATAGGAAAGCCTTTATTTATTAGATATTTTGTAAATAAGAAATACATTTAACAGCCTGTCCTAGCCAATGAAATCATGTAAATTTATAAAAAAAACCGTTGCGCATTATGTCCCAAAAAACAGTCAAATCTATGAGTATATGACAATCTGAACTCACTTAGCTTAGTATAGTTCTCGGAGATGACAAAAATTACTGACATCGTACGTAAATGTACGTACTTATAAACATATCTAAAAAGAACACGCTACATTTTTTACCTTTATTTATAACTAAAAATTAAAGAGAATGGCCAATTTGATATTCTTCTTAGCACACCAGAAAATATTGATGCAACAGATGCATACCTCAGAGATCTACTGGAATTATCAGCAGAAAAAGCAACACCTAACATCAGTGATGTTGAAAAAGTTAATATACTTTCTAAAACATCCAAGAATTAATACAAGAAAAGCAAAAAATTCGAAGGCAGTGGCAGCAGCAAAGTTCGCCGATATTAAAATGGTAATTAAATCGAGCAATTAAAACCCTAAAAGTAGCTCTGAGAGAAGAAGAAAATGAAACGATTAACGTGAACTCTCAACAATGGAGAAAATAGACTACACCTAATGGAGAGCAATTTTGTACCCATTAGACTACCAAATAACAATTGGGTGAGAAGTGATGAAGAAAATGCCAACGCATTCGCTGTTAATCTAGAAAGCATATTATCACCACATTGAGAAGTTAACAACTATATGCTACCAAACCAAACGATGAATGATTCCAATATTAAGCCTATAAAGTTGAAGTGGAAGGAAGTCAAGAGCACAGTAAAAAAACGGCATAAATACGAAAAAAGCACCAGAACATGAAATTATTACCGACAAAATGATTACAGATAATTACCAGACAAATTTACTAATAACGTACCGCCTCAACGCAATCATGCAATCTGGATATATTCCTCAAAAGTGGAAGATATCGCAAATTTACACATAAGCCCGGAAAAGATGAGACACGAATCACGTCATATCATCTAATAAGCTATTAAAGCTATTTGAAAAATTGTTACTAAGAAAACTAAAACCTGTACTAGAAGAACGGCATATTATACCAGATCATCAATTTAATAGCATGCCACTTTAGAACAAGTTCACAGAATTGTCATAATGCACTCAAACTTACCTTCGAAGCCTTCGATAAAGTTTAGCAAAGAGGATTAATATACAAAATTAAAGAACTTTTATCAAAGCAGTTCCATGTAGTTTTTGAAAACTATCTTCTTCAAAGACAATACTTGGTTAAACAAAATGCAGCAACCACTGGTCTAAATGAAATTAGCGCAGGTGTTTAACAAGGAAGTGTCTTGGGTCCAATTTTATACCTACAGTATACAGCTGATTTGCCTATTTCTAATTAAGCCATAATATCAACATTTGCTGATGATACAGCCATTTTGGTTCTTGTAAAAATCCTCAAACTGCCTTGAAGCAATTGCAAAATCATCTGATTAAAATTAAAAACTGATTAAGGACTTGGCGAATAAATTCAATGTAAATAAATCAACACATGTTACGTTTACACTTAACAAACGCACCTGCCCACCAGTTAATTAGGATGGTGTAACTGTTTAACATTTTTTGGAATTTCACCATTTTTGGTGAGAAAATGAACATATTTTTTGGCTTTGCCACTCTAGAGCAAGCAGCATATAATTGACCATGCGAAAAGCATGATTTTCAAAGATTTTAATTGATTTCCCCTGGGCTTTATTAATAGTCATTGCGAAAGCAGGCCTCTCATAGATAACATTTTTATTTCACTATGCAATATTTGAATCAGATGGGATGAATGGTATGGAAAGTTATAAGAAGGGACTCCTTGATGCAGACGACGAACTTTTCGAATACAATCATGTCACTTATTTTATTTAACCGCTTTCCTAACCCACTTTCCCATGAAAAAATTGAAAACAAAATTAAAATTTTTGAAAAAATTTATACTGGAGCCTATAGACCGCGGGGTCTATAGCACCTTCATTTCAACTAGTACATGATAAAAGTTACATGACGATCGGTTGAGCGGCAGAGACGCCCATTCGGAACAAACAGATAATTGCAACTATATAAAAATTAATTCTTGTTCCAGGTGTGGACTCCTCAAATTTGAAAATGTCACTAATTTTATATTTACTCTTTCTTAAACTAGTTCCAGTAAAAAAAATTAAAAAAAAAATTGAAATCTTTGAAAACATTTATACTAGAGCCCCTAGACGCTAGGATCCAGCCCCTTCATAAATATCGTAAGGTTTGTTCTGGACATGCAACTAATACATGTTGAAAATTTCATGACAATCGGTTGAGCAGTTGGGACGCCGATTCGGATAATTGTATCTATGTAAAAATTAATTCTTGATCCAGGTTTGGACCCCTCGAATTTGAGAATGTCACTAATTTTATTTAAACTCTTTCTTACATTTAATCCCGTAAAAAATTTGAAAAAAAATGGAATCATAGAAAAAATGTCTACCGGAGCCCCTAGACGCGGGGTCCATCCCCTACGTTAATATTATCGCAACTAATTTTTCCAAATTTCAGGATGAGCTGCTCACGCAGACGTCCATTTTGAACAGACAGGAATTCATTTTTATATATTTATATAGCTTTATTTACAACTACATAGTTTTTAAATGCTACAATTCTGCATTAATGCTGAGGTTTCTTATATATAAAGACAAAGAAAATTATTTTTAGCATTTTAATTACAATAAAAATGAATTGCTCGACCCTAAAAAGGTTACAGCTCTGTTTTACTTCCTAATTTTTGCACAGGTCTAGCTTTGCAGTTTCACAGCAGGTTGGAAAAATTCCAGTATGAAAAGTTTTGTAAATGCGGTAATTAACCAGTATACTTTCATAAAGGAGAGTCTTTGCAGCCATGAAAGACTCTCCCTTACAAAAGTATAGATAAAGTATCGCTTCTCTATATAAAGTAGTTCATTTCTATTTTAATTTAATTTTAATTTAGCCAATGGCAAGTGATCCCGAAAGTATATTTGCCTTGAACCAAAACCCAATTGACTCAGACTAACATGAACCAACCTTCGTTTTTTTCTCTCCTGAACTTTGTGCTTCCCTTCCTTCGTTTTAAAAGTCTCCAATATGTTTTTATCCACTTTATCAGCTGCGATATTTTGATGGATTTGTTGTTTCAAATACTAAATTTACATGTACATTACTTCCTTGCATTCCAGAACTAAAAAAAATATTAATATTGCGCTTTGATGCTTGTAATCTACGGTTTCCTCCAGTATATTAATGCGATATTCCTGTTGTTGATTGTGTTCATTCGAGTGCTGTAAAAGTCCCACCAGATCTTTGTTATATACTAACAAATTTTATATACACAATTTGTTTGCGTTGTTCAAACAGGTCTTTGGTTTTGTAGGTCATTTAAACCATTAGAATTATTTGAAGGGCTGGAACCGTTCGAAGTTGACTAAAAGTGCCAAATCGCAATTTTTTGCGATTTTATTTGTGACTTCTTGCCGATTTTTTCCAGAAAACTATCTGTTTCAGATTGCCATCGCTATTCAAAAAAAAAAACATCATGGATCAAAAATGTGAAAATTTTGGCCGTAAATCAGGATGTCTATCAAAAATATTTTATTTTCGACACTAATCCAGATATTTCAAAATCCAAAAAAAAAAACAAATGATTCAAATTATTTGTTCTGACGTTCATATCTAAAACGACAAAAATTATCAATTGTAGGATGAGAACCTTATCGACCTTATAAGAACAACTAAAATCAGGCTTAAATAGAATCTTTCCAAATCTTTCTGTTATAGGAAAATAAGAACAGACCCTAAAGACTTTTCGAGATTTTTCAAAACGAATCGTAAAACTAAGAGTTACTTAGCATGGATGACATCCAATGAACAGAAGCCGCTTTACCCTAAAATTTTAACAAATATTTCTTCAAATAACTGCGCTATACAATATATGAATATGGTTGCCGTCCCAATGGCGTGTGGGACTTGTATGGTTGGAGTTTGTATGGGGCTAGACGGTGTTTAGGACTGTGAGTGGGAATGCTTGCAATTTGGTGGTATTCAACTTCATTTTCGTAGAATTGTGGAACTGAGGAGTTTTGGTGATAGCGACCATCGATCTGTTGGGTGATGGGTGGGCTCCACCTTTGGTGTTGGTTCATTTGATGGTTTGCCCTTTAACCCATGACTAAGATTTTTAACTGGATATATACAGCGAAAAGCATATCAGCAGTTGGTGCTGTTATGGTTAGATAATTGATAGTAAGGAGGAGTGTTGTGCCGAATGAATGCAATTAGTGTCTATGTTGGTGTCTGTGAATTCAAAATTTGAAAGGTGAGTTTGGGTTCCGCTTTAGTTTGTTGTCGATATAAGTTTGGAGAGATTACTGTACAATTTTTACTTTAGCTTTTGGTGCTGAGGGGATGGATGGTGGTTTACTTGCACTATCTATACTTTTTTTAAATAGTATAGATCTATATTTATAGATCTATATTACTTTCCTATTCTATATTTTTACGTTTATTTAAAAAGTGGTGTATTCATTTAGCAGAGCTCGGACCCTCCTAAAAGATCGGCCATACACTCTAAATCAATCAATCAACTAATTTGTATTAAGAAAACTGGACCGACAAGCTCACAAATCTGCTTAGTTGTTCATCGAAAATATCGATTTATGTAGACACGATCAATATTTGATCGAACCTTTCATTTAAGGCGTTAGGTGTAGATATTATGCTACCTGTCTAAATACGTGCCGCTTTGATTGATCTGCACAGTGAAGATTTTCACTATTCTTGAAGCTAAGATGGATGACATTCGATACTGATATTCTGTAATTAATGCGGGGAATAATATTTCAGACCCAGTATATTCACTCAATATATTCACTGAGTACGACAGATTAACAACATTGTGACATTCTCAACCTACGGTTCATATCAATGGAGTTACATGGAACAATCTTTCCTGGATATGCCTTGGTGGTACTTGCCTTGGTGGTACTTCAAGGATTTTGTATACATCATAGCACAATTAATTAATTTTTGAATGAAAAGTAAGTCTGTTGCTTTTATGGCAGGTTTAAATTAATTTCATAGCAGTAAAAATTGGAATCGATATATAACACGGAAAGCATTGCACAATTTATGCTTCGGCTGTCTGTCTCTTTATCGGCACACGAACTTTGTTTCAATCAAGCTGTCGATTAAAATGGAAACTGCAAGGTTATACTTTTGTAAAGGCCTTTGTATGTTGTGAACACTATAGTGCTCCGCAAATAATCACTAGTCCACACATTAAAAGATATTGTCATTGAAGTACTTCTCGATTGTTTGGAATCCGTACTGATGTTTCGTAAAAGATGGCAATTCCCTCGTAACGATCACATTCTTGCATATAATATTACCATATTTTGGTCGTTGTTTGTTTTTAAATATTGAGCCACTGCCCGTCCGAACAAAAACCAGCTATATGCAGTTTTCACGCGTGAAATTTTAACGAATATGAAATAAGGCAGTCGATATATGCAACTGCATTTGACTGTATACTAGCCCTTGGAAAATCATTTAGCTGTTTTAGTAAGATTTTTCGTATAGATGAGCTATTGTGTCTTTACCACCCGTCATACTGTTAAACAGTTAAATAATTTCCAATAAAGAATTCCTGTCTTTTGGAACTATGCCTTTCCGGTCAGTAAAACACATTATTATTTTTTTTTTTTTTGAAACCGTATATAAGACAAGATCGATGCCTTTGTTTGATCACAGCACTGACTCATTAATGATGGGATCAAAGAAAGGCATCGATCTTGTCTTATATGTTTAGCTCGATTTTTTGTAAAACAAATGACTGTGGTAGCCCTGCTTTTATTTAATCGTGCCAAGCAAGTTTGCGTTTTTTCCAAAAGCGCTGGAACATTTCGTCCCACATTTTACAAAAAGCTTGTAAGGAGTTAAACAATCTCCTTTAACTTATTACATAAATTATGTTAGCCTAATGGCAGTTTTCCGCAACAAACTTAAAGCTTGGAGGTATAAAATGATATAAAATCGAAGGTGGCAAAGTTGATTTCCGTATTTTGTTGGTTTGGTAGGTTGAATCCCCGCATACTCCTCAAAAACTCTCCAAATTTTCGTCAATGGTAGTAACCAACGCTATAATTCCGCTGGTAATTATTGTTTAATGAATCAAATATGTCGTGGATAGGCGCTAGTTTCTGAACCATTCGTCGAGATGGCTAAGTGTTAATGTCATAAAATCTAAGACATTCTAATAAACTAATCGTTTCTAGGCAAATTTCGAATCCAGTTCGGTTGGTATCTTGTATCCCTTACAAAAACATGTCGTGATTTATGTAATCCTGGCAAATACAGTGGCATATAGTGGCAGCATGTGTTTCTCATCATTTTATTTATAAATAGTGAAAATGATAAACAAAAATTTCAACAGTTTTGTCCTTGTTGTTTTAACAGGTGATTTTTTTCATATACTCCCATCCTTACCCAAAAAGTTATCTAAGTTGCACTTTCGAAAATCAAAATCAACTTTCAATATAAGTCAGGGTCAACCCACTAGATTATGACATGAAACTTTAAATAAAAAATTAAATGATATTTGATCTATTTTCATGTTACATGCCAATGATCGAGTATCGTTCGCCAACATCATTATTATATATTCATCTCAAAGCCAACATACGAGCATAATATATAAATACATAAATATGTTGAACTAAATTTTTTGATTATTTTCTACAACTAAATGTACGTAGTGTTTCATAACGAATCAATATACATATGGACGCAGCGTAGAGTGAAGTAAATTGATCAATCTAATCGATCATCATCGTTATATAGCTATACATACAACAAAATTGAAAATTTAAAATAATTCGAAATATCCGGATCGATTTTTTCGGACAAATACATAACTCTTATAAAAATTGGTACCGTTAATCTGTAATCACGAGTTGATCAAGGTTAGAAATTGAATTCTTATTCTAAATTTTAATTATTTTTTTTTTGTTTAGTTCGAGATTATTTTCATTGATTGGATTTTCGATTTTTTGATGTTTTCATTATACACGGCGATCCAACATAAAAATAAAAATAAATTTTGTGGGCTTGGTATGGCGAGATTACGAAATGTGTTAACATGTTCTTTGCCATGTTATGGTATGGAAAATTGGAGGACATCAAATATTTTTGTTACGACTACAATTATGATAATTTGTCATAAGGAAATATAAGCCGTCCTTTAATATTTTTAAACGAATTACTTTGAATTATCGCTTGATGGTAATATATCATATATATGAAAGAACTATATAAAGTTCGATGGCAAAAAAAAATCGAGACAAGAACAAAAGCCAATTTTCGAAAAATCATAATAATTTTTTATACGATGATTAGTCAAAGTATATAGGATAGCCACTAAAGACTGTTAGATAGCATTGTCAAATTAAAAATATTTTTTAAAATAATTCCGGTACAATCTGAGATTGAAGCATAGTTCTTCCCAAACTTCAGTATTCATATTTTCATGGCGTTAGGCTTATGGTATAGTGGATGAGGATAAAACCTTAGTTGTAAGTGGTTGGTTACAATTACCATCATGTGGCAGGTTATTGCTCGTCTTTTTGGTTTGACGGGTCTCCTTTGTTTTGTGAATCCAATAGTTGTAATGCCAAGTATGCAATATATAGTTGTATACGCGTATAAATAGATAAAGCTTCCCGAGAATAGCGTTTACCCCATGTAGAGCTATTTGATTCATGCTGTTGCCCATACAACCCCGTGCCCAACTGTGTGTAAAATCGTTTATCGTTCTAATATATAAAATTGCAGAAATAATCTAATAAGAGGATACAATCGGCAATGGACTTTTATAAGTTTCAAATGCCTCGAATATGCTCACCAGGCTCAACAAGGTAGGAGTGTGACGTTAAATTCTCTAATGAATTTTTTTTTATGTGAATCGTTACAAGACATATTTTGGTGGAAATCTAGAAATAGTGTACGTCAAAACTGGTCAAGTTAGGCGAAGTTTTTAGATCGCTCTAGGTGCACCACTTTAAGTTCACCTCGTAAATCATTTTAATTCGGTATACGTCATCATTCCATTCGCTGCTACTTTGGCGATAAACTCTTCTTTTGTTGTGGGTATTGAAATTGTCCCTCTCCAAATCCTTTTATTGGTTCGTACGTGATATCGAGCCTTCATCTTATCACTGGAAAGTCGTATAAACTCCTTTTGTACAAACTATTTACTTCGTTTAATTCTTCTGTCATGTTTTTCACTCGTGGCAAAAAGTTTCGTTCATGGTTTTTGTATGCCCATCATTTAACACATCTTTTGGAATTCAGTTGACTTGAAATTACGTTCCTGATCCAAATGAACCTTCATCGATACCCCATATCGACTAATTTAATGGTTCAACACAGCATTCGTGATAGTCATTGTCTCCTGATTTGGTGTTGAATATGCCACGCAATGAACCTCGACTTCTCCGAGCAGACCGTTTAAGCGTCATACAATTGGCCACGCTTTTAACACCATTATACTACTGACTGCTGACATCCTAACCATTAAAACCTTTCTCGTATTTTGGCTAACGTTTTAATGATTCCTAGATGGCCATCACTATAGTTCTGCCATAGTACTAGATTCGGGTCTTCCAATTGTTCCGTTTTAATTTCCTCAGGAGCGAGAAAATAACTTGCGTTGTCATAAGGATTGATCGATTGCAAAATAATACTTGATGTTTTCATTCCGATTACCATCCTATCCAGGTCTGTCTGCTTTGCTAATGGCAATATTCTGGCCACCTAAAATACTGGCATCTCCGATTCTGTGTCAACCCAGTGTTTAACCAGATTTTTCTGCCATTATTCTCAGGAAAATGGAAATATATTTTTCCTGTAACTCTTACGCTGCATGTTTCTGTTTCGGTGTTAGGTGTTTTGTGCACTTCTGCGTCATATTTCCAACTATTTTCTGCTGCCGTTGTTCCTTGGCCTGTACACTCGGATTGGATTTTTCACACTATTGTAGATCGCATTTTTTGATGATAGTCCACTTCTTGGTGGTTTTTGTCTGTTTCGTTAAATTAGGAGGTTGTGTATAACAACTCTTAATTTTCTTTATCGCTTGCTTCCACAACCAACAACCTTTGTAATCCAGAACCTCCTTCCAATCTTTCCCACACAAGTGTTTCCGCATTAGGTGGCCACTTTTCTCGATGGTCTTCTCAATACCATCTCAATTTTTCGTATCTTAATTGCTGCTTTGATGTTATTGGCCATCTCGTTGGTTGCTGCGCAGACGATGGTCTCTGTGAACGTTACTTTTGGAAATAATATTACAGCTCTTCTGGTCAATATTAAGGCATCGCTTTTAAATATATCCATGTCTAGTTTGAAGTCATATTGAAATGTGCTAGATACACCAATCTCTCGATTTTTTGGAACTACCTGTAGAGTCTCAGCTGTAGTTTATTTTATTGCTACAGTCAACTACACAGCGGGATCTCTTTCACTCCAACAATTTCTGGTGGCTACTTTTTTAAATTGTAGCTTGAATATGTAGCTATAAAATGAGTATTAAATGGCCATTTTCTAATCATCGAACATGACTTCACTTTGCCACACTTATCAAATTAGGGCCAAATGACAGTTCTACAAAATATTCCCTTTAACTATCATGAGTTCGTAATTAATACAATCGCAACTTCAGTTGAACGTTTTCATTTGGTTTCTATAAGTGGTCTCGTAGAAAGGGTCTCCTTGAGTCTTGAGTACATAGCATCGACCTTAAAGGGCATTTATTTTGTAATCAAGTGGCCAAAGATCTTGGTTTAGATAAAGTGGTGTCCACGGATTCATTTAAAGTAGTTGGTGCGTGAATACAAATGATTGAAAGGTTGGCTTGTCTAATTCGTAAATGTAGCGTTTATTTATGATATCGACTGCCTTGAAATCCAAAAACAGGCTTTTCCACTTAAGGTTTAAGATGAAAACAAGTATCAAAACAACTATTAGCCTTGAGACTTATAGTCTCCATTTTTTGGCCAATGAGTTTCTTGAAAGGAAATACTTTTATGAATGTGGGTTTTCAGCTCGCAGCGATTTAACTTTGTTCAGTCACCTCCAATGATAAGCTGAGAATAATGTCGTGCATATTCGAATCATATTCTATTTTCATTTTTGTTTTGGTACTTTGCCAAATTTTAGTCACAATCTAAAGCGGCCAAAAAAACAGGTCGGTTTGCAGAATTTTCAAATTCAACAAGTGATGTCTACATCGCCACTGCATTTTAATACATAGAAACAAAAATCCCTAACAGTATATGTCAACCAATTCTATTTTAGGTGGATCACTCTATAATGCTCAATTACCACCTTAACTATGTACATTATACAGAGCACAAATGTTTACAATTTAAACTCATCTTTAAACTTATAATAGATCGGTTAAAAAATGTTAACATTAAATTTCCTTTAAGTGGTTTTCATTTTATTGTGTAGATGTTTATAATTTTATATAGATCCCTTTGGGCAGTTCACGCTTTGCACTGATCTATGAAGACCCAATATCAGTTAATCTCTTTATAAATAATAATAACATAAATAAAAATGCATCTCCGCTTCTAAATACTTGTTAGTACATTTAATAACCGATTTAATTAAAATTTTCAAACATATTTTGGACAGAAGCTATATTCATGTTCAACACGAAAATGTCAATGTTCAACATAATCGGATTAAGGCGTTGTTCGAACTTAAAAAAAAAAAGTTATGTTTGCCACATCGAAAAGAAAGTCTTAACATTTTTTTTTTGTTCTTCTTAATGTTGTACTATGTGTTTTGAATATATTGCAACAATTATTTATAATTTTTTTTTTATAATAAATAATGTGATCCAGTTTGTTAAATTTAAATAAATTTTTTTTTCGTTGTTTAGAGATTGAAGAGGAAAATATAACAAAAATTTATCTTCATTACCTTAAACGATTTTCTTATGTTGTTCTTAAATATTACAATTTTCATGTTAAGAAACCATAAAGAAATATTTTATTATCGCCCCTCTGACGAAATTAAATCGGTTTTTGTTTCTACTTACGAGAACTAGACAAAAACACAACATTGGTAAATGTATGAAATAATATGAAAGTTCAGCCTTTAGGGATACAATGGTTTTGGTATTTTTTTTTTATAGTTTTTAGAAAATATTTGTAACATTATTCTTCTAGGCTTCTAGATACGGTTGTTTACAAAATAATGAGATGATATACCTTGTTTAGATGGTATATACCTTGTAATTGTAGATCGATTACAACTGAGCTAAAACAGCAAAAGGTTATGTAATGGATTTGCCTAAAAGGAATACATGAACTAGTAAAGTTTTTATTATTATTTTGGATATGGATTTATTAATTAACTGGGATAACATTTTAGCATTTAGTCCTTTATATATCACAGTATTAATATTACTAATACAAAGACATTGCTGCGGCCAGAACCGCAACAATATATCAACTTCATCGGAATATCAGAATATACTCAATTCATATATGCGAAACAACCAAGGTCTTGAAAATATGTCGCGTATCCCGATTGAAAAAACTCTCAATACAAACAATCAAGTATAATGGCGGACCCGCCAATATTTCTGATATAGAGAAAACATATCGCTAGGTATTAGTCTATCTGAAACACAAACACAACCTTATCGTGCTATAAAGTTTTTAAGGTACCATGTAATATATTAAGTTTAACATGGAAACTTGCAATTCAAGTAGTAACAATGACAAGAACATATTCCCAAGAACAATTAATGTTACGAGCTTTTGACAAAATATTAAATGTTAAAGCGAGGTGAGAATTCTTTTTTGTTCATAGATCCTGAAACATTCATCAAGACATTGGGAATTTGTAATACAATTAGCGAGTTCTCGGTTTGCGCCTGCACCGAATCGGTCGGCAGTATTTAAAGTCTGGCCGTAGACTAAAAAAACTATGGAAAGAACACCCTTAAAATAAACCAGCAATGAATAAAACATTAGGAAATAATACTCAAGGTGGCAGACGTGCAATACAGGAAAATCCACTCTATACGGAGGTTGACCTCATGGGTTCTGGGGAGGGTCAGTCATTGCAAAACAAACATGACGTCATTGGCTCAGATAATTTCATGAGCGGAAGTACTAGTGACAATCCATTCAAAATGGGCAAGTTAATGATGAGATCTCCTTTATAAGGCCACGAAGTATCTCTGTAAAAAATTTAGCGAAAAGTAATGATCCTCGGCAAAGAGAGACTTCTTCTGAGAAGAATGACACCAATAATAGAAAATAAAAACGTAATACCGGATCACCAATTTGGATTCAGATGTAAACATTCAACAATTGACCAGGTTTATAGAATTACAGACATTATAGAAAAGGCGCTAGAAGATAAACAAATTTGTTCTACCTTATTTCTGGACGTAGCAGCAGCTTTCGTTAAGGTATGGCATGAGGGGTTAATACATAAACTAAAAATTATGCTTGCGGGACCATATGTTGACCTTCTGGAGTCGTACTTATCTGAAAGACTTTTCAGAGTAAGACAAAAAGATGAATATTCTGAACTGAGAAAGGTAAGGACAGAAGTCCTACAAGGCAGTGTTCTGGGCCCACTCTTA